>JAINUG010000136.1:1903129-2415629 GCA_029706075.1 Aldrovandia affinis | reverse complement strand
CACACCAGGGTTGGGACAGTGTACAGGTGCAGTATGAGGAGATTAACACAGTGGACGCACCCACTCCCTCTAGCCCTCTCTCTCTGGGCTCAGTAGGAGCAGCTCCACAGATTGCTCAATTCTCGCTCTCTCTTTCCCTCCCTCTCTGTCCCTCTCTGTCGCTCTCTCTCTCTGACCCCCCCCCTCTCTCTCTCTATCTGTGCCCCCCCCCTTTCTCTCTCCACTCTCTCTCTCCCTCTCTCTTTCTCTCCCTCCCCCCCTGTCCCCCTCTTTCTCTCTCACACTCTCTCTTCTCTCTCTCTCTCCCTGCCCCCCTCTCTCTCTCTCTCTCTCTCTCTCTCTGGGTAATTTCCAGGAGCCCTCAGGCTGACTTGTAGCTCCAGCCACCGCGTTTAATCCCTTCCTCGCCACCCGCCACCCGCCACCCGCGTGTGAGTGAGGGAGTGTGTGCACGCTTGTGTGGCTTCGATTTTCCACTGGATTACAACTGAAATGTTTGCATCTCTGTAATAAAGGGCTTGTCAATAATTAATCAAGGACACGCTTCACTTAAAATAACTGTGTCAATATCAGGCTTCTGGGACATTCTACTATAAAGTGTGATTGCGGGGAAAAAACATAAAAACAACCCAATCACTTCATCTAGCTCCAAAGCTACCCACAAAGCTAGCCCAAAAGCTAGCCGTAAAGCTACCCCCAAAGCTAGCCCAAAAGCTAGCCGTAAAGCTACCCCCAAAGCTAACCGCAAAGCTACCCCCAAAGCTAGCCCAAAAGCTACCCCCAAAGCTAGCCCAAAAGCTAGCCCCAAAGCTAGCCCCAAAACTAGCCCCATAGCTAGCCTAAAAGCTAGCTGCAGAGCAAGCCCCAAAGCTAGCCCAAAAGGTAGCCCAAATGCTAGCTGCAAAGCTAGCCATGGCAGCGTCTTTTGCCGTAACTTTCTACTCAGGCGTGAAACACACCCGTGACTCACTAAGTACATCACTAAAGAGACGCTGGGTTTCCAGTCCGCACCATACAACCACCCCAACCCCACCCGCCTTAGGGTTTCTATTGTTTAGACTTTTTTGTACTGTAATCCTGATATTTTTTATTTAGAGGAACCATTTGATGTGTTCCATGGGTTGTTCCTAAGAAGCACAAAAGTACAAAACTTCCGAATCACAAGTTCCTTCCCGTTCGCTTAAACCCCAGATGCTCAAATTGGGTCAAATTCACCCGAGCCAGTTCTGCAATCTGAACCCTTTTTTTGTGGAGCTCCTCTCCTTGCGTTTGCGGCAGCCAGGCCTTCCACCAAAAAAAAGAGAAGTAAAATAAAAAACCGTTGCGAAAGGAGAGCCGGTCGGTGCCGTTTGAAAGCCCGGTCAGAAACGCGGCCCGAACGATCGTAAAAATGCCCCCGGCCTCACGTCACGGCCGGATCGGGCACTCTGAAGCCACCACACTGCCCCCCCCCCCCCCTCCTCCCCGTCCAGGGGAGCTTCTTTGGGGCAGTCTCTGCTGCGCCCAGTGGGCCATGGACGTCTCTATGCAAACGGAGAGGGTGTTTACGGCCGTGGAAAAAGAGAAAAAAGAAAAAGGGCGCTCAGCTTGACCTGTCCCGTGGGGGGTCCTGGCAGTTCACAGGCCACTGCCCCGCGGTGCTGTTGACATTTTTCCCCTCGGCCGAGTGCGGCAGGCTTCAAAACGAGCTCCGCGCCACACCGCCCGCCCCTCTGGTAACAAATAAAGGCCCCGTCGCCAGCATTTGACGCCTTCCCTCTGAGCACTCTGAGTGACACTCGCTGCTCAGTTGGGGGGAAGAACGGGGTCTCTGAGGGAAACCGGGGCCACAGACGGCCACGCCCTAACCAGACCAGACCAGACCAGACCAGATCGGACCGGACCAGACCAGACCGGACCAGACTAGACCAGACCAGACCAGGAGAAAATTCATTGAGAGAAATGCTAAATATCGCCTCATTGTTTCCGCCACAGGGGAGAAAATGAGGAAATATGCAGAGACCTCTAAGTTGACTCAAGTGAAAGCTAAGCTATAAATGTGGGCAGCTGTGCGTGTGAGCCCTAAGGATCCTCTCTCTCTTCCCCTCACTCCCTCCCCCCCCTCTCTCTCTCCCCTCTCCCCTCTCCCCTCTCTGGAGAGGGGGACCACGGGGTGTGGGCGCTCAGTAAAAGGAGGACAGCTGAGGCCCAGATGCTGCTCCCCTCAGCCTGAGAGAGGAGGCCCACCAAGCAGCTGAGAGACAGAGAGACCCGAACACATGCTGCCTCAGCACACACACACACACACACACACACACACACACACACACACACACACACACACACACACAGACACAGACACACACACACACACACACACACACAGACACACGCACAGACACACAGACACACACAGACACACACACACACACACACACACAGACGACACACACACGGAAACACACACGGAAACACACACGGAAACACACACGGAAACACACACAGACGAGTGGAAATGTGCGCGCGCGCACACATACACAGACGCGCACACACACACGGAAATGTGCATACAAACACGCACGCACACACATGGAACACTCACTCACCACACACACACACACTCACACACACACTCACACACACACTCACACACACACACACACACACACACACACACACTCCCTGAAGTTATTCCTTTCAGAGTCGCATGCTGTTCAGACCGGTGTGTGCTGCTGTTCCTGATCGACTTGTTTGCGGAGCTGGGTCCAACAGAGTCCCACGACACATTGCCATAGTTCTTGAGCATTGATTAAAAGCATTTCATTTATCTTCTGTTTAACCAGGAAGTCCCACTTAACAACGAGCACTTAACAACAACAAGTTTAACTATCTTTTTTCACGGAAGACCTGGCCAAGAAGACCGCAGTGACAAACGTGTTTTTTTTTTTTTTAAAGTCAATACCACAAAGTACATCAGTCATCCTACACTAAATATAAAGATAATGTAAACCAGAAGCCCACCAAGATGTAAAACGCAGGCCCTCCTACTGTACTGTGGACAAGGTATTCAACATCATTCCAATGAGGGATTCTAGTTACTTTTAAAAAGTGCACACATTTGTGCAGTCTGGAGACTTTGATATGTGTTGGGTTTAGTCCACACCAATTTGAACATTTGATACATTTGAAAACGCATACTTTTTTCTCCGCTTTGGCCTTCCTTCCACACCATGACGGCGTTTTCGTTTTAAGCATTTTTGGAGTTTCAGTGCGGATGGCAAACTTTTCGAAGAGGTTGTGAAAAAGCTAGTGTGGATGAAAAACATTGACACAAAAACGGCGTTTTTAAATGCATCTGCATTAGCGTGGACAAGTGAGTTTTGAGTGAGCTGTCTTGTAAGGTGAGGATTAGCCTATGCTGGAAAAGCATTCACTACTGTTTACAGAACTTCATGTGGGGGTGGGGGTATGGAAAGGGGTTGAAACATTTCCTTTTCATGGGAAAATAAGTATTATGTTGCACCAAAAAAAAAAAAAGTTTAAAAAAATATGCCAAATATACAGTACAGTACCGTGTCTATTTGGCATATTTTGCCACTGTTTGAGCGCCTCGGTGGTCAATCAGTCATCAAGTCAAGTACAGCTCTGACAGCTTCTTGGTGATTACATCACCCTCCAATGCTGTGATTGGACGCCCAAAGCTCCTTTTCTGAGCCCAAGAGGCGGGGCAAAAATGAGGCATGGAACAGCACCCCTCCATCTTTGCTCGACCTCTCCGCTGAAGTGGATTGGTGCCGACAGCCTCCCGGAGCCTCCTTTGTAGCACACTTCCAACGCTCGCAGGAAATACTAGTGGTCTCAATGTCTATACAACAGACTGGTAAGAGCACTCCAACTGAAGCCGAGACCAGACTTCCACTTCACTTCAAGGTTTTTTCGTGAACGGTAGGGGAAAAACAGGCCGTTTCCAGCAGGGAAAAAAAGCTGACTCGCTTCCACGTCTTTTTAGTCTGAAGCCAAGGACCGTGGGGGGGGCAAGAGAAGGGAGGGGGGTTGGGAAGGGGGAGGGGGTGCAGGAACATGGAGCACGGTCTCCGCTAAACCGCCGGGTTCCGTTTACTTTGCAGCGCATCCAACCAAAAAATGTTTCCTCGACGGTTTTGGGCTGCGGTATGGCTCCTCAGCCTTCAAAGTGGAAGGACTTGTCTCCTTTCTGCACTCGAGGGAGGGGGTGTAGAGAGTGGAAATGCAGCATCAGCGCTGATTTCCAAACCCCCCCCCTCACCCGCCACCCACCCACCCCCCCACAACTCAAACAGTCTGAAAGGCTGTCTGAAACCACTCCGGCTGATCAGCAGAAACTGCGAACGCTCTTATCGTGACACCGGAGAGGTTACGGGTTCCAATCCGGCGCTCTCCGGACTGGAGGTGCCAATCGTGGTCCAGCGGACCCGCACGTGACCCGGTTCAGCGGAAGCGCCCGCTGGCGACCGCACCGGGTAGCGGTTAGGGAGCCAGACGAAAGGGACTGGAGGACGGCGGATTCAAACCCAGCGCTGCTGTCGTGCCCTCGAGCAAAGACCTCAACCTGAACTTCTGCAGCACTGCGCCCGGACCACAGGGAGGCAAGCACAGCATATTCTTTACACATGACATTACGCACGTTTGGCAGACGCTTTTATCCAAAGCGACTTACAGACGGGGCATTCAGCTTACGGAGGTAAAGCACAGCCACCCTCCCTCAAGCAAAGCAGCCATACACAACCCTAGTGCTAAAGCAAGCAGACTACGATTAGAATGAGAGAAATACAAGTAGTAGTTTATTTTACTTAATTTCTATGTATTTTTGTACCATTAGGGGGGGGGGGTTAAGAGCAAAGGGGCGGTCTGAAGAGGTGCGTTTTCAGACCGCGGCGGAAGACGGGCAGCGGTTTGGCCGTGCTGACGTCAGTGGGGAAGGTCATTCCGCCAGATGAGCAGGTGTGGTGTTCACCTCCGCACCGACACGCGAACATGAAAACCCATCGATCAAAAAGCTTTCTCCGAAGGCAAAGACAGACGCCGTACATTTACGCGAATGAAACGGAACAACAGGCCGTCCGCCGTCAAAAAAACAAACAAAAAAGTCCCAACAACAACAACAACAACAACAAAAAAGGACAAATAAAAACGGGGTTTGCCGACCACCGCACGATGGAGGGGAAAACCTGAGAAGGAAAGAGCCGAGGAAGAGCCAGCGGAACAACAAGCAGGGCTCGCACGTGTTCCCGTTTGCGGGGGAAAGATTTGGACGGCAGCCCCTTTGTGGCCGGGGTCTCATGAGGACGTCGTGCTGCGCAGCCCTGAAATAACTCCCCCCCCCCCTGGTTTTCGGGACATCGCAGACGGTTTCCTGCCCATCGGACTTCTACGCAGTCGGAGCTGATTTACTCCCACGTGAGAGCCGGGGCGGCCTAACTCAAACCAGCGGCTGGGGGGCCGCTTTGAGGTCTCCCGCCAGATGAGGCGCCCGCGAAACGAGGGGGGGGGTTTGGTGCAGGGGTATCATTTGGCCGACCGGGGCCTGACACCTGCACCCCACCTCCCCTCCGCCCGGCGACCCAACCTCCCAAAGAGCCCACCTGGCGCCCAATCCCCATAAAGCAGAATTAGGAGACGAGGTCATCCGCAGCTGTGGGGTAACGGGCAGGTAAAGCGAAACACATGCCCCGCCAGGGCTCAAGGCCTCCCGAATTCCTGAGAGCGGGCCCGAGCCGGATGCTAGCTGGGCTCGTTTAGCACCGAAACCCAACAACAAGGAAGCGGTTTATGAAGATTTTGAACATAAAGGACACGGGGGGGCTGGGATATTTAAACGAGGGGGGGGGGAGGGGGTTATCATGAGGGCAACATCTGTGTTGGGAGTGTGCTCCGCGATGAGGCGCTGACGGAATGTGGCACACACGCACCGGGAGGCTCCTCACGCCGCGAGGACGCTCGCGCTCAGAGCCCTGATCTGACCCGGGACGCAGGTCTTAAAAAGAGCCCTTTTCCAGCTCGACGGGCTGCGAAAATCAAGCTCTGCTTGTTTGCGTTTCCACAGAAGGGAGCCTGTGATTTCTTTGCTTGCTGGGGAGAGAGAGAGAGAGAGAGAGAGAGAGAGAGGGGGAGAGGAGAGGAGAGAGAAAGAGAGAGAGAGGGAGGGAGAGAAAGAGAGAGAGAGAGAGAGAGAGAGGGGGAGAGAGGAGAGAGAGAGAGAGAGAGAGAGAGAAAAAAAAAAAAAGGCATGCGTATCGGACTAAAAACTGGATGAGCCACCAAACACACACCTTCCTACCCTTTATGAGGGTCCTGAAGACGATGATCATTTAAAAAACAAAGAAACCCCCCAAAAATCACAAAACAAAACAACCCCTTTGCTTCTCGAGGTGGAGGAAGACAAGAAACCCCCCTCCATTGATTTAGCACCACAAACAGAAGACGTTTCACAACTGTTTTCTGTGGAAAGAGGTAATCTGCTCAGGGGAAGATGAGAGCAGTAAATGCAGCCGAGCAGCAGGGCTCCATGCCAGAGGCTCAAGATCACCGATAAGGGGAGACCCGTAAACCCGTTCTGACCAATCGCGGCCGGGCTCGGTGGGAAGTCGGGCTAAACGGCGGAGAATCGCCCAATCGCACGGCAGCGCCTCCGCCACGGCTCCACGTTTACAAACACTTTAATGAAACACCGGCTCCCATTTACATATTTCACATTTCGAGTTTTAAAACGTTTTAAAAACGTTCTAAAGTACCTCGGGGGAATTTTTTTTCTTTCTTTCCCCGTGAAAGTCACCCGTGCAAGCTCTACGAATAAGCGTTTCGTGCCCGTTTATATATAAAACAAAAAAGAAATATGAAAATCATAGCTTTTTCTTCGTCCAAAAATAGCTATTCATGACTAACCTCCAGACCCTGCAGGTTTTCTTATTCCAAGTCATTTGTTCGAATGCCAGCTCCATCGATCTTCATTTGATTCCCCTGCCCCCTACTTAAGTTTGCATTTGAGTTACAGTGAAGGCCAGACTCACTCAGCACTAACCACTATGATATGTTCCCACCTGCCCTTTCTCTACTATGAAGAACAAACAGTGTTAAGTGTGCGACGTAAATCTATAAAGACTCAGGCTCACCCTTGGCCATTACTGCGGGAGTTTCGAGGGGGTGGGGGGTGGGGTCGTTGGGGGTAAATGTAAAATTTAGTATGACATAAAGAAAATGTGACCCTGAAGCACATTTCTGCCTTTTCCCGTGGGGGTCTCTGAGCACGAAGGGGAGAAGCAGCAGGAGAAAAAAAGACTTTCTGGGTTGCAGTCATGCGGCAGATTATGTGTTTGGACGTTATGGGGGATTTTTGTGCGTGAAACTTCTCAGCAATTCCCCACCACCACATACTTACTTTTTTTTTTTTTTTAACTAAGAAGTCCATGTAGGGGTAGAAATGTTAATCCTTGCTATTGACCCCAAACCAGAGAATGCTGGGAGCAGAGAGAGAGGGGTTTTTGGTCTATGATAGCAGCCATTGCAGTGCATCTGTGTTTTGTGTGTGTGTGTGTGTGTGTGTGTGTGTGTGTGTGTGTGTGGAGTGTGTGCCTGTGTACATGGTGTGTGTGCCTGTGTACATGGTGTGTGTGTGCCGTTTTTGCCTGTGTGTTTGTTCTGGGAGAGGAGTGTGTGTGGGTGTGAGTCGTGTGTGTGAGTATGGGAGAGCTGAGGTGTGTTGTGTGAGCGCTTGTTTGTGTGTGTGTGTGTGTGTGCATGAGCATACATGCATGTGAGCATGTACACGTGTCTGCGTTTGTGTGTGTGTGTGTGTGTGTGTGTGTGTGTGTGTAAACGTGTGCGTGTGTGTGCGCGTTTGCCTATGTGTGTGTGTGTGTGTGTGTGTGAGCGCATGCGTGTGATTCTGGAAGATCCTGTCTCTAGCTCTGGGTCAGGCTCAAACCAGTAATCTCCACAACAGGCACAGACTTGTTCTGGGGCTTATGGAGGAAAAACACCGTCAGTGAAATCTCAGGAAAAGAAAGGGCCTTTCCCTCCTCACACTGCTGCCCAGCTGTCAGCAAAGCCACAGAACAATCAGCCCGTACTGAAATGCACAACAGGCACCGTGTGCACGCTGTTACCAACAAACTACACGGATAAACAGTGATAATACACGCCATTTAGCAGACGCTTTTATCCAAAGCGACTTACAGTAGTGAATGCGTACATTTTTCACTGTATGTGGTCCCAGTGGTAATCGAGCCCACAACCTAAGCGTTGTCAGCTCAGTGCTCTACCTACCGAGCCACACAGAACCACGCGATTCAATGGATCTGATTGGACGTGCAAACCACGTTTACATTTTCATCCAAAGCATCCTCACAATGTGAGTAAAGGGGCTTGGCTCCCACCAAACCTCACGGTTTACACACACATTTAAATCATCTTTATCAAGAAGGGCTTTAAACCATTGGGAAAGATGAGAGGGTATGACAAGGGGCAATGTGGCACACGGCTCTCATCACCGCGCGGATGAATGGGTCGTCACGCTTTTCCAACGCGTCCAAGGTAAAAATGCGCCACACCGTGACAAAATGTCCATCGGCATGTGGCTGTGAATCAGATCGGTGACTCACGATGCCAACAAATTATGGGAGTATAATATTGCACAGGGGCATTCAGCAACATGCACCGCAGCTCATTACAAGTGGCATGCTGTCGCATTGCAACGAGAGTGAATTACCACAAAACGCCGTGCTGCCGAGCGTTGCTTATGCGGTAAGCTGGTAAAACGTCACTCATAATCATTCATACGCGTCCGCATATCGCCACTCGTAAAATCGTTCATGTCTTCTCCAATACTTCGCCGTTCTAAGATCCAAAATATGTTTTATTAGTAAAGGAAACGTGAAGCCACGATTAAACGCATAAATAAATGTAGTGGAAGTTGCACGAAAAAAAAAAAAAAAAAGTACCCTAACTAGAAAACAAAATGGCTTTATTTTTATTTTTTTTGCATGTTGTCACATTAAGACAAACAACGTTACGATTATGACAAATTTTAATCGTAATTGATTTTTTTAAATTTAAGTAAAAGTTTCGTTTTCAAAATATTTTGAGCGGGGCAATTTGCTTGTACAAATTGAGAAGAGAAGAATCAATTTCACCTAGTTTGGCAATTAGATGCGAGTTCACCCGCATAACTCGACTTATCTTTCATCGATCTATACATGTAGCAGCCTGCCGAAGGGAGCCACTCTCCCTCCACCCCCACCCCCAACATCCCGGTTAACCCTGTGCGCACACCGCGTCTGTCCCGCCCCGACAGTTACATTCACCGTACCAGGTACCGACTTGAATTCAAGGCAAAGCAAACTTTAAAAAGGTCTTAACAGGACGGAATGTTGAAAGCTTGTGTGTGTGAGATTCAAAGCCCAGGTGCGACTGTGCTTTGAACCCCCACCACTTCAGACACAATCCCCGACCGTCCAATCGCAGCGCGGTCTGTCGCGGCGGACGGCGGTGATAGGATACACGTACGCGGCGTTGACGTCGACCTCGTCGATGGGACTCCTCCTCACGCGGTCTTTTCACGGACGCCTGCCCACAATGCATTATTGTCTTTAAAAAAATGTTGGGTTTAAAAACACAAAAATAAATCCATGTGGCGTGGTTACAATGTAGTTTAACTGTCTGAAATTTGAGCCTTTTTAAAAGAATTTTTATGAAATGTGTTACTCAAAAAAACGAAAAACAACAACAACAAAACAAATAGAGACAAGACAATACGCGTGTGTGTGTGTGCGTGTGTGTGTGTGTGTCTGAGTGAGTGTGTGTGTGTGTGTGTGTGTGTGTCTGAGTGAGTGTGTGGGGTGTAAAAGTGCCACTGTGTGTAGCACATGCTTTGTGGGGCTGGTAACTTAAGCTAAGAGCAGGTGTGGGTTTCGTGCTCTAGACACCAGCGTTCTCATCCCTCATGTAGTATTTATTAATTAGAGAAAGCCCCAGCAGGCCCGGCCCGGCCCAGCCCCCCCACTCCCCCCGTATCTGCCCCCTACCCCCGGAGCAGATGCGCCTTTCTGTCAGAGCGCGGGACATGTCGTGCTAACTCGTCCCGTGCTAGCTGACGGGTCCCCTGGTCCTGCAGTGAGGTGAGATAAATAGCCCAGCCTGGCGTGGGGGAGTGTGTGTGCGTGCCTCACTCTGACCTCTCTCAGCAAAGAGCACGGCCTCTCCTCCCCCATCCGCTGTCTGTCTGTGTGCTCACTCTCCCTCCCTCAGCATACCCCTCCCCTGTGCGCCCCTGTACTCACACACTACAACTCCACTACACACACACACACACACACACACACACACAGACACACACACACACACACACACACACACACCTCAGCACTCTCCCATACTCACACATTACGACTCACACCCACACACACACTCCTCTCCCAGACTTTATCCACACACACACACACACACCCACCCCGACCCCCACCCCCACCCCCTCTCTCCTGGGGAGGCAATGCAGCTGAGAGTGAGGTAATTTTTTCTCTCACCGTCCTGCATTTATTTATTTATTGAATTGACGACATGAGGGAAATCAAAGACATTCAACGCACTGCGACTTCAAAGTCTTTTAAAGGAGCGGGCCAGGTAGACACCGTTACAGAACCTTTGCAGCCAATGCCCTCGAAATATGTGATTTCACCCCTTCCACACACGGCAGGTATAAACTCCAGTTCATTTTATGGCACTTTTTTTCTCAATGGTTTAAATATTTGTCATTAAACCAAAATAGCTGCAGGTTGGGCTAGGCTTTCAGCGCCTGGCCAGACATCACAGGTGAGGATTTCAGAGCTTCTCGTGCTGCCAGAATAAAATACCATCAAACTGACTTAAAAAAAAAAAAAAAATTCTTAACGGCGCAATTTTGGAGGGACGACTTTACTGCGGCCCCTGCTTTTCATTACGCCCCAGCACGCCTCTGAATTAATCACGAGCGCTTGGGCGCACTCCACGCCGCCCGATGCCATTACTGGAGAGGTCCTGCAAGCGGCCAAGGAATTTCACTGCTCCACCTTGATGGAGAAGCCAAGGGTCTTGGCCGGATGATGGATGATCCCCAAGGCAGGTGCCTTCATTGGCGCTTCGCTGACCGGTACCGACACGAGCTCCTACACGGACACCGGACCGGACAGGACGGTGCCTAAAGACACTCGGCAGGGGACTCGGGTGGCGTGGCGGTCAAAGCATTCGTCCGGAATGCAAGTTGCCCACTGCAGCCGCAGTCCGAAACAAGGCTGAGCCAGTCCGGCTCTGGCCGAGAGCCCCATCGGGGGTTCGTGGGGGAAGGTAAATTGAAAGAAATCGAGTGTGTAATTGGCTACCCAATTAAGAGAAAAACGGGAAAATGTAAAACATTTAGACACCGGGCAAAGCAGTGGCAGGGGCGCCAAGGCCACCGTGTCCTTGGGAAAGGGAATTTACCTCCACCGTGCACCGGCCGACCGCAAATTCACCAGGAAAGCGCCCAGCTAAATTCATCGTGTACTGTACTCCACTTACCGTTTTTTTCCCTCAACAATTTGAAATGGCAGATGGCAACTGTCGACCAGACTCAGCGTCAAGTTCAGAAGGACAAAGGACGAAGGACAAAGTGATGTCACCCCAGCGGCGCGCAGTCAGCCAGGAAGCCGCAGTTTTCCGCTGCGTCGGGGGACCGTCTGCGCAGCTGTGACATCATAAGCAGCTCGTGCAATAACCCGATTTTCACCGACGCACCAAGCGGGGAACGCATCACGGCAATGGGGCCAGAAGAAGGGGGGGGGTTGAGGGTTCGAATCCCATGGCCGGGGGCTGTGGCACCGCTGCCCCCTCCCCCCCGGAACGAGGCACATTCTGTAACCCGCTCCGGCCGAGGCCCAATAAATAGGATCTTGTGAAATTCTACACAGTGGAAGTTTCCCTGCGCCAGAGTGCTGGGTAAGCAGTTCCACTGTAATAACGTCTCGCTCCAGTAGTGTCTTTAGCCCTTACATCATGGTGACTCAGTAGCTCTCTGTGGAGGGGGTCTGACACTGACAGAGGCAGAGGGAGAGAGAATACGAGTGCGAGGGGGTCTCTCCGGTGAAACGGGATAGCCACTGGGGAAGGCGAGGAGAGGCTGGCCTTGCCGGTCGGCACTTCCACAAAAGGAGAAAATGCCTGGCCGCTGAAACAAACCTTCCCTTTCTGTCGCATCAGGATTATATTTCCTGTCACAGGGCCGCCGGCAGGCTGGGCCCGGCCCAGGCCCTGAGCGCCGCTGGAATGCCTGTCCCTCGCAGGCAGGGCAAAAATGATCGGAATGTGGGCCTCTCTCCAAGGCCTACTCTACAAGAGGAGACAAGGGTCAAAAACACACACACGCACACACACACACACACACACACACACACAAGCCCTCACTGCCACTAGCACCAGCATGACACCGACGCCGCGGTGTAGCAAAACGCCCACACGTACGGAGAAGGAGCAGCTCGCAGCTGTGACAACAACGGTCGCCGATACACAAACGTACGGGTTGAGGGACGATCGGTTTTTCGCCCGGGTTCATGCAAGACTCAAAAACGGAGGGTTTGATCAGTGGTTTGACTGGGGGGGTTATCAAACACCTCTACCTCACAAAAATAGACAAATGAATAAAGACAATAAGAGCACGCATACTGAAATGTGCACAGGCACAGCGTTGTTTTGTTGCCCGTCTGAAGAGATTTCTGCACGCGCTCGCTTAGTTAACTCTTCCCCCACCGCAGCTGGAAAACTGTTGCGTTTCGGCTTAAGCTTCCAAATCCCACACATCCAGACTTACTCAGTTACCCACGGCAACCAACCACAACTGCATGTCCGCTCGGTTACCCTGAAGCACCTCTGGCATGAACGCTTCGGTCAAAAGTGCGCCCTTTCATTTTAAAAGCCAATTTAACATTTTTAAATGCCACAAACAAAAAAGGACAGAGAGACAAAACAGCCTCAGCCTTCACCAGCCAAATTAGTGTATTATACATATTTTATTAATGCAAAATTATTTATTTAACGCAGAGGGCCAGGATTCAGGCCCGGCCCCAGCTGACGCAAAATGCTCTCCCTGCGTTGTACTCGAACGCCGCAGGAGGATCGCTGCAACGTTCCGGAACCTTCCCGGGAATGTTTCGGGAATTGGCCCGGCACAGACCAGCCAGCAGGAACGACAAAAAAATAACCAGGGGATTTCACTACGGGGCTGCCCGTCTGAGAGACCAGGCCGAGGGAAGGAGGTGGTAATCGTGACGGGAAGCGATGAATCACTTCACTGTTCAGGCAGCGATGACCAACCGGTGAGGCCGATTGTCTCTTAAGAAACGGCATGCTGGGAAAAGCGTATTACGCAATATGTGTGCGCACCGGTGAGTCAGGCACACAGCCCAGGGTTCTGCGGGGTGCGGGGGTGGATTTCGAAGCTTTGTCCAGAGAAACCTAGCCCACTCAGGAAAGCGTCACCCACGCACTAAACTCCAGAAGTGTTGGCTGGATTAATGACAGCCGAGCTCAAAAAACCCTATAACCCTCTCTCTCAGGTCTGGCCCAGTTTCGTTTGGGAGGACTACTCAGGCAGCAGGGCCATGTCCACTTCTTCAGATCACAAATCACCCTGGCTAGACAACCTGCTGACACAATGTTTAATTCATTATGTAGCAAAGTCAGAAACCGATTACTCTGGCTACATTGTATTGCCCTGCTCTCTGAAAAACGACCAAAAGGAAAAGTGTTTTTCTCATTTCGGTAGCTTTGTAGAGCTCAAACACCGAGCGTGTGGCACACTGTCGTTACATTTCAAACGTTTGTCGTCGTTTTGACGAGAAGCTCATTTCCAGCCACAGTTAGACATGAATGTTAAATGATGATGGAGCGGTGAAATATTCATCACAATTCAGAAAGCACGACTGTTCCTACTCTGTTAACTGAATATGAATGTTTTGTGCGAGCGTTTTCGTTGAGGTTTATTTCCAGTCTAGTCTGGTGTGCACAGTCGAGGGTTGTGGCCTTGCACCTTAAAGTTTCACATTCAAAAATAAACATGACTGACAGTGTAAAAAGCAGGTGATGTGGACATTAACATTATATTATTAACATTAACATTATAGCATTACCCTCACTAGCATAACTCGCTCACTCTCTCACATAGGCACGCGAACACACCACTCACACACGCACAAAGATCACCTTGCATAGGAACAGGTTTTGAATATTATTATTATGCACGGCTAGAAGACAAATCTTAGGTATGTATGTTAACAAGCCAGCAAAACTTCAGTGGTTAGCATGATGCTATATTTGTACGAATAATGGATTAGATCGGTATCAGAGTCTTAGACTCAAGAATTTATCAACACTGCGTGGAAGCAACGGTTCACTCAAAGTTGCCATGACACTCAGCAACACAGCACAATTTTGTACAATGACAACACATTAGTGATTGTGTACATATGAAATGCATCTTAGATTCTTTTAAAACATAATACAGATAAAAAATTAATAACGGCTTTATTTGCCACAGAGCAGTGGTTACAACAGTGACACAACAGCCCGTAGCATTGAACAGTGGCGAGAAGCACATATACTTTGTGGTGTGGGCTCTTGGTTTTCTTGAAGAAGAAAAACTTCCAAATTAGTTGGATATGATCATATGTCTCTGTCATCAAGTTATTGTTGTAAAGTAATAAAGTAGTTCTTCTTTTCATCGATAATTTTGTAAGTTAACAAAATTCCGCATCACTACGGCGTGTTCCCAGCAATGATTTAAAAGCTGGTTAACCTGATACGATGCTAATGGAGTCTTGTTAAATGTGTTTAACCCGTGCAAAGCACCATGCAAGTTCATAAAAGTCATACATGGTTATGGGTCAAGGCAGCAACATGTTGGGCTTGAACACTAGTCAGTGTTGAATTTGAAATGGACCCTTTTACATAAGAGGGGGCCAATAATTGGCATTATTCCTTATCCAGGAAGTATTTGTTGAAATACTCTGCCAGGTTATGAAAATGACCATGCTTTTTTTACACCAGAGAGTTCGGTGCAGTAATACACAGGCTGAAGCCCAGGGGACTCACGAAAGACCCGAAAGAATACAAATCACCAAGTCGACTCCTTATTAGAAGTAATTACATGCCAGTTCCTTCCTTTTCTTTGTGATCTTAGTCCCAACACAGTCGACTCTCAGTCCTACGGGCCGCAGTGGCTGCAGGTACGATTTACTCTAACAAATCAACTGAACCACCTGATATCAATTAGCTCACCTCTTAAACCAAGGTCGTATAATAACCAGTGAGATCAGGTGCAGTCAACGCTCGGCTGGAACAAATACCTGCAGCCACTGCGGCCCACAGGACCGAGAGTTGAGCGCCTGTGTCTTAGTCCAGCCTCAGTGCTCTTAGTCGATAGAAACCTCTAAATCCGAATGGTGGGTTTTTAGCCCAACGTCAAGGCAGCAGAACTCAACAACATCCTGGTCCAGCTGGTTGATCCGTTTCTGTTCCGCCCTGTCAAACCTCCTCTGACCTCTGACCCCTCTTTCTCTCTGAGAACCCCACTCACGTGATAACCAACCCAGAGAGGCCCATTCCAATTCAGTAACCACTTGTTTCGGACTTTACTTTGTGCTTCATCATTTCTTCCCCTCACTCACACCCCCCCAGTCCCCCAGTCCCCTCCCCTCTCCATCAAACCAATCTGAAGCTCTAAGAACACTAATGGCCCTTTATCAGAAGTTGAATGGTGTCATGGTCTGCGTCTTTTAATCAAGACCCCCCCTAATATGCGCACGTGGGGGCGGTGTTCTTAAAGGACCTTCTTCAGGGGACCTGAGCTAGGAGAGCGAAGCACAAGCAACTGTGTACTTAAAAGGTGTGCCTGTGACTTAAGCCAGCTGCCCGAAGACAACAATGCATTTTACAATGGGACCAGATCCACGCTACACGCTACCTCCATTGCATTTGCCCATTATGCAATTACGTTACACATCCACGGATTTCCGGTCTTTATTTGTGTCTTGATTTGTTAATCGGAGCCACTGACTGGATGAGACGCTAGTATTCCGCTAGTATTGTGGTTCTGTGTGGCTCAGTAGGTAGAGCATGGTGTTACGCTTAGGTTGTGGGATCAATCCCCACTGGGACCACATATACTGAAAAATGTATGCCTTCACTTACTGTAAGTCGCTTTGGATAAAAGCGTCTGCTAAATGGCATATACACATATATATACTCCCTGAAGCCCCAGGTCTCTACTCTACAGAAGAAAGAGTAATTTCACAAATTCTATAGACACACTCAGATACTCAGCTCTGTACTCTTAACATTGACAGTTATATCTCCCCAGCCACCGAAGCCAAAAACATAACGGTTTAATGAAAATTCATTCAAGGGGCATGAACAAGCACAACACTGTGGTAATGGATGGCCTTGTACTATGATATAGGACCAGAAATCTCCCGTTTCCAGCCAGAACCATCCTGTAGGAAGCAGAGAGGACGGGAGGGAAAGCAGGAGCTGAGTATCTGGTGCATCTACAGAATCTGTGGCCCTCTACACTAAAGCCCTCAGGGATCTCCGTGGACCACTCTAAGTGGTTCCGGCCCACGACGCGCCAGGAGAGAGGGACGGTTCGGGCGCTCGCTCACTCACCATACATCTTGCCCTCGTCGGAGAGGATGATCTTCCTCCGCCCGCAGGGGGGGTAGATGGCCAGCGCCTCCTGGAAGCTCTGCTCGATGTCGGGGCTCCACACCCCCTCGGCGTCGCCGTCCATGGTCTTGTCCAGCCCGTCGGCCGCATCGTCGCGGCCCTCCTCCGGGCTGCCGTTCGCGCTCCACTCGTTGGATGCAATGGTGGCGGCTCCGCGTGGGCCCGGCGGCGAGCCCCAGACTGAGGACTTCTGGGAAAAACAAACAAACAACCAGACCAGCGGTTACATTACAGGCATTTAGCAGACACTCTTATCCAGAGCGACTTACAGTTTACATTTCTTTACTTTTCTTAGCATGCATGTTGACTGAGCAAAGAACCATATCCACTGTTTTAGGGTGAACCCGACTGGGCGTCGATGTGGACCCAGGCTGAAATAAAGTCTGCTTCGTGTGATATTTCATTTCATTTCATTTCATTTCATTTTAGGCATTTAGCAGACGCTCTTATCCAGAGCGACTTACAGTTTACATTTCTTTACATACAATCCATTTATACAGCTGGATATTTTACTGAAGCAATTCAGGTTAAGTACCTTTAGCTCAAGGGTACAACGGCAGTGTCCCACCTGGGGATTGAACCTGCAACCTCTGAGTTACAAGCCCAGTTCCCTAACCATTATACCACACTGCCTGCCTAGCAATGATCATATTAGAGGGAATGAAAGTAGCTCAACCCTGGCGTTGGGCTGCACGCAATCCCGTGGACTGGGCAAAAGCCGTTCCTAATTAGCTCGACCCCGAAACGGACAACCCTGGCCTCGGGCCGTCCCGATCGCGCGGGTTGGGCGAAACCCCGTTCCTCGAGCGCTGTGGGGCCGTCGGCTGTCACTCAAACTCGGCTGGATGAATCGCTATTCGCTACGGGATGACGCACGATTAGGAAGTATTGTTACAGGTGGTCCAGATCCCTCAAGAATTGGAATCTCCTGATCCGGCTTTAAATCGCCGATTATGACCCATAACGCGTGGTCACTTTCCCAGGGGGACGCCTAATATTTCACTCGGTTGCGCGATTAATGGAAGGATGAACACAAGCAGGAAGACGCAACGCCGCTCCGAGGGCAGAACTTCAGAACTCCAGAACTTTTGAGCCCACCACCCAATTAACGAGCAAATACATTTTCTGTGACCCACCACTTACCGCCTGAAACATGTTCAAACATGAAATTAATACATCTTATATATATATATATATATACGTAGTAAAAGCAACTGCATCTACACTGTAACTAGTTCTAAGTTTTTAGACATTTAGCAGACGCTCTTATCCAGAGTGACCTACAATAAGTGCATTGAAAATGGAAAGAATATCACAGCACACTACATACGCTGTAACAGGTGCAGCATTTATTACACCTGGTATTTGTGGCCACGGGATCATTTTGGCTGGACCTCAGTGTCTTACCTTTCGTAGTGCGGACGGCACAACTCTTTTTTTATTGTGAACATCGGGAAAATATTTTCTACACATTATCCGTTACATTATAGGCATTTAGCGGATGCTCTTATCCAGAGCGATTTACACAGTTTACATTTATATTCACATAAAATCCATTTATACAGCTGGATTTACTGAAGTTCCTTACACAAGGGTACAATGACATTGCCCCGCCTGGGAATTGAACATGGAACCTTCACGTTACGAGTGTAACCATTACACCACACTGACTACACAGTAAGTATATGTGCTTTTCATTGGGTCACCTTGAAACCCACCATTTTGGAACCACGGTCCTTAGGCACGGCGGCCCGGTCTGCTTTGCAGTACACCGAACATGGAGAAGGACTCATGGTGAACAGGCCTTGAGGGCATTAGCCACAGTTTACAGCTTTCCCAGGGTGAGTCTATAAGAATAGCTTGGGATAAAATCTCAACCATATGCATGCACCATAAGGTGCTCATAAATTAAACACATATTCTCAGGGAGACCACCAATGTCTGTAACGAGTCAAACCACCAACGCGAAGAGAGCCCCCGTAGTTTTAGAATTCGCCAAAGCGTCGCCCATGGTAACTCTTCAAAACCGAGTAGATTAATAAACAACTCCATAACTACTGGGTCCCCGGGGGGTGGGGGTGAGGAATTATTACACATTACCTTTAAATGATAGTTTCACGGTATCAAGCGGCGTACGGTTTTCAATTCCTGGTAGTCTTAAAAATACTAATCCAATCGTTGGGGTTGCATTTAAGAAAACAACACATGCCCTAATTGTCGCTGTGATTTCCGCAGTGATCATGGCTCTGTGCTACCATATGTCAAATGAATCTGAAATATCATGAAGTAGAGTTTTTGTTTAAAAGGGTTCACTAATAAGCCCAAGCCACAGAGAATTCTTGTGGTCGTTGAGTTCCATCCCAATGCGGCGTATTCACTGCTGTGGCAAGTTAGGGATCTTAAGTGTTTCTCAAGCCGTCGTCAGCAGGCCATTGTATGGGAGACAAAGAGTCCGAGCCCATTGTTTCTGGGGTGCTTATTAAAAGAGTTTTGTCCACATTGTGCTGATTATGAACAAAAAATGACACGTACTGGGGAAATGCCACAAATCTGAAGTGGAGCGCTTTCAGTTGTAGACCCAACAGTGCTGGCAACTGATCTTTTGAGGTTCTCCAACAAAAGTTGTTTCTCAGTGTTTGAGCAATTGATTGGAGGCCCGGACGAACCACAATTAGTTGAATCCGGGTTTCTGCCCAAATTGGGAATGGCGAACGGCGGACTTGTTGAAATTCCATTGCCTACGAGTTACAGAAGAGTTGTGAAGTTCTGAAGATTTAGCTTCGGTGCTTCAGCGGGAAACACCAAACAGGAACACAGAGAGAAGATGAACACACCGAAAATGTACACGGCGGTACGATCCGATTTTAAATCACCCAAAGCAGTTTTCCTGAGTAATCTATCTCTGCAAATGTTGACAGTTTGATGGGTCTTCATAAATTCTTACTTCGTACCGTGGCCCGGGGCAAAACAATAAGAAGAGTTCTTGCATCGGAATGTACGGATCGGACTGTAAATAGGTCGAAGGCATACCAAAACCAGGAGCATACCGATATGTCATACAGAGACTGGAGAATGAAATGCCACCCTCCCCCCCCTCCCACATCTTCAGCATAGTCATTCCTGGCCCACCATGACTCCACCCGTATTTATCTTGTACCCCTTTCACGCCGCACCCACATCGAGGAAAATCCTGGCATTTTTCCACCGCCGGGGTCATTAAAAGGAACAGCTGCATTTTGTTGGCATTTGGCTCCCGGCGATCTCGCCACATTTACTCGACAAAAGCGCAGCGTGGTGCAAACGGTGCCGGAAATAACGGCGGCCTTCGCACGCCCAGCACTCGGACGCACAAAGGCCGTGCGTCACGTCGACCGGTCGGGTTAGCCGACCGTCGCGCCTCCACGAGAACCGCCGACACTCGGGCGACTTTGGCAAAGGCTGCGACTGTGAGGAAGACGCCTGCTATCACAGGCAAAGAGGAGGCTCGAGTGGAAATTCCCACCCCTGTTACTTCAACAATACATTTCACACTAGAGTCCAACCCCAAGCTTGCCATTGTGCCAGTGGCGTTTCTTTCCACAGACATGGAAAATAAAGCAATAATTAAAAAAATTATAAAAAAGAAAAGAAGAGATGAAGTTCACCTATAAAGGCAGATCAGTGTAGGACACGAAAATTAAATTAAACAAAATCTCGATTTATCTTGCCAGGCAAAAGTATTTACACAAACGATGTGCAAAATGCCAGAACAGATAAATATTATGGCATTAATGATAAATTGAGTCTAGGAGCTCCAGCAAGTGTGAAGGGAAGTGCGTCTCATTTCTCCCACCGTATTCCTCCTTGCAACATCGCTTTAACGTCCTTGTTTGATACAAAGAAAATATTCCCAATTAAATGCTTTGAGAAGATACGAGGAAAAAGAATATCAAACGTCCCTGCATTCTTTGCCGACATTCATTCTTTTTTTTTTGCTCACAATTTGATGGCCAATTGTACCCTCTATTGATCCAACTACCCCCCACACAAGCCCCCCCACACAAGCCCGCTGCCTGCGGCTATAGGACCAGCCACTACTCTGAGACCGGCAGCGGCAGGGATGGCGAACCGCACGCACTCGCCCGAGCCTTTGCCAACATTTTAAATACGATAGTGATAAACTGTCCTAATTCATAACCTTAGACTGTTATTTTTATTGAACAGGTGAATAAAAGTCCCCTGAGAAGTTCATCGAGTGGCAAACGCAGGGAAAGAAGGTAAAAATATAAATGTCCCCTTGAAGGGCGGCTGCAAGCCTGAATCTGAATCTACTTACAAAAAATATATAAAAACAACAACAAAATGCATTTATTTATCATTATGGCATCATTTGTAATTATAGCTATGAAAACGTTTTCGTTTGTAAAAGTCCTTGAAATGTTCTGCATGTTAGCATAGTGACACTGGAGGGTAGGGACTGATGTGACCGATGCAATCTAATTTAGGGAGAAAATGGGGGAAAATAAATGAAAAATAATAATAAGGAATACTGTCTTCTGTGATAATGCGACATCACCTCACAGCAAACTCAGGGCATGGGGGGATTCCCCTGACGGACGCTTCAGTCTCTGTCGACGGTCAGACGCGTCCTCCAAACACAGCCGCCGGAGTGCGCACAGTGTGTCTGTGTTCACGCTGTACGGGCGCTTATCTGGGGTCTGCTTTCCACGGCGGCCATAAACTAGTTACGTTTTTCAGTGACAACCGGGGGGGGGGTGGGGTGTGCTTCGTACTTTCGACACACAAACGCGTCCAGCCTTCGGTGTACTTTGGCCGTCCGATGTGACACAGCACATCCAGCTCCTACGGCTCGAGACACTTCGGCTTCCGTCAGGTACCTCGCCTGCCGTCCTCCGTGCCAAAGCCTGCCCTTTAGGACGACCAGGGCCACACCAGCCCCACGTAACGTACCTCACCTGGGTTCAACAACCTGTGCGCAGGTGTGGCGGAGGGGGAGGCAAGACAGAGATAGAATAACCAACACTGGTTCTCTGTGGCTCAGGTGGTAGAGCACAGCGTTGGCAACGCTTAGGTTGTGGGTTCAATCCCCACTGGGGCCACAAAAATTTATGCATTCACTACTGTAAGTCGCTTTGGATAAAAGCGTCTGCTAAATGGCGTATATTATATTATTATTAACACACACACACAAACTTTTTAGGCATAAGCGACTTTCTTACATCGAGTTCATAAGACTTTCCGACAAAAGATACGAAAGTGTGGAAAACGTGTGCGCGCTGGACAGGCGGCTCCACTGCGGTTCCGGGGGAGAGTGTCGGCGAGACCGTAACACAGATAAATAAACTGAGAGGGTCTGTCTGGCACAGCCTCGCCGTGAATCAGCAGCTCAGAGAGAGGGAGAGGGAGAGGGAGAGAGACAGAGAGAGGGAGAGAGACAGAGAGAGGGAGAGAGGCTGAAATTCCAGACATGCCCTTATTAAGGCGGCGAGGCGAGCTTGGAGCTCGAGCCGCTTCTCCTCTGGCCTCTGGGAGCTCCCTTGTGTCACCCGCTACCCCCACCCCCTCTCCACAGCCCGCTACCCCCCCCTCCGCTCCCTCCGCCCCTCCGCAGCCCGCTCCCCCTCCCTCTGCTTCAGAACGTCTCTGCCCAAATAAGGACAGAAGACCAGGGGAGTCATATGGAGGAGGAGGGCAGGAGGGGGAGAGGGGGTGATGAAGGGGAGGAGGAGGGGTTAGAGGGGGGGGCGGAGGGGGTCGCTTGACCAATTTAGGCATCCACCTCAGCCCCAGAAAGCACACGGAGCGCTCCCGGTAGAATACGTTGAGATGTCTGCCCCAGCAGACCTGTGGCGACTTCAGCCGATTCCTTACAGAGAGAAACAGCCTGGGCTGGGCTGATCTGTGTCTGTGCTGATCTGTGTCCGTGCTGATCTGTGTCCGTGCTGATCTGTGTCCGTGCTGATTTGTGTCTGTGCCGATCTGTGTCTGTGCTTATGTGTGTCTGTGCTGATTTGGGTCTGTGCTGATCTGTGTCTGTGCTTATGTGTGTCTGTGCTGATCTGTGTCCGTGCTGGTCTGTGTCTGTGCTGATCTGTGTCTGTGCCGATCTGTGTCTGTGCTGGTCTGTGTCTGTGCCGATCTGTGTCTGTGCTTATTTGTGTCTCTTTGTGAGCCTTACACTCCCAGGCCTAGCAGCCCTGTGCTGCGTATTCATATTAAAAAAGAGCCCTAAAACCCAACAATTAAAAGCAGCTGTGTACAGTCTTAAGAGCCGGCGTCCAGCTCCTTTCAGGGATACAGGAGCGGAGCTCAAAGAAATAAATAACACCACTGCTCTTTTTATGATTACACTTTCGACGACGTAAAAAATGTTTCGTTTTGAAACCCCAGCACACTGCGGTAAAATGGCACGTAGCACCTAATGCTAAAGGCTTCGTGGAGCAGTGTGGACGTATAGGGCCGGGGGATTAAAGGCGTACGTCACATAACCAGGCTTTGGAAAGTGGGCACATAAAAGCCTTTTCATCTGGAGGCACAGACACTCTATACTTAGACAGACCTGGCTATCTGGGGACTTTAAATCAGAAGATGAGATTAAACAATCTGTCCTTTGCAGGTTGAATGGGTCTTTGAGTCAGTGGGTGTTGGCGCTTTGGGCTGTATTCTGTACTGTATTCTGTACTTGTAGTGTGACACATGTTCAAATACAGAACTGAAATGTTTGTGGTTTTTGAACAAATGTCAAAACTACAGGTAACTGCCACAATAAAGGAAACAACTATGATGTGGCATTTTACTGGCATGGTTTAGGTTCACTCAACCCCTTAGAGGGCAAGGTAAACACCAATAAATACAAAGCCATTCAGAGTGATCACCTTCATCCTACGGTGAAGCATTTCTATCCAGGATGACAATGCCACATCCCCAGGGCACGAGTGGTCACTGAATGGTTTGATGAGCATGAAAACAATGTGAACCACATGCGACAGCTGTCTCAGTCACCAGATCTTAAGCTGATTTAACACTTATGGGAGATTCTGGAGCGGTGCCTGAGACAGCTTTTTCCACCACCATCAACAAAACACCCAATGATGGACTTTGTTGTGGAAGAACGGTGCTGCATCCCTCCAATAGAGTTCCAGACACTTGTAGAATCTATGCCATGGCACACTGAAGCTGTTCTGGTGGCTCATGGTGGACCAACACCCTGTTAGGACCTTTTAATTTGGCAGTTACCAGAGCAGTGCATGTAACAGGTGCAGGGTTTAATCTGACTGGTGTGGATGTCAGTGTGAAAGTGTGTTATATAGAGCAAGTCACTTGCTTGACATCTTTTCTCGCCTTCATCCAAACTTTCACTTATTTAGGCAGTAATACACAATTCATTCATTTTTGTAAGAATCACATTTTCCCAATTGATTATTACAAGCCAAACCTTTGTATAAGAGTTTGTCCAAGAGACTTTGTTGTAAGCAGCGGATTATGTGATCCTTATAAGTGAAGTATACGGCATCACCACAAACTGCTACTGTCGTTAGCGCATCCTCTTCACCTCAGAAGCCTATCCGCCAAAGGCCAGATCCCAACAATAATCCCACTTCACCAATCCCACACATCCAATCCCACATCCTCAATCCCACATCTCAAATCTCAAAGCCCCAATCCCACATCCTCAATCCCACATCTCAAATCTCAAAGCCCCAATCCCACATCCTCAATACCACATCTCAAATCTCAAAGCCCCAATCCCACATCACCAATTCCCCCATCTCCAATCCCCCATCTCCACTCTCAAAGCCCCAATCCCACATCCTCAATCCTCAATCCCACATCTCAAATCTCAAAGCCTCAATCCCACATCCTCAATCCCACATCTCAAATCTCAAAGCCCCAATCCCACATCCTCAATCCCAATCCCCCATCTCAAATCTCAAAGCCTCAATCCCACATCCTCAATCCTCAATCCCACATCTCAAATCTCAAAGCCTCAATCCCACATCCTCAATCCCACATCTCAAATCTCAAAGCCCCAATCCCACATCACCAATCCCCCCATCTCCAATTCCCCATCTCCAATTCCCCATCTCCAATACCCCCATCTCCAATCCCCCATCTCCAATCCCCCATCTCCACTCTCAAAGCCCCGATCCCACATCCTCAATCCTCAATCCCACATCCCAAATCTCAAAGCCTCAATCCCACATCCTCAATCCCACATCTCAAATCTCAAAGCCTCAATCCCACATCTCAAATCTCAAAGCCTCAATCCCACATCCTCAATTCCCCATCTCAAATCTCAAAGCCCAATCCCCATTCTCAATCCCCCATCTCCACTCTCAAAGCCCCGATCCCCCAGCCCCAACCCGTAGCTCCGTATCTTTCCTCCTCGCAGTCACAGCTTGTTATTTGTAATTTTCTGTGGGAAATGTCGTGTCTAACCGTAGACGGGATCCTGAGCTGGAAGGCGGCGTGTGTGTTTACCAAACACCAGGGGAAGACCGTCTGTCGTGCGGGCAACGACCCAAACAAAAGGCCTGGAGAGAAAAATGTGTCGATTTCGTGGGCTGGCGCGGCGACCGAGGGGCAAACAAGGCCGCGAATGACAGTCGGAGTGTCTGTTTACAGCGCGCTTCCTCCTTCCCGTCAAGCGACTCCTCCTCCCGCTCCGCGCTCTGCCAAGAGACGCGCTTACTCACCACGTCTCCCCGGGGAAGAGCGCCGAGGCGACGAGGCCCTACTGTGCCATCGAACCCTGTTTAGAGTGCACGAGTAAACCCAAGAGCTTGTAGAACACTAAACAGGACACCATGCACACTTTGCCGAATGTGGGGTGGTAACTTCTCAGGGCAATGAACAATAAAAGGTAGTGTAGAAAGCTTCTGACATTTAAGCTCACTTCACGTTGCGGTGCTGGTGACCATTGCATAGAGAATATAGTCTAGTTGTTCCAATTGTGATTTCAACTGTCTTTTTGCTCTCATTGTGGTGATTGTTTTTATTCTGTTTGATTTGTTTGACTGTTGAATCATACTTCTTGTATCTATATGTTTCAAGCACATCATTATTATTATTTTTCTATAACCCTTAGAGCGTTAGTGTCGTTTTTTTGTAGTTTTTTTCCCTTGGTGGAGATCGTTTTCTCCGTGGGGGACCGGAGATCACAGTTGGGAGTGACGGGCCCTCTACGCTGGTACCAACTCTAGTGAGAAAGCAAAACATCAGAGTTCCCTCGTGAGGCCAGTGACAAACAGGATACGTTTCGGAGACCAACACCGAACGAGCGGAGACTAAACGCGGAGCGGCTTCGGGCCGCGCGGCCGGAGAGGAGACAACGGCACACGGGAGGACCCACTGCTGAGGAGGGGGAGCCCAGCGTCCTCAGCCAGCCCTGTGAGACAGGTGGAGCGCGACGCACACAGGTGTTGCCCAAAGCTCGCCGCACGGTCGCGTGGTTCACACGGTGCACACCTTCCACTCTATCTGGGACACGATCGGCCACATCTAAAATCACATGGCGTGAAAGAAAAATATCTAAAAATGTGATTGTGCATTGTGTTTTTCTCCTCGGCTGAGAGAACGCCCGAGGTTCGCTTCTTATTTGTACAACGAACATGCTTTCGTATTTCTGACCCCTCTCTTCGTGAGCACTCAAAATGGCTTCTTCTCAGAATTTTTCTCCTCAGAAAAATAGATGAATATTTTGAAAGAAAAACACTGATTACTTGGGAGCGCGGTTCCAGCTCGGGACTTGTTTAAATATTATTTTACCAGAGTGTGGCCAGAGATGCACGCATGTCAGTTGGTTGCAGGGCCGTAGATCTTCGCGAAATTAGCTGGATTGTGGTATTGGGATATTTCCATCGCAAAGACTTAACCACCTCCCAAATGGAAAAGTGGCTTCCCGTCAGTTTTTTCAAACCCGGTAAATCATCTCGTTTTACGACGGGAGCGCGTGAGGCTCGCTCGGTCTCACGCGGAATCTCGACAAAGCTGAAAAGAGGAGGGAGAATTCTGCCCACGATCTGCCCGTTTGCACCTTTCCTTCGCCGATACCATCCATTAGGAAAAAGGGGGGATTTGGATTTGCCTTCGGATCTGGGAAAAATCAGGACGTCTATGGCTCAGATCTGAGAGGGGCGTGGCCACTGAATCCATGGGGGTGGGGTGGGAGGTAGGGAGGAGGGTTAGGGTTGGAGGAGGGGGGGGGGCTAGGAGGGGTTGGGGACAGTGTCAGCTATTCTACTTCGACTGAGCAGAGGAAGGGGGGGGGGAGGGGGTCTAGCCAGGAATTCATTTGGGGGGAAGGGAGGGCTGATAAAATATAACAGATTATATTATATCCCTTTAAGGACATACCTGCCAACATCTGTACTTGAAAATAGAAAATACGGGTGATTGGCTGACTGGAGGATGGGGGTGCACAAAATAATTGTTTACCGGGGAGGGGAGGGGGGGCTGCACCAACACATTGTTCAGATGGAGATGACATCACTTGATTATGAAATACACATCGTACCCTCAGCCAGCCTTACCTGATCAGTAAAGCATCAGAATGAACACACACCAAATCTATGTCCCTGAATAAACATTTTAGAACTATCATAAAACATTTTGTGGGAGGGGGGAGGGGCGGTATGATGGGCCAGATGGTGAGTGGGTGTCGCAAAAATTCAGGGGACAAAATCTCACCTGGTTTGCCCCCCAGCCTGGTGGGAATTTCAGATTCCCCCTCTTGCGGACAGGTAACGATTTAACCGCGACTCTTAATTCCACGGCATCTATACCGCCACACTACACTACCATACGGTGCACGCAGAGTATTGCCAAGTGAATCGCGGCATCGATCATCGATTGTGTGTGTGTGTGAGTGAGTGAGTGCGTGCACGCGTCTGTGTGTGTGTGTGTGTGTGTGTGTGTGTGTGAAATCACGCACACACACGCATGTACGGACACCCAGAGCCCCATGAGGCCTCGCTCGACAGAGACCCGGGCGACAGAGTGCAGTATTCACACTCAGGGGTGTGCCGTGAGCGTGCCGCCATCACAACGCCGCGGGGCCCACGACTGGGAGGCGGACACAGACGCGCCTCTGACTGACCGGTTGGTAGAGCACAGCGTTGGTAGAGCACAGCATTGGCAATGCTTAGGTTGTGGGTTCAATCCCCACTGGGGCCACATATACTGAAAATGTATGCATTCACTACTGTAAGTCGCTATGGATAAAAGCGTCTGCTAAATGGCGTATATTATTATTATTATTACACTCAATACCTTTAAAGATATAGGCTGGCGGATAGCGCAGCGGTCTAACGCACCCGTATTTGGCTGGTCCTGTACGAGTGTGAGCTGCCTATCAGGGACGCGGTTCGAAACCCGTCTCTGCCAGACCGGCCGTTCATTTGGCATTTGGCTGTCGGCTCCTGAGGGAGGGGGGAGGGTGGTCGGCACAAACTCGCAGTGAAGCACGTAAGGGTGTCTCCAGAAACGGGTTTGTTGAGTTCCAGACGGGCGGCGGGTTCGTGGGGGAGGGTTGATCAAAATAAATAAGAGGGTGTAATTGGATTCCAAATTGGGGAGAAAAACGGGTGAAAATCAGAAACAAAATTTAAGAAAGATATGAACGGTTACTCAGGGCCGATCTGCACCCCTTTCCAGATCTCTCCGATCGGCCTCCTCCTCCCTCTGTCCCCCCCGCCTCTTCTCTCTCCTCGTCCCTAGATGGTGGGATGACCTTCCCCACTCGGTCAGGACAGCTGGCCTCTAGGGGGCGCCTGTGCCGCAGTGCCCTGACGAACCCTGGCACATGGAGTCCGCCGTACCCCAGCCGGTATAAGCCAATAAGCCAACTGCGCCCGCAGCTGCGTACATATTCGGGTAATGACATCATCCGGGCGGTCAGGCTACAGGGCTCACTAACAGCGAGCTCGAGGGCTCGTACAATTATAGCCACATTTTTAAACAGCACTGCTACAGGATTCGTTGAGTTCCACTGAATACCAATTAAACATGCAAATATTTTTTTTTGGTTCCCCTTGAAGTTTTTCAGAAATTAAAACATGAGGAACTGATCGAGTCCTGATGCATGTTCCTGTTTATTAATAAGGCTTTTGTTTTGCCAACTTGGACGCTTTCCATCTCTCCGGGCGTAATTGTTTCTCGAATGTCACCGAAGACAAAGTAAACAAGTCTCATAAGTTTCACTGCGAATAATACATTCAGTCCATTTCCATTCAAACAATTTCACATTTCCATATTTTTACTTTGAGCTAAAGTAAACAACTGAGAAATGCAAGGGGAACATATTCCCCCCACCCACCCAAAAATACACAAAAAACACATGAGACAAGACATTCTGAAACACATTTCAGAAAAGAAAAATATCTAAATAAAATGGCATTCACAGGCCGTGCACTTTGAATCAAAATCTTCATTACAAATGAAAATTGTTGCCCTCATATTATACACGCTGAAATATAGAGCCAACTGGAAGGAGAGACACTGGAAATGAACGGCACATCGCGAGATGACATTGCGTTTCCCCTCTTTCTCAAGGTTGAGAAGCCAGATTTCTCTCCAGCTTTGTTTTTTCTGTTGCCTTTGCTATTCCTGCACTCTGCCACATGTCCTGCCTCGCAAGTGTGAACAGCCAACAAATGGCCACAATTTGTTTCCCTCCAGATAAGATGACTCAAGTTCCTGAGACACAAACCGGGCCTCTTCACTTGCTCTGTAAATCAAACCGTGTGAGCAGAAACTCATCGTGGCAGATTGAGAGGACCCGGCCAGGGAACGGCCAGTTGAGAGTTAGGGGACCACCGGCTCTTTGTGCAACGCTCCGGTCGTGAAACACTGTTACTGTCCCCTGATCCAGACACACATGTCGAGCCGAACGCAATATCTTTGGGCCGAAGGTAAGAGCAAAGGCATTATTGTTCATAATGAACCCCATGAGCATATACAAAGATAGAGACAGAGAGACAGAGAGACAGAGAGACAGAGAGACAGAGAGAAAGAGAGAAAGAAGGGGAGAGAGAGAGAGAGAGAGAGAGAGAGAGAGAGAGAGAGAGAGAGAGACAGAGAGAGAGAGAGAGAGAGGAGAGAGAGAGAGAGAGAGAGAGAGAGAGAGAGAGAGAGAGAGAGAGAGAGATAAAGATCGACAGACACAGGACAAACTTGCCTCTAGATAATACAGGCCCAAAAGGCCAGTGTAGTGGGCTGTTGGTGCAGCTGTCACACGCGCACACACACGTAAGCACGCACGCACGCACGCACACACACACACACAGCTGCATGACATGGCAGGACACACACACACACACACGCATGCACACACGCATGCACACACGCATGCACACACGCATGCACACACTCACACATACACACTCTCTCTCAAACACACACACACACACACACACACACACACGCACACACACACACACGCATGCACACACACACATGCACACACTCAGACATACACACTGGCAGACTCTTCTAACTCTTGTGGTTATTCTCTGGAGTTACACTCCCCTCCACCATGAAGAAACCGAACCAACCTCCCCAAACACAAACATATGCGCACACACACACATGCACGCACAGAGACACGCACACACACACAGCACAAACGCACAGAGACACGCACACACACACGCACGAACGCACAGAGACACGCACACACACACACGCACAGAGACACGCAGACACACAATCACAGATGTAAACACATACACTTACTCACACACAAGCAAAGAAGCAAACACACACGCATACACACACACAAACACTCTCACTCACACACACACACAGACACGCACACAATCGCAGATGTAAACACACACGCTTACTCACACACAAGCACAAGCAAAGATGCAAACACACACACACACACACACACACACACACACACACACACACACACACACACACACACACACACACACACACACACACACACACACACACACACACACACACACACACACACACACACACACACACACACACACACACACACACACACACACACACACACACACACACACACACACACACACACACACACACACACACACACAACCCTTGACAAAGAGGAACACCAGGACCCTGACTGGAGCAGCAGCTGCTCTCGGAGATCAGATTACAGATAAGGAAGACATTCTGCTGCCTGGGCCAGAGGAGCTGGTTGCCGTGACAGCACCGTAAGGAAGGGAGTTTCCAGACGGCTGACTGACAGAACTGGATCTGCAGAACTCCTCCTACCGGGTCAACACAACCACAACGCCCCGATACCAAGAATGCAAAAAAGGCATAAAATATGTACTTTTGCATATTTGTATTAATGCGGAACGTTTGGCGAAACTTTTGAGGAGTTTATGACAGATGTTGAGGTGTATACGTGTGAAAAAATGTTACATCAAGGCGCATGCGACACGCGCTTTGAAATTAGAGAGGCAAAAGAACACCATCCCTTTCTGCAATGACCTGCAATCTTTGTTCAAATCAGTGCCCAAACACACACACACACACACACAGCAGACAGACAGACAGACAGACAGACAGACAGACAGACAGACAGACAGACAGACAGACAGACAGACAGACAGACACACACACACACACACACACACACACAGCAGACATACACACACACACGGCAGACACACACAAACACAGCAGGCAGACAGACACACACACACACACACACACACACACACACACACACACACACAACACAGCAGACAAACACACACACACACACACACAGAAAAACACACACACACACACACACACACACACACACACACACACACACACACACACACACAGAGAGAAAAACACACACACACACACACACACACACACACACACACACACACAGACACAGACAGCAGAAACACACACACACACACACACACACACACACACACACACAGAGTTGCAGAACCAGTCTCCGTGCTGAAGGACCCACAGCAGACACAGCTCAAGGCTGCACGACTGGCTCCTTATCAACAGCGGCCACCCCCACTCTTTTTCTATTCCTTTTTTTCCCTCCTTTTTTTTTTGGGTGCCTCCCTCTTCCTAAGCGTAGGGGAAATGGCAGGAGGTTTGTCTTTCTCACAGAGCGCGGCCGTTTTCCTGTGAGGGGCTTGGGGCGCAGTGAGAGAGGGGGCTGAGGAGGTGTGCGAGCTCTGTGCGGAGAGTGGGCGAGTGACCTCAAACACTCCCCTCCTTTGGACAGGCCGTGCCGGCCTCTGAGCCCCCCCCATACCCTCCCCCACAGACCCCCCCACTGCAGTCTGCATTTGGCTCTAATAAATTCTCTCCAACTCTTCCAATAACTTCCTCCTACTTCCGTTCTGGCAGGCCACTCAGGAAACAATCAAAGCTGAGAGGGGAGGGGTGGGCCAGACAGCTGCATACGGGGGGGGGGGAGGGGGAGAGAGAGAGGGAGTGAGGGAGAGAGAGCAAGGGAGGGAAGGAGGGGGAGAGAGACAGAGAGAGAGAGGGAGGGAGGGAGAGAGACAGAGAGAGAGAGGGAGGGAGGGAGCGAGGGAGCGAGAGAAAGGGAGGGAGGGAGGGAGGGAGGGGACAGGAGGAGAGGGGAGGGAGGGAGAGAGAGAGAGGGAGAGAGAGAGAGAGAGAGAGAGAGAGAGGAAGGGAGGGAGAGAGAGAGACAGGAAGAGAGAGAGAGAACATGAGACCGGCAGAGAGAGAGAGAGAGAGAGAGAGAGGGAGAGAGACGAAGGGAGAGCGAGAGCATGAGAGAGAGAAAGAGAGAGACAGAGAAAGGGAGAGAAACGAAGGCAGAGAAAGAGAGAGAGAGAGAGAACATGACAGACAGAGAGAGAGGGAGAGAGATGAAGGGAGAGCAAGAACATGAGGGAGAGAGAGAGGAAGGGAGGGAGAGAGAGAACATGAGACAGGCAGAGAGAGCATGAGAGAGAGAGACAACTGGGACAACTGGCCATGGAATACCGAAGTGTACACAATGTACACAATTACACCAGCAACATTTTTAAAAATTGACTCAACAAACAAAAATGTGTACATTGATGATTAACTCAAGGAAACAAAATCAAACAATAAATGAGACATCTACCAAACTCTAAACAGGAGTACTCCCTGGCAGAATATCTTGTCAGAATAAAAGACTCAAAACAAAGGCCCACATTGACAAGGTACAGACTCAGTGACTACAGCCTTGCCAGCGAACCGGGCCACCACAAAAAGACCTGGCTGGCTAAAGAGACCAGGCTGTGTGATCACTGCAACCTGCCCCAAGTACCTCCCCATCAGAAACAAACATTTCCCAAAATTCCCTGCCCTAATAATTACATATCAAGCCTTGGCAGACACAGACAATTTAAAAATAATCCTTGGGGAAGTTACTACTGCAATAAAGGTGGCAGCTCAATACGTCTCTGCCTGCCATAATTTGAGAGAGGGTGTGGGCTAAATGTTCTATGCTCATATATGTATCTGTCTCATATATGTAAGAGATCTGCTTGTTAATATTCTGTAATGTGGGGTATATATATGGGAGGGGGTGGGTTGTTTGTTTGTTAAAATGCTGTAATTTGGAGTACATATGTGTGGGAGACGGAGGGTCGCCTGTATGTGTTGTTGTTCTCACATATGTACTTTAATGCTTTAGCAACACAAGATCACTTGTCATGCAAATAAAACCAATTTGACTTTGAGAGAGAGAGAGAGGGAGAGAGAGAGAGAGAGGGAGAGAGTATGAGAGAGAGAGGGAGACAGGGAGAGATTGTATGAGAAAGAGAGAGAGAGAGAGAGAGAGAGAGAGAGAGAGAGAGAGAGAGAGAGTATATGAGGGAGAGAGAGTATGAGAGGAAAAGACAGATGCACTTCCTCCTCAATTGTGAGAAATATTCTTAAATCAGAAAAGTATATTTTGCAAAATGTATTAATAAATATAATATTCATTTCTATGAGATGTACAATGATGTCTCATATTCATTAGTTAGAATGTATAGAATATGTGATACACAATTTATTTACTTATTTTAGTATTGTTACACTATTTAATATTAATATTTACTGTGCATTTCATGCAAATAAAGCAAATTGAATTGAGTATGAGAGAGGGAGGGAGAGAGTGAGAACATGATAGAGGGAGAGAGAGAGAGAGAGAGAGAGAGAGAGAGAGAGAAAGAGAGAGAAAAAGAGAGAGTGTGAGGGGAATGAGAAAGAAAGAGAGAGAGACACTCACTCTGACTTATGGGCAGGTCAACAGGGGGACCACACCTTCACACACACCTGCACATCTCCACACACACCTACACACCAACAGACATGCGCTCCATTCCAATGAACGCAGTGCTCGCAAGAACTGCATAATAATATTAAGCACTAAGTTCTAAGATTTCAGTTTCAGAGGTCCTTACGAACAGTTGAAAAACCCCACTCGCCATCGTTAAGCACAAACTAACCACCGATAGCCAATACTGCTTTGTATACAAACCAAAAAACTGGACTGCACTGCTAACAAACGATGCCAAGTTGTTGCTGATGGGGAAAAAATAAAATTTAGCCAACACTATGCAGCCCATTTTGAAGAGTGCCGGCATAAGTTCGTCTGTAGAAAGCGTTTGACGTCCAAACGAGTGCCCGGAAGCCGGGCAGAGTGAAGGCTGTCACCGTAAGTGCCTCTTCCCACAGACGCACACTGCTGTAGCTTCAGGACTGGTTATGGACACGCCTCCACTGGGCCCCAGTGTCGCAACAGGAACACAACTACCGATTCATCATTACAAAACAAGAGATTTTCTCAGGCGTTTATCATTCACACCTAGCCATCGTGGAGTCATACGGGTTAAACCACGATCCGGCTGACAGGGGGGAAAGACCACAGAGTGAAAAAAAAAAAAAAGAAGAAAGTCTAAGCATATGCCATAATGCTTATTCTACAGCCTGATTCAGCAATTTTTTCTTTTCCTAATATTTTCCAGGCGAGGTTTCGAGAGCAGCCGTCTCGCACTGCGACGGGATTGGCTCTCTTACGGCTGGAGAATGATTTATACTGAAATCTCTGCGATCTGAAAAGGGGTTGGAGGGGGGGGTTAAGGAAGCCAGTGCTGAGGGCAAGCAGCCCCCCCTCAAACTTTAACCCTGTGGTACACTGCATCGAGCCTCATCAAGCCACTACATTGGAGGGGAGGCCAGCTTGTTCTTGTCAATCATGTGGTGGGCGGGACCCATGCAAGAAGCCAGTGACCAATAAGGGAGGGGCTAGGAACCTGTTTGCCCCGGTGTGGGGCCCTAAATTGGTTTCTACGAGAGACGGGAGAGCGAGAGGTGCCATGAACCACATAATGGGGTGGAGCTACAATGACTTGTTGATCGCTGACTTGATTAAACCAATCAAAGTACTTTTCTTTCTACAGCAAAACACGATTGGTTCACATCAGTGAGCATATGACAGCAGCCTGCCATTGTGGTGCACGACACTCTCCCATCGCTGGGTTCTACGGTCACCCTCCCCACTCAGCCAAAAAAACTCATCCATCTTTTCATAAACAAAACCCTCATCTCCAGAGCCTTCCCATACACCCCTGAACAGACCAGTCCCTCCATCGCCAGTCGGGTTCCTCCCACGTCCCGCCCAAACACGTCGCTGCCCATCCCCTCGCCATGCGATGCTGGGTAGCATTCAAAAAAGGCCCCCCGCATCCCCCTGTCAGCTCATCCATCACCAACACGGGGGTGAGGGGGAGGGGGGGGGGGAGGGCGGGCAGGGGGTGTCTGATTACCCCTGGGGTACTCATTAGGACCCGGGATAGTCTGGTGGGGCGGGCCCGGGTCGACCGCTCGAGGTCAGAGAGCTGCCATGGAGAGGCCTACGAGCGTATCTCGGAAGGAAGAGTCGGGAGCTGACACTCCGCCAGAAGCTTTCGCTCGCAGCGAGGCGGTCCAGGGTCTCCTGTCGAGTGGGGTTTTGGAGACGGACTCGTCTCTGGGCTCCACATGAGGGAGGGTGCGGGTGGGTGGGGGGAGGAGGAGGAGGAGGAGGAGCGCGGTGTGGTTAAGATTGGATTTCGCCGAATGACCTTGGGGCGATGAGCATCAAAATGTTTCCTATCCACAATGCTGGAATAGCAAATTGCCCCCCCCCGCCCCTCACTGCAAAAAAAAAAAAAAACACCCCCACCCCTCAACCCAAGGCCAACAAAAACAGTACTCCCATTTCATTTTAATTGAGCTGGGGAGTCGAGGAGAGTCGATCGATGTAGAGTCGATCGAGGCCACATGGAGGAGGGTTAAGAACAGCCACCGATGTCCCGCCGCCGCTGATCAACACACAAGAGGTGCGGAGTAAAGGTTTCGCACGTGAACACCGAAGAGGCGAGAGGGACTCTCAGCAAACGCGGGTCAAACCCGTACATGCCCCGACGGTCACCAGCGCCAGTCCATAGCACGCCGTCGCGGCGCCACATAAGCGCCTCGATTTCCGCTGATCTCGGGGATCAGTTAAGAGTCTGTTCCATTTTGATCATGAAATCAATGTGAGGTCATGGAAGCACAGGGGCTGGGGGGGGGGAAACAACAGACATGTTGGCAAACAAAGGTTCAGACATTCCCAATCCTCATCCTCCCCAAAGTTTAATCAAAGACGCAACAGCGGGAAGAAAGAGCAAGCTGTCGTCAAGAGCTGCAGTCGAACAAAGCACGTACTGGGGGCGACACACATGCGATCGAATTCAGCGCGGCCAGGACAAACGGCACGGGGGAACATGCTATAAACATTACTCGCTGGTTTTTCGGTAATTGTGTTGTTTGTACATAAAATATTTCCTAAGAAACATTTATGCAGGGAATATGGGTCTGATTATGAAAATGATCCTCTCAATTACGTTGAAAAGATCCAGCCACCGCAACGCTCCGCCGAAATCTTTGCACAGAAAATGCCACAGGGAAGAAATTATAAAAAATATATATATAAATAAGTAAATATAGGCCTTAATTTTATTTATTTTATTTTCTTAAATCGTATTTATTTCAGAAAAGGAATGAGATGGGGGGAGGGAAGGCAGAACAGAGATGCGTCTTGCGAGCGTATATCAGGACACTGGGGGAGAATGAAAGAGCGCTCCCATTGTAGCTGGGTTTTCCTAGTGGATAAGCTGGGCCCTCGTTAACCCATTAACCCTGAGAAAGACAACATTTGATAGGCCTGCCACACAAGTGCTAATGCACATAGACTAGTGCTAGTCCCTGCCCAAACGTTTACTTCAGACTGCGTAGAGGTAACTGGCAAAATAAAACAAACACTTAACAGTTAAGTCCACTCAACCCCTTAGAGGGAAACTTAAATGCCAATAAAGCCATTCTGAGTGATCACCTTCATCCTACGGTGACCAATTTCTATCCTGATGGGAGTGGTCTCTTCCAGAATGACAATGTCCCCATCCACAGGGCACGTCACTGAATGGTTTGATGAGTACGAAAATGATGTAAACAATATGCCATGGCCGTCTCAGTCACCAGATCTCAACCCAATTGAACACTTATGGGAGATTCTGGAGTTGCACCTGAGACAGTGTTTTCCACCACCATAGACCAAACAACAAACAATGGAATTTCTCATGGACGTATGGTGTTGCATACCTCCAACAGAATTCCAGACACTTGTAAAATCTATTCTAAGGCACATTGAAGCTGTTCTGGCAGCTTGTGGTGGCCCAACACCCTATTGACACACTTTGTGTCTGTGTTTCCTTTATTCAGGCAGTTATCTGTATGTACAACAGGCAATTTTGAACAGCTATGGTGGGAGTATGCATTCCTGCTTCTGTACCCCAGCATAGGCCTAAATGAAGCTACGTCGAATGGAGCAGTGATTTTGGCACAGCAAACAAAGCCATGATTGATGGTGACTTTAGGTCAAGCAAAGGCCTTTTTTAAGATGGGGGTGTGTCTCCAGAAAAATGCCCCACCGAAAGAACAAGACTTTGGGGCTTTGCTGACAGAACAATCAACAAGCTTACAGTTATTGACTTTGCTTTGCGTTACTACAGGCCAAGCTCAAGTCACCGGTCTTGTTTGCTCAAACCACTGTTTACAGAAGGGGGAAATATTACCACCATTTGGACGGACGTTCGTGTCAAGACGCCACAGACCGTGGCACAAAACGGCGGCCAGATTCGATCGCTGTTGAGGGTCCGGCACTCAATGTTGAGGGGCGTTGAAGACAAACCCACGCTTTAAAACCTTTTCCCCAATCAGTAGCCCATTTCGCCCGACGGAGTTTGTACAAACCTTAATCTTTGGGGCCGAATGATCCAATTTCCTTTCTGGCTATGACGAACCATCTGGACTCTTAGTAATAATTGAGGAGGCACAAAATGATTTCGCTGTGCTGCAGCCTCGGGACACGTTCCGTGCGCATACATATGTGCGAACATAAACGCTATTAATTTTGCACCTCTCGGGCTGGTATGTGCGCTTCTACCCAACGGCAAGGACATCGCTTGCTCTTGAGCAAAACAATGAATCCCAACAAAATGCACTTTTTCCTTTTCATTATTGTGTTTGGTTAACCAGAAAAATGCCAAAGTATTGGCTAAACGAATAGCAGATGGCTGGTTTCATTACTTTGAATTTCACAGCCCCGGGGACACCGAAATCGCTGCTCCAGTTACATGCGATGTAAATGTGTTTGTTGCACTGTGGCCCTCAGCTCGGGCAACAGCGAGGGCGCCCAGGCTTTGCTTTCACGTGATAACGTGAAGAAAAGTTCACGACGCGCGGTTTCCTCTTTCAATTTCAAATGTAGCGCGAGGTTATTCCACTTGAAAACGAAACGCGAGGTTAACCGGACAGTTTGTTTGCATTGGTTGACGTCATCCACCTCTACCACCTGTAAAATCTTGGCCGAGGCTCAAACGAAGCTCACCTCAAAGAGATGAGTCCGTTTCCCCCGAATCACACTTGGTAATAGCAAGCTATCTATCTGACTGGAGGCAGACTAGCTAGAAAGCCTAATGCCAGTTCAACTCAATAATAATATGCCGTATATACCCTGGGAAATAGAGGGGAGGTCTCCCACCATAAATCCAAATCATTCACATGCTAACCACCAAAGGTATTACACTCACATTTTCTCATGCTAGCCAATATTACATATTGACAAAATTTCACAATAAAAAGAACAAGCATAAATGTAAATATTGTAAACACATTGTAATTATTAGACTGGTATGCATTGTCATTTTACATACTGAGCAAACATGCACAAGTGCGAACAGAAATTGTAAGCTTGTTAAGATTTCTGTTGTCATTTTCTAACCATGCTTCCTGCAGTCAATCACTCGTCGCGAGCAGTCCACCTTATTAAATGGCCACAGACTATATTGACTTCCACGCGTTTACAACCCAGGAGCAAACACAACGTGAGGCAGTAATTCCTGCATTCAATGGGGCTTCAGCTCTTCGCAGAACAAGCAATGCATCCAACCGAAACAAAAATAAACATATCACATCGACTGGTACTTAAGAGTCGAACCCAGAGCCGGGATGACAGAAAATAAAACGCACAACTGCGACTTTTCTGAACATAACACAACACAGATTTGATTAAGCTGTTTGATAAACAGCATGGATGCAAGCGCACTCCCCTCAGGGTGGCACGGTGTAAATACGGCAATGCCATCACCATGGAAACACCTACAGACAACTGACAAACCGAAGGACACCGACATTAAGTGCCTTAATAGGGCGTTGTGCCACCATGAGCGGCCAGAACAGCTTCAATGCACTTGGCATAGATTATACAAGTGTCTGAAACTCAATTGGAGGGATGCAACACCATCCTTCCAGGAGATATTCCATCAGTTGGTGTTTTGTTGATGGCAGTGGAAAACGCTGTCTCTCCACAATCTCCCATAAGCATTCAGTTGAGTTAAGATCTGGTGATCTGGTGGTATGTTCCATCATAGGATGAATGTGATCACTCACAATGGCTTTGTATTTACTGGCATTTACCTTGCCCTCCATTTGGTAGAGTGGACCTAAACCATGGCAATGCACCCAACACCGTAACAGAACCCTTAATTTACTGGCAGTTATCTGAATGTGACATTGTGGTGCCAGAGTGCCACTGGGAATTCAGGTTTTTTTTTTTTTTTTTCAGTTTTAGTACAAAAATTGGAGCGCTTTTGCTTTTTGTCCTTGACAGCACTTCACCTATAGACTACATCACCACTTAAGGTTTAAACTGACACATTACATCTAGTGTAAACAATGAAAATTGGCACATTATGGATTAATTTAGCAGTAGCCCCATGAAGGGTCAACCAAAGACGTCGTAAAAAAAGTACCAAAAACATTGTTGACTAAAAATTCGTTACATTGGCCTTTACGCAGGCTGGCGGCGTGTATGTTTAATGGTCAAGAAGTACAAACAAGAAACCAACTCAGCCAAGGAACACATGCAGATCTGTTGATTCGCCGCTGTACGAAAGCACTTTGGTTTGAGTGAGCCTCTTAAATGTCTTTGGTGTGTACCAAAGTGAATCTGTCTGTGGAGCAGAATGTTAATTCCTTCCAGATTTTTGCCCTCGCCATCAAAGTCTAATATTAGAATGCTTGAGACCTTTAGATTTCGCCAGCGATGCATCGCTTTCTCCCAGCGATCGTGGGAGTGCACGAGGACACGGGATCCCAAAACGCATAGAGTGGGAGCTTTGTCAACACCAGCAACCAAAAGGCGACTGATTTGACCGAAAGCCACCTGATTAAACTGTATGTATTCTGCAGTGTACACTAGAAAATGTTTTGATTAACATATTGATTTTGTCCCTATTCAGACTTACGTTACAATGCTGAATTCTTGTAACAGTGTGGTGTTAAATAGTTCATTCCCCCATTCCCCATTCCCAAAGCACTACAATGTTTTCTTATTGAAAAAAAAAAAACTGATTTATGTCATATTTATCATTTTCAGTCGGTCGTTTCCGTCAATACATCTACAAGGAAATCAGGGATAAAAACAATTAAGACAAAGATTAAGACACTAGGCCATTCAACTAGACCCCATCACTGGACGTCATCACTGATATCAAAGTTGCATGCAAACTTGCATCCACTTCCTTCAAAACGGAATTCGCCCTCCGCCATTCTGGAGTCACCCATACGTGCTTCTCAGCGAATTTGTGCCGGCTCACCCTCCCCCCTCAGCCCCTCCCCTGGGGCGGACAGCCGATCGGGGCTTCCCACCAGTGCCGGTCTGGTACAGTCGGGTTTCGAACTGCGACCGTGACAGGCAGCTCACACTCGTAAAGGACCAGCCAATACGGGTGCGTTAGACCGCTACGCTATCGGGAGGCTGGCGTGTTCAGTTCTGTTTACTGTCCTTACAAGACATTGCTACACATTACTCCATGGGATACGGGGCCTCTACTATTTTATCACCGATGAAATTTATCTACACTAAAATATCTGGAAGCTATGAAAGAAAACTAAATCAGCTTAATGGTCGCCCGGGGGGAGAATAACATACCATCTCATGCCTCTTACATGCCTCCGGTTTCTAAAGCGTAGAGGTCTTTCAGATCGGCGAACCGCTGAAACGGCTTGTTTAACCTTTTAAAAAGAACTCGATGGGGAGATACGGAGGACGTTGCCACACACTACATATGGGTACGGACATGCTGGGAAAGTTCCCCCCCCCGAGCGAATAAGCTCCCCTAAGGAAGCCATTTTCCTGCTCGTACTGAAGGGCAGCACAGCCCTGTCTGTATTTATGTTGGACCTATTTTAACACTCCACAAAGAAGTATATTTGACCCTGGTGTTCTATAGGCCGACACACGATGTGACGTTCGGAATGTCGCCGTTTCCTCGCAGTGCAGTTGGGAGGACAGACTGGAGCGCATGCGAGGTTGCACAACGTCCCACCAGCGTGGCGCAGACGGAACAACGTGATAAGGCGCTGTACATACAGCGCTCGCTCGCATGAGATATGCGCATGGCCACAGTGTGATCCCGGTATCACTGTCTGAATTTCATTTCACTTTCTCTCCTTTTACCCCTTTTTCTCTCTCACCCCCGCCCCTCCATCTCTCTCCCTCTTTCTCTCACTAAATTCTTCCTCTGTCACTGTCCCTCTCCCCTTCCCCTTCCCCTTCCCCTTCCCCTTGCTTGCTCACTCACTCTCAACACTTTTCAGAGAGAACATCAAAATAATTCTGTTAATTTGATTGCGGTGATTGCGGCCATCGGTAGCCCAGTTATTAAAACAAGTCTTTCACCTAAATCTCACGTCCCCCGTCTATATAAATGCAAACTGGCCCGCCGCATCTCACGAGGACGATTCCTTCAGACAGACACCGTCGATGGGAGGGGCCAGGATCAACTTAAAGCTTTATATCATTGGCCCGCTGCCGGCTTGATCTACAACATACGTGGAAGGCTTCGGGGAAGGAGCCCATGCAGAAAGCCTTCGCCCGTTGCATAATAAACACGCTCCATCTCCGCCGCCCGCTTCTGGAATCAGTCACACGCATCAGGCCCCAGTCTGGAAGAATGAAGACTGGCCACTTCCTGCAATGGGCCAGCACTGGGACAGAGATATCTAACCAGCTTAACAAGATGTGCGAAAAGCCAGTCCTCCTTCAGACTTTCATATAGCCGTCATTTTGATTCCTCCCTCCCCCAGGAATAGCAAGACGCCGGCACATTGCTCGCATAACTTAACAACTGGCGGTTCACAATGTCAGAGAACACGGTTTCGTTTTATTACAAATATCCAGACTAATACCTTAAGGTGCACGTAGTATAAACGCTAGAGAAGCTTCCGCGTTGAGGAGACGTCGCTCAACCCAGCGAGGACCAGCAACGTACCTGACAGAACATGAATTAGTGGGGCTGGAGGGTAACACGGTGGACTTTGTCACGTCCCCTTGGTTTTAATTAAGACCACGATCTGTCAAAGGTCGTCTAGCCTGTAGGAACAACACCGCAGAAATAACTGCAGACCTATATAAAGGTATGATGTCAGAGAAGGCACTGATCATGCTTGCAGGCCCGTTTGAAACTTCACAGCCTGCCCTTAGAAAAACACTTCCATCTCAGCGTTGTTTGTGTTCCTTACCCCGCAGCCAGACGATAAAGAATATGGGGTGAGAGAGATCAAGACTGCGCCACTAAATATGCAACAGAAATCAAGAGCAGAAAAATAATGACAAAATCAAAACGGTTAACATTCTGGGGAAAGTTTTTGCATGAGATGTGGTGGAAGAGTAGCCGCCTATCGACTCAACTTCACATCTTTTACCACGGCAATAATATGTTTACGTTGAAGAATTTAATTGGTTTCCTTTTTGTAGGCAACATTTCAATAACATAAATTCCAGGGGAGTGAGAGAAAAATGATTACGCACGGCTGGAAAGGCCACATTGCAGGGGCTGGGAAAGTAAGCCATCGTCAACATTATCCGTAAAGTGTAGTTTAGCCATCTTCATTTATTGGAATCTTTTATTCGTGTAATAAAATATTAATATTATTAAATATATATACATTTTAATCTAACCCACCCCTGTCCCACAATCTACCTACTGTTTGCCCTGCTATAGCAATATATATGTATACATACACACACACACACACACACACACACATTTTAAAATTGCAAAACTAAACTACACTTAAGATATTGTTGACTGGGGAGTGCGGACTTTGTTCAATTGCCCTCAGAAAGTTGTCGTTGATAAAAAAAGGAACTCTTGACTGCAGCTTCTCACTGGCGTCTGAGCTGCTGCCCCCCCCCCCCCCGAGCCCCTGTGTGCAAACTGTGCCCGTGGTCATTTTGAGTCCTTATGCGTCTCGTTCACGGCGGCGGGTGGGTCGCTCTACCCCGTCCGCGGGTAGGGAGAGGCCAGGGGGCTGAGGCATAGCGGTACCTGGAGGGGCGGGGGGTGAGGCTGTGGAAGGGGAGAGGGGTCAAAGGGCAACGGGGAGATCAATCCTGCGCCCCGTGACCTTCCCCAGTAAAGAGAGGAACTCTGGTGGGACCTTTATTTAAAAGCCCATCTCCTGCTAAATCCCCCATAATCTCCCCCCGGTTCGCCTGGAGGAGTCAGAACCAACAGACGAGAACAGACACGTTCCGGAGCGGGCCTCTTCTCGGGCCCGTACCCCCGGTGGAAACGAAACAACTGTGGGGTGCGCCTTTCAGTGATTTAGCCCCCCCCACATCGCCCCACCCGCTAAATCCCTGTGCCCTCGTTCTTACTTACCCAACACCACCAAGAATTCTCCTGTATTTTGTTTACGATTTGTGACATATGGTACACAATGCGGCGAAGTTCACCTGAGGCATTTCTCTGAAAAATCCCCACAACTTGTTTGGCTATTATTATATTATGTTTATATATCAATACAGAGTTGTTAGGCTATAATTGACTCATGTTGAAATGATTCTTGTTTACATCCTAGCAATATACAGTAAATATTGTCATTTCATCTGAAGAACATTTCTATAACGATAAAAATGGTGTTTATAAACGGCGAAGGGATCTGAGCATCGTTTAATGTAAAGAATAACAAACAGGGGCTCCGTTCTCTTCTCTCTCTCTTTTCCTCTTTCAAACTAGCTCTCACTGTTATAATTAAAAAGCTGAACGTTGTATTTTTGGAACCTGTCAGAGCTTAGTCGTTGACCTGCCACTGTAACACAAATTTACGGGTGACAAACATTTTCTTTTCATTGCTCACTGGAACTATTTGGAACTAGAAAAGCCTGCCTACTCCTGTCTGTCAAGTTGGACGAAAGGGAGTGTTCTTAGGACGAAAGGTGTGGTACAGAACGGCACGATTGCTGATTGATTTATTAGAACAACTAAAAAAGATTTTTTTACGTGCTACATTTGGGGAAGTCTTTAAGAGCCGTTTGCATTTGAAGCTAGTGCAAGAGTGTTTTTTTCCAAATGTAAACTGGATCTTATTATTAGGATATTATTTGAATTTACTTTTTTTTTAACAATTGGCAAAACTTACCTTGTTGACACTGATTTGTACAGTAGAGACATGGGATTTAATATGGGCCACAAGCTTTCCCTTGAAAACAAGGAAAGCACATCCCAGCATTTTCCGAATTCACAAAACCAAGGCTCGGATCGCTTAAGTGTTCCAGAGCCAGAACCTCTGAAACAAGGATCGCCTATCCCACTTGGAACATTTACAAAAACACAACAGTCTTTTCCCACAGCAGTCTTTTGACTATCTGATAAATGCCTCATCTACGTTCACATTAATAGTAAATACTTCCTTTTAACTTATTGCCAATAGAAGAATAATGGGATTCTGAAGCGGTTGCGTCCTAAGTGAATGTTCTCTTGGTGCCTGCCTTCTATTTTGAGTGTCTCTCCAGCACCACAGCTCTTTCACACCAGTTTTGAGAAAAAAATAATAACTTTTTTTTTTTTTTTTTTTTTTTTATAAAACACACACATAACTCCTCTATAAAACATCTAAATGAAATATGCGGCTCCCTAAACCAACCTCCGAGTTAAGTGAGGTTAAAACATCCGAGGGCATTTTGATTGTTCTTATTGGTCTCACTATACTTTACTGCTTAGGGCACATGATGGGCCCTACTGGTGTCAAGTTTCCTGACACCAGACAAGTCAAACACCTGGTATTCGATTTGTGAGGGGGCACAATCCTGACCGACTACACAATAAACCTGTCACATTGCAGCGCTACTTTTGGAGGGAACAGACACCGTTTAGATAACATGGCCCGAGATGGATAGCACAAGAGGTGTTGGGGGAGGGGAAAGGAAAATGCTAGTTTCTGTTGAAAATAATCTGGGATCAAGACAATAAATACGAGCCAGCATCTTACAGCATCTTAATACAGTACTTACTGGGGGCATGATCCTTTTTGTTTCTGTGATATAATTCAGTAATTTACCATGGTTTTATAGCTTTAAAAAATGAGTTGGGCACTGTTTTAAGTGGTATCAGATTGTTATGAAGAAAACATATCCAAGTTAGGTTTATTAATAAGCACAAACATGCACCTGAAAATGAGGGGAAAAAACATCCAAAAAAGTACAGTCTGAAAGGTTACATTTTGCCTTAAATGTGGAAATAAAACTTAACTGCCAGATGTCATTAACCCAGGAGTTACGAGTTTATATCACTTAAGTGTCTTGAGCAAGTTATCAATGCTTATCTAAGTAGGCTAGTAAAACTGAATTGATGTACAGTAATAGTTTTTCGGTACAAATTGGGACATTTCAGAAGAATCCGGGTAGAGTAGCCAACATGTAGCTACGATTGAGCAGGAGGAGGGAAGGGGGGCGCGCGCTATGATAAACTGATTGAGACAGAGGAAGTCGCTGCCTTTTGTTCCCAAAATCCCATCTCCCTCCCTTTTACACTTTTTTAGTATGGTAGGAAATCTGAACCAGCCACTTCCACATGGCAGGGAAGCGGATCCCTTGCTCTGTCAACATTACCAAATCATGTGGGATAATTATATCTCAGCTATTTCTGGTGCAACATGCTAAGATCACTGCATACGCTCCGTTTTCTCCCTCCTTGCCCCCTTCACCCCGTCGCCTCGATATTTCCCCATTCTTAATCCGTCTTCGACTACTATTTTTGTTTGAGTGCCTTCACCTACTCAATCATTTGCACACATCTTGCCTATTTTATTTTTAATCTGGCCAATGAAAGGAAATATTTTTCGAGGAAAAAATATTTTGAGCCTTAAACATCACGACGTTAACTTTTGCGATCAAAACTAGGCTAGCTATATATAAATATATATACACATATATATATATAGTTTGACAAATGATTCAACAAATCGTGCTCCACGAAAACTGAAAGCACGCGCTGTATGCTATGCCGATATGAAATTAAGAACAAATATAATGTTATATCCACAAATTAGAACATCGTTATAAAATGGGATTAGTATTCAATTGTGCGCATTTACCAAGACCAACGTGGAACAAAAACTTCCATCAACATTTATCTTCAACTGGTTTCAGTGGTTGCTCTGGATGGTAGCCTAACTACTGTATTGCCAATGCATCACACACTCAGTATTGTTGCGGTGAAAATAAAAGAAAACCGAAAATATTCGACGCAGTGATTAATTCTGGGATACATAATCACACGGGCGGTAGAACAAAAAAGAGCGTCGAGTACAACATTTCCTCATGATTTTTTTTGTGAGCAACAAAGTCGATTTAAAAAAAAGTATCACACGTGCTTAAACATCACGGTAAACTGCATAATTAAAACACACGGACACATTTGTTATCGTGCAAATATGCAGAAATATCATGTCAAGATGATTTTGGTAACAAACTTGCTGTATCAATGTATATGGAGTGTGCTTACCTATACGATTATTGAGATGGTGCTCAGAGAAATTGCGTTCACTTCAGCAGTCCACTTTGTCTTGTTTTCGTTTTCGCCTTCAATTGATCCCCGGGTAAAAAATACGGATCTGCTCTCCCCTAAAAAAGTTTTGGGAAGTTTGAAGAGGAGTTCTAAGAAGCTGCGAATAACAGAGAGAGACATCATGTCTAACTTCTTGCTAGTATCGGCAGTGGCAGAAAATGCAAATAAAATCAAGGAATGCGTTAAATCTAAATTTTTAAAGAGTGGGTTACATAGCAAGGACTCCCTACAGACAAGGAGAGAAAGACGGACAAAAAAAATCTATCATAATAGTTTTCTTCCCACCCCATCTCTGGGAGTTCCACGGAAAAATGCAAAAAATGACAAAGATCTGAAAACTTCAAGCGAGCAGCAACTGCATGAAACTTCACAAACCATCTCAGACAAAGAACTCGTATTTAGCTATAAACACTCACCTTGTGGTTGGCTCCCACTTCTTGCCTTTTTCAAGCGCAAGTTAAAAGTTTACCAATTTAAACTGTTTATTTTTCGGGCGCTTATTTTGTTTTCAATAAATATTTCTCCGGGTTTGACAGTAAAGGTGGAATGTAAAGTATGACTTTGGTATGAAATCAACGCACGACACTGAAAAACGAAGAAAAAAAACTTTCAAGGAGGAGCCATGAGCCCAGCGTCAATCAACAAAGTTGGGGGCCGAACACTGCGCCGAAATCTCCACCCACACGAGTTTGAAAATACGGGGTAGTACACTCGAGTTACGCATCAGCGCAGTTTGCCACATTTAAGAACAGCCGAGTAATTCTTTGTCGTGCATTCGCGGCGAATGAACGCCTTGTAACTGCCTGGCTGTGATTATGGCTCGTGTAGAAAAATATAACTTGCCTAAAGTACTCAGTTGTGCGCTGTGCATGTGACCGGAGAGTTAGCCCACCAGTTAGAATCCCAGGTAGGGCATGGTCGCCGTGCTAGTGAGCAAGGTACATAACCCATATTGCTTCAGTAAACATTTGATCACATTCATCGTATATTTTACGTATGTAAGATATATGTGTCCCCATTGATAAAGATGTCTGATGAATGAATGGCCTACAAAATAAACAAAATGATTATTATAATTGTATTCTTACACAGTAATGGCCAAGGCAGAAGAATACGGGGCTGGATAAAATTCGTAAGCAGCTGATTAACATTTTCACATTTGCCGACATTTTGCTAAATTAAAGATGATGGGGATACTTTTATGGGAAAGAACGTTTGATTGTACTGAGGTGGCTTATTACATTACTAAAAAGTATATATTTTTGGTAAAGTGCAAATTTATTTTCATACATCAAAATGCGACGATTTAGGACAGCAAGTGAGTCCGTTAGATGCCATCGTCGGCCTATAAGTAACCAGAAGTACAGGAGAACATAACTGGCGGGGAGATGGTCTTGCTCACCTCCATTTTATTTAAATTGCTTGATTTTTTTACACAACGTATTAGGTTTTGCGATTTTAAAATCAAACAGTTGCAAAGTTCAAACCAGATCTTATTCAAACAAAACAATGATGGCTGCAGATATCCATATCTAGGGGCTAGGGCCAACAAGGAGATCACGGTAGTTCGGTGGCTCTATAAAAATGATCGCAGAATTATTATTTTTAAATATATCTAAGGCCTACAACTGACGAATCAGCTGCAAGATCACACAAATAGTGTCAAGTTTTGCGATCATATCTTCACAAGTTCCTCATATCGATAAAGGTAAACACAGTTCCTTTGATTGCCAGTTTTGTACCGTGCTCAAGATACGGTTACTGTAATGAGCTAAACAACAAATAATATAGGCCTAAGTATTTTAAATGACTGAAAACGTGGCACGTTTAAAAAAAAATCTATAAGCATTTTAAACGTATTTGCTTGCATAACGTAGGCTACTTCACATCCCATTTCAAAATCGTGTGCAGCTACACGTTCAATTATATTTATTTTAATTTAAGTATTTATTGCCACAGTTGTCAACGCAATGACGTTTGTTCAATCACATAGGGAAGCTTTTTTCCCAGACTGTAAGGAGCGACATAATTCCCCAGGAATTCTTTAGGAATCTGTATGCATTCCGCAGTGAGGCGCAAACAGTTAAACTCTTCTCTCTCCTGCTCCTTCTCGATTCCTCAAACTCGGTGATGTAATTTTTTTTTCTTTTTGGAGGGCGGCCCAAGAGCAAACGACCATTCTGGAAAGCGGTAAGTGTCGCTTGCTTCCTTGAGCACTGTTTCAGCTCCGACAACAGCGCCATCTGCAGGGCTAACAGCTTTATGTTTGAGTTTCATTCCACACGAAATAAGTTTCGGGCAAGGTAAAGACGTTGCATATGCATACGATTTTACTGTCAACACAACATTTCTAGAACCGAAGTAGCCTTACTGTGCGTGTTAATCAAAAGAGGATTTAACTCTCACCGAACTGTTATACAATACAGAATATTAGCATAATAGCATAGCATAGAAATGTAGTATAATGGTTACTGGCCTGAGATGGTAGGTTCGATTCCCAGGTGGGGTACTGCTATTCTACCCTTGCACAAGATACTTAACCTGACTTGTTTCAGTAAAATATCTGGATGTATAAATGTATTGTAAAATGTGCAAGTTGCTCTGGGAAAGAGTGTAAAAGTGTCTAAAATGTAATTATTTATAGCCTACTGTATAAACACAGAAGGCCTATATATGGAATATTACAGTTATTTTAAAATATTACTTCATCAGTTAACAATATGAATTAAATATATAAAATTATGTTTTTCTATATTGAAATGTCTTCAGTTCTGGGCTACAATACCTAAATTCACCAATAGCTCACAGGAAATGTTCCAAACCCATTTTTTAACAGTCACAATGAAAAAATAATATTGTGCATTTGGTTCCACTCCAGCACACCTGGCAGACTATAAATCAGATGAACATGCACTGCACTCAAACATATTAACTTCAGATGATTTAATACAGGTGTGAATTATCACCACATAAATGCTTCTTTTATTAAACAAATTAATTTGGATGGAATGAAAAATGCAAAAATGCATCCCACTCCATCCAAACCTATGGGCATTTATAAATGGCCTCTGGGGCAATTCTCATGTCAATGTTTCTAAACTGGCCTTTGTCTGGGGAGAACGGCAATTTGCGCAATGAATCGCGTAGCCGGGCCACTGGGTAGGCTCGGAAAGGGTTCGGCCAGCTGGGATTACTGTCAGACTACACGCCCGCCTGTTGTCCAACAGCTCGAGAACCAGGACCGGTTTTTCTGGCACCTCTCTCTTCCTTCCTGTCATTATTCATACCACGAGAACTTAAACAAAAAAAACAGCAGCCCAGTTTCAGGGGTTTTGTTGTCCTGGGACTATTGTACGTGCGCTACGGTCTATATAAGATAAATTGACAGCTTCTCCCAGCTGGTCTACAACTTAATTCTTTATTACTAAGTTGGCTACCGGAGGCCCAACTTACTGAAATCATAAAGCTGGAACGCTGCAATGGAATGTTCCTCCCCTTTAAAAAAAATCTATTTTAACCAAAATTACAAATGTACAGCCACCAGATTTCACACATATCTTTGGTCTATACTATGTATCCATCTCGTGCTTTTTATACATTTCTGATAAAGATATAGAACGCAAGTAAGTAAAGTAAAAGACAACTCATCAGGCCATATTTCCTTCTTCCACTGCTCAAAGTCCAGGTTTTGTGCTCATTACACCAGGTTATGCGCTGTTGCCCATTGGCCTTGGTTACAAGCACTTTCCAAATGGCAGCCCTACCATAAATAGCAGCTTTGTGAAGCAAGTTTTTGTTGAGACTGGGCCATGGAAGTGTAGATTAAGTTCTGTGGTAATTTTCGAGGCCGTTGGTTTGTCTTTTTTGGCAACTATCCTGTTAAGTGTCCAACTATCCCTGTTGGTGAGCTGGGGCTTACAACCATCTCTCATGATACAGTTTTTCCTTGTTTGATGTATGCCGTCATGTGTCCTCGACGCATTCAATAATTGCTTCATGAAATAATAATAATTAAAAGAACTCTACAAAAGAACACGGATCAAGGCATGATGTTCAAGGACAAAACAGTAAAAAAATATAGATACAAAATTCACAGCCCAGTGGGTTCACTGGCTACATAACCATGACTATCTGTATATTGTAATTGTGATTTTAAATAAATTTAAATTAGACTGGTGTTATGAATCCATACATTTTCTTCCACACATACAGGTAACTGCCAAAATAATGGTAACCTGGGGGGGCACACACATGGCTAGGAAAGGTGGGGTCGCTGGTTAGAAAGGAGAGGGTCGGGCCTATCCACCAGTACCGGCTGTGCCACCCCCCCTCCCCCCACGACAGGGTGAATCACTCATTTAGCGATGCCTTTATTTTGGTAGTTACCTGTACATACATGCAACTGGCAGAACATTTGAACAGAATGACAAGAGATGGACATGCACAATAACTTAAAACAGAACATGAGATCATAGAAATGCCATATGGTGGTTCTGTGTGGCTCAGTTGGTAGAGCACAGCGTTGGCAACGCTTAGGTTATGGGTTCAATCCCCACTGGGGCCACATATACTGAAAATGTATGCATTCACTACTGTAAGCCACTTTGGATAAAAGCGTCTGCTAAATGGCATATATTATATTATATTATATAAAAGTGTTTTTGTGAAAATAAAATAAACTCATGGTTTCAAAACAAATGATCTTCACACTTGAATGTTGTGTCTCAGAATATTTAAAAAATAATAGAAAAGTCACATCCAGTGGCAACCACTACCACGCATTTCTTTAACATAACAATGGACAGGCCATTAATTGAAGTGCTCTGCATATATATTTGATGACTGACTGTTGTTCAGCCTTTGCATGGCTCATTAAGGTACATTCAAACATTGTCCAGTATGTCTAGTGAAAGAAGACTATCCAATGACTGCATCATCCCACAGGGCATGGAACAATGCCACAATTGTAGTGAAACTCAAAAACGGACATTTAGAACAAAATTCATTTCCATGGTAGGTCTACATTGGATTCACAAAAGAAAAAAACGCATGTGGCATTAGCCTTGTGAGCCAGACTTCTTTAATATATAGTCTGGCTGTAAAAGCACTGTGTTTGACGATAAGCCTGCCCTATCGATCCCCCTTATCAATGATTTAATATGAATCACAATTTCTTAGAGGTGAGTGGTCTAGCAGGCAGCCAATGAAAGCACTTCAGAAACCTGATGCGGAAATTGAAAAGCTATCGCGGTTTTTGGACAAATGTAATCAGATGGTAAGCCGATGGTTTGCAGTCTGAGTATGAGATTAAGAGGGCATTCATGTTTGACAGAAAGTGTTGATTTTTAGTTTTTGCATTATGATTGCCACAATACATTTTGTTTTACATTTCACAGAGAGATTGATCATCTGGAAATGTTGCTGTCTGAACCCCAACATGAGTTCTCCTCTTCTCTTGTTCTATTCTGTATGGACCCAGAAAAGAGGTGCAGATTCTACTACCAAACAGCAGAGGGTGCTCCACCTGCAACAACATACACAGATAAGCTGTTGCTTATCCAATTCATGCGTTCACCTCAACGCAAAGCTTCTTGCCAATGCCAGCTTTTGCACTGCATATCCCAGAACCCACTGGGAGGGGGCACAAAGCTGTGCTTATTTCTGACCTTAACGTGACCCTGATACTCCACTGCTATTGAGCTTCAAGAATACAACTGGAGATGTAAAGCAGTGAAATAAGAATAGTGGCTAATACATTACACCTGCTATATCAAAAACATGGGAAAACAAATTTGGCAACTGAAGTTTACCCCAATACAGATTTTTAGGAAGCAACATAGGACAGAGAAATGTTGCTTTGCTTGTAGTGATTATAAAAGCTGGTTTGTGTGGCATCAGAACTGTAGTAATCAGGCTCATTAGCGATAGACAGGTTGCCAGGTTTCCCCTTGATAGGCCAGTTTCCTGTCGAAGCTGGACCAGGCGAGCACGAAGACTCGCACTGCACACACGGGGTACTTATAGCCCTGCTTGGCCACGTGGCGGACGATGTATTCGGTTGTCAACTTTTTTTTACCATGTTTTTTGATAGGTATAGCAGTTGTAATGTATTAGGTGTCTTGTTGTGCAGCTCGATCAGGTTGTCCTTCTGCCTGTTCTGGAATCACATCAGCAGCCCATTGTTGTCTCTGCTCGGGGGACAACATTAAAACAATAGAAAAAGATCTAGACTGCCTCAAAATTGTTTTTCATTTTTTGTAATGTGCAGATGGACATGAAATTGAGATTTTTGGGGGTGTTTTGCCTTTAAAAACAAGTGATGTTTAGGGGTGTAGAGAGCCCTGTACTGCAGTCCTGTATAAAATAAACAATACAGGTAATGAGCTGTACTGTATGTTAAAAAATTATATTATTTTATACTAATACAATTGCTCAGAGAATTTTGTTTTGAAATGGCTGTAAGAATGACTGTCAGTCTTCTCTCCCTGTAATTACCGCATTTTGCCAGAAGGGGGCAGCGCCTCACAAATATGCTAACACCAACAATAGACGGCTTGACATTCCTTTTTGGAAGCACTGAGCTGTGGCAACAAAAGAGGACACGACCGAGTCTTTGTGCGTACGCCACGGGCTCAGATCGGCACTCGCTCGCAGTTATCGTCCGTCCCTGGAGTGACCACAGCCATCTTCCGTGGGCCTTTGAATCCCAGAACGTTGGTCTCCTGCCAGGCCCAAGTGGGGAAAAAGATAAAAAAGAAAGAAAGAGTTTTCAGGATGTAGCCTGTGCTGGTTTTGGCTCAAGTGTTTGTTTGACGTACTGATTAGTCGTTCTTTGTGAGTTCTACTTTTCACAAGAGGCAAGCTCAAATGTCCTGGAGGGCAAGAATTTGTGTGGTTTTTAAAGTTTTCTTTAAACCTCTGACTCTTAAGAATTGGGGATTAAGACTATATTGGTTCGATCGAGAAAGAGGGAAGTTGAATCAGGTGGTTAAGTGCCTGGCTGGAACAAGCATGGAGACACTGTATCCCTCAAGGGTGAGGGTTTAGCGGCAAAGCCTGCTTCATCCTCACACCAACGGGTGGTGAAAAATTACTCACCTAGATGATAGCTGCAAGCTCCCGCCGGGCGTTCGAAAGGTCGCTCTGTCAGGGTTCAGTTCGTTATCAAACACCGTGAACTTTCTGCCCATCAAATTGCACCTGGAAAACCAAACAGTTCAGAACCAGGGCATGTGGGTTCTTTTTCTTACAATCTTAATCCATTAAATTAAGTCCTCTGTTGAATATTTATCAGGATTAGGATTTCCCAGACATGAGAAATCAATGATCCTCGTTAAAAATCTAAAGTAAACCAAAATCCTTTTTTCAATAACAAATGGTGACCTTTGGTAAGCTAACATAATTTGAAATCTGGGAAACTAATGATGATTACATTCTTAATTATTAAAGCTTTTTAGAGGTATCCATAATTACCTCAACATGTTTTGTTTTCGTTTTAGATCAGGAATGTCATATTACTTTCAAAAGCCTGAACATATTTCCAAGTTCCACATGGCTTGCCATGGGTTGACACATTGATCCTTTGAGTCATCTAAGAACCCAAATTATTTTTCTTTTTTGCCTCAACTTTCCGACATAATTGCTGCCTCCCCATGACAAATCATTTCAAATTTATGGAAATCAGGTAGTTGGAGGTCATGCTTTTCTTCCTCTTTCGGCCCGCCAGCAGAAAGACCTGGGAGAGGAAATGACAAAAGAAAAGGTCAATATATTTGAGCCACCACAAAATAAGTTATATCACCCTAATTTATCCGCGGCCTGTCTGGGTTAACCCACGGCCTGTTGAACTCCGCTGCTGTACTGGAATCTGTCCAATGAGAGATTACAGAATCAGGTCATTCTGCAAAGTGTATGCAGAGATAATTGATCGCGAGAGAGATTACACGCCTCATTCCATTCTGTTCCTGCTAATGGCTTTTAATCACTTCTTCTGGTGATGTACGCTCACTATGGAAATCCATGTGCAGGCTCACACTCAAATTGTGAATCTGAAAGACCACCACCCATTCCATATAATGTCCATAGTCATAGTCACTCAAATCAGAACCCAATGATTAAAAGTCTCCCAACTGATTTTTTACAACCACCCACCATTCTGGTGTGCTTTAAGCTCAGCAATACAGATGGCAACAGTTTCAATAACTTGCAGTGAGTGGCACCTCATTACCACTGATACTGTGTGCCGGTGGATTTGATTGAGGTTTTTCAATTCATAAAAGGGATCAACAAAGTGAACTACCAAAGTTTTTTTTAAGATGAGTTTGGTTCGCAGAACAAGAGGGCACAGGTGGAAATTAGTAAAAGGCAAATTCCACATGGATATCAGGTGGTATTTTTAGCGTTGTCAATGTGTGGAACAGCTTGCCAGGTCAGGTAGTTGAAGCAGAAACACTTGGGGTATTCAAGTCCAGGCTTGATGCAGTGCTGGATATTCATTAGACTAAGAAATGGCTAGCCTAGATGGGCCTAGTTCGTCATTATGCATTTTTATGTTCTTGTGTTATAAGGTTCTTCTCTTGTGTTCTTAATTTGTAAGGTCTAAGAAACCTGTGCTCTGAAGACTTGCTGAAAAACATAATTGTTTAATACTGCTCCAAATGTGCAGGAATGGTTTGGTGTGTTTGAAAAGCATTAACAGTCGACTATTTTAATTGGTAATTTTTTGACAACAGCTGTTCTCCAGCGCAGGCTAGCTGTAATGTGGGTGAGCTTGTGGTTGCATTCTAAAACACATTGTTCCATTTTCTCCATGGCCTGCATTCAACCTGCCTCTTACATGTTTTTTATATTTTTATTTTGCTAAAGAAATTCATTTAAATGCTTTCCGAAAACAAAGGAACTGAGAATTGATGTTTGACCTGTGTTTTAACTAAGTGAAGTAATGAATGAGAGGACATTACTGACAAAGTATTGTCCTCGGGTCTGACCATGTTGTCTGGCTACACGGCTCATTTGCTGAGGAAGGCCAGACCAGCCAATACACGCTGCATACAATTGTTCAGTTCTCCTTCTCTTTTGAGAACTGTTTGTGCATTTGTTGCACTGTGCACCATTTAATAATAAACAGACAAGAATTCCTGGTCTCTATCAAATAAAACAACGCTCACCATGTTCCTGTATGGTTAGCTACCTATGCAATTCCCATTGTTTTAAACTCTGCAGTCCCATCTGAGAAGTTCACTTAAGAGAGCACGCATATTAAATGTATTCAAAACGTCAATTATTTAATGAAGTCATCAGCTCTAGTTATTAATCCTGTGTTTTGTGTAGTGATGGGAGAATGGGGTAACCAATGGAAAGGAAAATAAGAATGCCGGCACACTGTTTTAATGCTCACAAACACCCTGCCAGATCTAAACGTTGCTATTGTATTGTGATTTGCTTCTGCCTGCAGGAGTTTCGAACCGAGGCCCCCAACACAACAAGAGACACGATTAGCCCGCCGAGCTAAAGACCCTCAAGATTCTCTTATTACTTCTCGAGGGGTGACGTTACATTCTGTAGTGGACGCTCACACGCTTAACTCACATCTCGGAGCTCCACTACACTATCTAAAAAAAAACTGTTTGAGAGCATTAAAACAGTGTGTGGGCATTCTTCTCTTTTTCCTGTTGTACACTACCGGTCAAAAGTTTTAGAACACCTCCATTTTTCCAGTTTTTATTGAAATTTACGCAGTTTAATGTTTCAATGTACTTTGAAATTTAAGCATAGAACAAATAAACAATAGGAGATACAAAATAAAACATGGAATCGTTTTGTTTAACAAAATGTAATCAAAATTTTCGACTCATCAAAGTAGGCACCTTTCGCAGATATAACAACTGAACACACTCATGGCATTCTTTCTGCAATGGAAATCAAATATTGTTCAGAAAGTTCTTCCCAACACTGTTGCAGAAGTTCCCACAAATGTGTTGCACTTGTAGGTTGCTTTGCTTTCACCCTTCTGTCCAGTTCATCCCAAACCTGTGGTTGTCTGTGGCTCAGTTGGTAGAGCATGGCGTTGGCAATGCTTATGTTGTGGATTCAATCCCCACTGGGGCCACATATACTGGAAAATGTATGCATTCACTACTGTAAGTCGCTTTGGATAAAAGCGTCTGCTAAATGACGTATATTATTGCAGAATGAGGTATGACACCAAAAATGGGTGAAGTTACAATTAGCTGTCAATCACTGTTGACTTCTATGAACCAGTCAAAAGGTTTTGCTTTTCACGACAAAGCACAGTTATTGGTTCAATTCAGTGAGAGACAGGTGGCATACGGTAGCTCCACCAATTTTTTTGTGTCATCTCATTCACCCATTACTAGTGTGGAGTAGCAGGGGTGTGTCCAGCAATCAAAACATGTTTGTTCGGAACGTTGCACACCATTTCGCAATGACCTCGCAGGCATGTTTGTTCCAGTTTGGTGGGTGTGTCGAAGCCGCATCCAGAAGCACAGAGTGACATATTTATGAAGCGGTGACACACCGTTAAAAAATCACCCCCTCAGCAATTGCAGTAACAGGGCTTTGCAACTGTACCTTTAATACAGCAACGTTACAGTTTAGAAAACTGTTTGCAAGGGTGTTTTTTTGTTGCTCAACAAATCCCTAATCATCTCACCTTCTTGTCAATGCCCAGGTGCAAATAATAGGAGGGGTGGAAGCCACGGCCCATGCCCCGCTTGTCTCGTGTCACTTCTCACTTGATGGGCTGGCTGTAGCACAAACTCCTCCAGGTCTTTGAATTCGATGACCGGCAAGGGGGGGCTCTCTCCTCCTCATCGACAAGGTTAAACACACAGATACACTCCCTAAATGAGACGCTCTGCAGACCTGCCAGCATGTACGCATTTCGCGCACCAGGCACGCACGCTGTGTAAGCGGATATCAGCTACGCAGAAATGAGGCTTCAGTTAAAACGTAGTTACGATACAGATATTGCTGTATTTGGACTCGAGCCAATCAAAGTTTGGTTGCGCAAGCTACCATTTCCCATTTCCCACACTCAAGTATTCATCTGGAGTAGTACACAGAGCACATTTTAGTAGCTGGAAAATTGATCAGCCAATAAAGGTGGTAACTGCCAGCAGTGAGTTATTTCCCAAGAATCTGCTGGTCGGAGCAACCCCACAGATGCAAGAGCTTTTCTGCACAAAGCTGTTTGAATCATGCTGTTCGCAGCAAACCCACCTTTCCCCCACTTCTTCCCTTTCTCTTTTTCATTCTTCTTCGTCACTTCAGTGTTTTCCTCCTCTTTGTCTTTGGCCTTCGCAGAACCTGGGCGAAAGTGACAGTTCACCCAAATCAGGTGTAAGTGTAGTGTTCAAGCACGCTACCTGTCGGTACACAGACATCCTATTGTATTGGATGTCGATGCTAACATAGTTAGCGTCGGCGGATTTCGCTGCTCATGGTTCAAAGTTGCGGGTCCATGCTCACCTCTCCTCGCGCCTTTATTGTCCTTGTCCTTCCCCTGTCTTGAACATGGAGGTGGGGTTAGCTTTGCCGTTGGCGTTGCCCATTGACGTTGGCTTTCTTCTTGCTCTTGCTGGATTTGCTCTTGGGTTTGTTGCCATCGCTGTCAGTTTTGACCGATGGTTCACACATTGGGCCAGAGGCTCTGGTTGCCCTTGTGTCAATTAAGGTTGATTTTTGTTTCTCCTCCCTTGTGGAAAAGTTCTGAGAATTCTGCACACATGAATCACACATGCTTTATTGGACATTTCACGTGTATGCCACACATCTCCACATGTATAACACACATTGTCACATGTTGCCACTTTTACTTAACAGATATGTGACAAACACAAACACAAAGCATCAAATTACATTTAAAAAGAGGGGAAAATATGCATGTCTTCCCCTCATATCACATGGAATAAAATATATCACAGACAGATATACATATTTCGAGACTTGATAATTAAGTTGAAAACTCAAAGAGATATTTCAGACCAGGATTTTACTTGACAGAGAACTAAAACACGTTTGGACAATCTAATGTTATTAGTTGTGGATGAGGGCTACTTGTGGTGGAACACCACTCAAAGGGTATATCCATCACATCCACAAGGCTCATGTCTGAGCTGTTCCAGAATGTTACTGGAGCATTCCAGAAGAAACAAAAGTCACCTTTCTTCTTGCTCAAGAGCTCAGGCTTCTCCCTTTTGATCTGGAACATGGCGGCTAGTTCTTTCTTTTTGGACTTCCATTCATGTTTGTCTTCTAAATTGTAAACATAAAAGAGAGCAGAAAGAGCAGCCGGAATGAGAAAAGAGTAATAACTTTCCTCTCCATGTTTTATAGGTGAGGTGTGCATCTGTCTACGATGACATCTGTTGTATTGTTGTCTTACTGATCTCTTGCTCAAGCTCTGATTAATCTGGCCATTTTAAATGCAAATCACGCTGGATAAGAGGGTCTGCTAAATGCCTAATATGTAAAGTTAAATTATATTTTTGAGGATGAGGTTTTCGGAAATTGATTTAGAGCTGGATTTCAGCAATGCAGATGAGGATCAAGAGCAGAGGAGAGAAGCAATGCTAAATCATTTGGAAGCACGGTGTAAATTGAAGCAATACTGCCTCCATTATCAAGCATATTTTATCTATAGTACAGTCCTGGCCAAAAGTTTTGTCGCACGAGTGGACAAAGGTGACAATTGCTAATTACCCAACTCTTAATTAGTTAATAAAGTTAGGAAACAACACAAATTAATCATAAGTGTCTAAAGTTTATTTAGATACCATCAAAACAAAAATTTCATAGATGCTTATAAGGTTTATTGCTTGATAATGATGAACAAGCCAGTTTCTACCTGGACAAAAGTCTTGTCGCAAATCAAATTATAATCAAGAAATGTTATCTTTCTCAAAAAGTAAATAAAATAACAAATGAAAAATCAGTCTAGTATTTCATCATGGACTATAAGTTAAGAAATTAATATCTTGTATGGGTTCCTTTGGCCTGCAGAACAGTTGCCATCCGGTTTGGCAGAGTCGTAGAGCTTGTTGATGAAGTCGTCGGGGATGGCATGGAAGGCCACCTTGCAGGCATCCCAAAGCTCCTCCAAGTTCTTCGGCTTGGTCCTCCAAGCTTCCTCCTTCATTCTTCCCCAGATATGCTCAATAATATTCATATCTGACGACAGCTTGCTTGTCCGACTGTCAAAAGCCAGCCCCATGTCAACCGCCTCACAGCTCCAGGAGGAGTGGACGCCAGCAATGCCTGTTTCGTCAAGAACTGTACGTCGGTTTCTTGCTCGCAATGGTCTCCATGGTCGTATTGCTGCCCAGAAACCAGCACTAAACAAGAGACAGCTAAGAAATCATGTTGCGTACGCCAAGGCCCATAGCCTGACGGAAGGGTGGACAGCAGAAAAGTGGTGAAAAATAGATTTTTCAGATGAATCGTCAGTTGAGCATGGAGCCCAAGCACCGCCAATATTGTCGACGACCCTCTGGGGCCCGTCTGGACCCACAGTTCACCCAGAAGACAGTCAAATTTGGAGGTGGAAAGATTATGGTTTGGGGTTACGTCCAATACGGAGGTGCCAGGGAGATCTGAAGGTGGATGGTAACATTGACAGTGCCAAATATCAACAGATTCTTGCCTCCCAGTACATTCCCAACTACAAAAGGGGTCAGATTTTTCAACAGGATGGAGCTCCTTGCCATACCTCAGGTTCCACTATGAAGTTTCTCAGGGGAAGAAGATCAATGTCCTTCAGGGATGGCCAGCACAGTCTCCAGATATGAATATTATTGAGCATATCTGTCAAAGAATGAAGGAGGAAGCTTGGAGGATCAAGCCGAAGAACATGGAGGAGCTTTGGGATGGCCTTCCATGCCATCCCCGACGACTTCATCAACAAGCTCTACGACTCTCTGCCAAACCGGATGGCAACTGTTCTGCAGGCCAAAGGAACCCATACAAGATATTAATTTCTTAACTTGTAGTCCATGATGAAATACTAGACTGATTTTTCATTTGTTATTTTATTTACTTTTTGAGAAAGATACAATTTCTTGATTATAATTTGATTTGCGACAAGACTTTTGTCCAGGTATAAACTGGCTTGTTCATCATTATCAAGCAATAAACCTTATAAGCATCTATGAAATTTTTGTTTTGATGGTATCTAAATAAACTTTAGACACTTATGATTAATTTGTGTTGTTTCCTAACTTTATTAGCTAATTAAGAGTTGGGTAATTAGCAATTGTCACTTTTGTCCACTCATGCGACAAAACTTTTGGCCGGGACTGTACCATTAGCTAATGCTACGTATCAGTTGTTTTGATTAGTTCCGTAAACAGGAACAAATACTGTTCGATAATGTCAAGAGATGCTCATATGTCAAATCATTGCCACTATTTTAAATACATAACAACATATGTAATTTAGCAGACACTTTTATCGAAAGCAATTTACAGTAGTAAAAGCATACATTTTTCAGTATATGTTGGCCCAATGGGAATCAAACCCACAACCTAAGCATTGTCAGCACCATGCTGTACCTACTGAGCCACACAGAACCACCACATACATGATCTATTTATGTCTTCCATATAACATCCTCAAGCAACTCACCTATATTTAGATTTCCCTTTGGACTTCAAAGAGAATTACTGTGCATGCAAATTAAGTGAAAGTCTCTTCAGTGACTTACAAGCATTCAGCAGATGCTCTTATAACAGAGCAACTTACACAGTTTACATTTCTTTACACACTATCCATTTATACAACTGGATATTTTCTGAAGCTATTCGGGTTCAGCACCTTGCTCAAGGGTACAGTGCCCCACCTGGGATTCAATCCTGCAACCTTTGCGTACAAGCCCAGTTCCCTCACCATTATACTACACTGTCACCAATGCCATTATACTACAATGCAGTATCAATGACTTCAGTACATTTATATAATATTTAATATTTATTTATATTTTTATTTAACCTTTATTTAACCAGGCAAGCCATTAAGAACAAATTCTTATTTACAATGGCGGCCTGGCAAATTAAGATGACCTAATCCACACTAAGGTGTGAGGGATTTAAATGATAAGATCTGATATCTCCACTCTCACTTCTCCAAGATGTAGTACCCTCTAAGTGCTCTCTGGGAGTGTCCATCTAACGCAGTGATCTTTTGTTTCCAGTATGTATTTCACTGGACAAGGCTAAGAAGGGTTCGCCCGAGTTACACAAAGAATCTGTGTAATCCCCTACAAAGAATCTGTCTAGAATAAGCCCCATGGCTGGAGTCACAGAGTTTCTAAAGCTACTTTCAGAAGCCAAATTTGGGGCATTTGATGCTGGGTCACTCTTTCCTTCTACAGATTGAGATAGAATAATTGAGATGATACTATTAATCCGGGCATGGCATGACAGTCACAAACATATAGAACAAGGACAGCATAAAAGCTCAGTCCAGTCCATTCAAAAATGCTATAAAAGTGGAATTTCCAACTGTGCTTCTTGGGTTACCACTGTGCTACCCGAACTGCTGCAGCTGAAATGCCTGCGCTCTCCAGAAATGTGTGCATTCTTCTGAAATGCGTGCGCTCTTCTGAAATGCGTGCACTCTTCTGAAATGCGTGCGCTCTTCTGAAATGTGTGCGCTCTTCTGAAATGCACACTCCCGATGCACTCACCCTGTGAGCCGGTGAATATTGATCGTGACAATGAATCTCTGACTGATAACAACTGGAAGATTTATACTTTGTTGAAGTTCATAATGATAAAGAGTGGCTGCTGCAAGAAAGTGTATGTACATAATTTCAAGAATAAGGCCCTAGCACACCATGTATATGTACAAACTCAGGAATAGGGCCCTAGCCCACTATGTATATGTACATATTTTCAGGAATAGGGCCCTAACACACTATAAATCAGAATTCTAATGGAATTCCTAATAGAATTGTCTTAATGTAGGGGCCTCTCGCGTAGTCCAGTGGTTACAACGTTCGACCCTGGTCACGGCGACCGGGGTTTGATTCCCCCGTCGTGTCAGAGTCGGCTCTTCCCAGGAGTGCCACCGGGGGCGGCGATTGGCTGTCCGCCTCAGGGAGGGGGGAGGGAAGCCGACAGGATGTTCGCTGCGCACAGGAGTGGCTCTGGAGTACCGGGTTATGGTCGACGGCCTGTCGAGTGCCGTCTCGGAGGAGACGATACTTCGCCTTCGTCACTACCGGTCACAGGGCTACGGCAACAAACTCACATTACAAGGGGGGGATTGACTTGAAAATAGCGGGTGTAATTGACTACCAAATTGGGAGAAAATGGGAGAAAATCTGAACAAATTCTTTTAAAAAAAAGCAAAAAAGGGCCTTTCAGGGACCTCAAAGTGCTTTACAGTCAGCGAGATGACTTACCCCAGCCAGAACGCACTAGGCTGCTGGTAACATGTCAGTTGAGCAAAGATTTTATTTGATGGCCACATTTAGACCACCTAGACTTAATTACCACAGTGAGTCAGGATGTGGATTTAATGTATAAGGCAAAGAAGTTGAGAGAAAGCTGAGAGCTATTAACAAGCAATAATGGCTGACATGTTGTGATTTCTAACATCGCTCAACAATTGCCGTCAAATGTTGAGCCATTCAAATGTCACCCAAGGCTGCTCCCATTTTCTGTTTCAGATTATGTAGAACAATTTTCTGAAGTTTTGTGGACATGCTTTTTACATCAGAAACAAATTACTTGGTAATTAAGACTTCCTACACAGACAAAACAGAATGTTCTGAAATCCAAAGAACACCGTCGTGATCGTTTCACTCCATTTAAAATAATGTGCCCGTGTACATGATTTCTCCGTTACTTATTCATGAGTTACAAAAGAGCAATAGAGCAGCAAACTGCTAAATACAGCATGAATGATGTAGCGGAGATAAGTAGCATCCGAACAACAACGAAAGCAGGATCCGACGGCCTTCAATCGCTGTGATCTGGAAACCAGGTTTAATTCTCCAAATAATGGCTGTCATATTGCAGCTACCAGACCACACACAAGCCGTGGGGAGATGTAGAGAAGTGGAACTGATCCAGTTGTGAACAAACAGAATATGCAATTCCCCTAGTCTCTGGAAACCTTCCTGCAACAATGCTTTAGCTGCTATCATTGCCAGTACCCGGCATTAGAAGTAATCCATCACCACAGCCTGTCCTATAACATGTACATACACCCGTACACTGTCATTAACTACACAATTATTTATCATGTTATATTACATCATATATAGTTACACTCATAACCACTATGCTTTAAATATTTGAAAATTACTGATACTTTGAATCTAGCCGTACACATTCGACTGGCTTAATTAATACATCAATCCATATTTTGTCAATAAATAAGGCTGCAAATATAATTTTGCCAGAGGATATTTACGGGTTGGGCCATTAAAGGTCAAGCGCAAATTTCATTCCATCTCCAACAGTAAAGAAACCCAAGCAGAGGGCGAATCGATTATTACCCATAATTCAGCGCTGTGTCTACTGCAGCGTCCTCGCCGCAGTGTGTGCGTCAGGCCTGATCTTGAGACGTGGGATACTTCAGAGGCTTATGGGAAATGTGTGCATAGCATTTGTGAAAACTAATAAGAGAGTGCATGTTAAGCTTCAATTACTATGTACTGTAGGGGGCCTACAGCCAAATGAAGCACAGCTTTAGGTCAAAGGTTGAAAACCTCCAGATTGAAACACGAGTGGCACATATTTTGGTTAGATTCTCCCATTAAGCGGAATCCTGAGAAACTTTAGCCCAAGTTTAGACACACAACATTATTAATATCATTATAGAATGTTGGGGGATTAATTTAGGCGAAGTAATAAAAAACGAATGAAAGCACTGTGCTTCACCATCCAGTTGAGCTCTCTCTCGGACACCGTACATGATGAGAATGACTGAGTGAATGATCTACATTTATACCCTCACCTTAAATAAGGGATTGATACAGTGGGATGGTGAGTGTGGGATATGGTGGGGTGTAGTTTACAATGATGGAAATTCCCTATTGGCTCACTTACATTGCCATTGGAAACCACATTGACTCTGCTCAGTGTGAAAAGATGTGTTTCTCGGACGACTGGTCCAGAACAACATTTCCTGTTCCCATTGTGATGGTCCTTTGTCCTTTTTTGTAGTACTGTCCAGATTCCAAGATTTTACACATTCACTGTAGCGTATAGATAACTACCCTGGCTCAACCGAAACACAACAACATATTTTATTCATTTTAATAATGCATAGACAATGAATTCTTCATTTGACAAAATCCGCAGCGAGAGTGGTTGCCTGGTCAGACTACTGGGTTGGAGTAAGGCAAAGATTGGCAGGCAGAGAGTGGAACCAAAACTGATCATTTGCGATTGAATTGTTGCCCAGGGCTACGAGGCTACAGTTAGTGACAAAGGCTGCATTGAATAAATAGTGATCTAGAACATATAGAATAGAATAGATATAGAATAAATATCTTGATTGAACGAAACATGAAACATTACAACACAGTTTTGTTTTGTTTTTACTTAATTTTTGGAAAAACATTGTGGTTGGTCAATTTCTGGCATCCACTTTTTGGGCCAAAAAGTTAATTTCACTTTTGAAAATTTAATTTAATTTGATTACAAGCTCTTCTGCCGTGTAAAAGCACCGCAAGGCCTTTTGAAACACACAGTGGTATTCACTCTGTGTAAAAGTTAGTTTTGGGCCAATGCATACAATCTCCTGTGAGATCTTTCTACTCTAATTATGTCATTATTAGGAGAAACGGGCATTAAGGCCTCCATCAATGATTGTCAATAAAGCTTGCTAGCAAATAGCATTCAATTATTTCTATAAAGAAAGGCTGTTTCTGTGATAAAATAACCTCCAGGGAATGTACTTCTGTGTCATGCACTTGTGTCACAAATGTATGAATCAGTCTGTGAGCTTGGTACACACAACACTTTCTTTGTTTTCATTTTCAAATATTTGTTGAATTTTTCCAGAAAACTGAAAATAAGAGTCAAGCTCCAATTACAGAAAATAGTGATTATTGTAAGATGGAGTCCTAGTCATTATAAAGAGAAGAGCCCTCGGTATGCTTAAAAAAACCACAATATGGGGGCCTCCGATAGCGTAGTGGTCTAATGCACCTGTATTGGCTGGTTATTTATGAGTGTGAGCTAGTCACAGTCACAGTTCGAAACTCGACTGTACCAGACTCCCCTCGTGGGGAGCCCCGATCGGGACGGCGTTTGGCTGTCCGCCCCTGGGGGAGAGGGGAGGGTGAGCTGGCACAAATTTGCTGTGATTCGCGTAAGGGTGGCTCCAGAACGTGGGTGGGGGAATTCCATCTTGAAGGAAGCGGAGTTCATTTCCCTCTGAGAATCAGCTTGCTTTGTAGAGATGGGTGGTGAGTTCGTGGGGGAGGGCAAAGAGAAATAAATAGAGGGTAAAATTGGCCACTAAATTGGGAGACAACAGGAAAAATCAGAAACAAATTGTAAAAATAAAAAATGATAATGTGAGAGCTATGGGAAAGACATGCAATTGGATGAATTACTAATCAAAAGGTTTTTAACAATGAATCTTTTCAAAAGCTTTGAAATGAGCTTGTTCTACAACTTTAAAGGAACACTGGAGCATCTGGCCTATAAGATGTTCCCATGAATCCCTACTACAGCAGTAAAATTCACTCCGATGGTTCTACAGACAAACTTTACGTGCCAGCCGTTCTTGATTGCTGAAACTTGTATTTTGAAACTTGAAAACAGCTCATTTCTTCCTGTCATTTAATTCAAGTCAAGTGGTTGTGCAACCAAAACCCCCAAAAATGGGCATAGCTGAAATTCACCTCGTATACTCAAGAAAAAAAAATCAAAATATTTAACATATAGCTTTCTATAACATATACAGTGCTCCCTCACTACACTGCCTCCTACTATAATGCCACTATCACCTACTGCCAGCAATTTGTTATGTCCAAACGTAGGCTGCTCACAGAGGAGAGCGTTGTATTTGACCTTGTTAGCACCATTACTATTGCCAACTTGGTTTTTAATTGGCAGTATAAAAACTGCACCTGGTACCATTGTTGACCAAAATGGAATCAAAACTAAAAGCTTTGAAGAGATTACACAGCACTACCAGGTATTTTTTTAGAATTTCTAAAAGAAAGCTCAAAGAGACTGCTCTCGTAATGCTGTGCTTGAAGTGAATGGCACTTTTTTAGCCTTCTGTACAACACATCCTCCTAAACGTGATTCCAACGTTACCTGGCTGAACCACGGCACCCAGTGCCTCCCGCCTCCTGCCCATCCCCACTAACCCATAAGCAATTCACGTATTTGCCCACTGTCCCTGTAAAATAAACAATTAAAATAAAATAAATAAAGAGTTTTCTCTCATCTGCGTGCACACACACACACACACACACACACACACACACACACACACACACACACATATATACACATACACACACATACACACACATATATACACATACACACACATATATATACACACACACACACACACACACAACGGATTCAACATGGTGCGGACCGTGACCAAGAACATAACAATACATATTGACATAATCACGAGAACAGGCAATTTGACCCATCTAGGCTCGTCATTTCCTAGTCTAGAGAAATGAACCGACGGGGAGAAGAACGATATCGAAAAGTAAGACGTTTCATTCTCGCTGAAACAGAAACTATCCCGAGTCACACTGTAAACACTGTCAGCACTCAAAGCTGGAACCCGGCTACCCCCACATCAACAATTAGAAATGAGGAAACTCAGACTGCAGAGCGCGTCTCGCAAGCGATTCATCGGTTACCCTGGCAACACCATGCACCAGGTTGCAGGCACAAATGGAAACGGCAGGGTGATAAACTTCAAACAATATTTAAACTAGTGTGCGTCACTGCGTTGTGTCCTGTGTTTGGGCTGGGCAGTGTCGGCAGACCTACGATGAACAATGACGTCCTGTTTCTTGACAAAATCAAAACCTGTTGATTCGTCTGTGCAGTGGGGCCTCTGAGAAATTAATGTGGAATGTAAGTCCTATTAGTCCACAAGCAAAATCGTGAATGATTTTTCGAAAAAAGTTTTGTAATCAGTGATTGTGCAAAAAAGTGATTGAGTCAAAACTGTGCCACCTCCACTCCCACACAGCAGGGGGCACTAAAGCGGAGTCCACACTCACCTGCTGTATTTGAACGCACTTCTAGTGTAGTCTGGTGTACTTCCAGTGACGCTATTTTGACACCCTGCAGACCTCACAGTACCACATGAGTGAGCAGCTTTACTTGACAAATCTATGATCGTTTTATAATCACTATAAGTAGGTAGGCTATATTAAAATTCTTGTTCAATTCTGTTCAATTTTAATGCTAGCCCAGCGTCACATTTGGGTTCTCTACCCTTGGCCAAGATGGCATTCCTCAAGCAGGGTAACTCACATTTGAACTGCCCCCATCTACTGATCAAACCTGGAACTACACCTCACTGGCTGGTCACTGAACACACAGGGGAAACACTACTGACCGATGGCAATGTATAAACTCATCAACCAGACAACATGGAGACATGAAAACACACAAAGATAAATGAAATTCTGTCATTGTTGTAATTACGGTTCTTCCTTTTTCGCGACTTGTTTTCATGGCACGCGGTTCAGACCTCTGCCACAAGGGGGAAAGTCTCAACCAGGCATTTAGAACAACAATTCAATTGCACAAATCATCCCTGTTAATTGCTCAATTACTTGACCACTCATTAAATCAATTAAGCTATACTAGAATGCTGGTGTTTTGGAAAATGCATCAATACATTGAAATGTCCACCAAGAAAAGGTATACTATTTTTATTTGCAAAGGAGGGGGGGAAATAATTACCCATGGTTGGAGATGCTTTGAATGAACAATCAGCACAGGCATATGACCAATTATACAATTAAGAAGACTTCTTATTAAAAGGTCTGTTATTAACTGTGTGTTTGATCCTTTGGAACGGGTGTTGTGAAAGATGGAAGGCAAGCATCTAGATGGCAGAGTGAATCTATACTGGTATATTGCACACAAATGGGTCTAATGTGTTTTCTAATGTGGGTCTAACTTGCAACTTGCAGTCACAAAAAAAAAAACTGCACAAATGGAATTAGTGCTCGCATCCACCTGATTAATTAAATCAGTAGTCAGATGATTGAATAATTAACAGATTATTGCAGCAATTTTACATGTTTCTGAAAATGTGTGGCGCCCCCTTCGTGGTGGAGGTCTGAACTGCATGCCTTGAACACAAGTCGCCGCGAGCAAGAAAGGACCATAATTATGAGGAATGAGAAAATGGAAAGCAAGCCAGACAAACAAAAGACAGACGCATTTATTTACACAATGGATCGAGCATATTGTAAATTAAAATACCTGGAATGTCAATCAAACAAAAAATAATGTTTTTGATTTATCATGGAAGGTCTCCGGCTTACATATAGAAACATATATTCAATGTTAAAACAACTGATATCACCCCTGAACAAGTGTGCATACAAAAAGTAAGCATACCGCACACAACTCTTTCAAATCCTCACTATTTGCATGTATTCTTTTTCTTTTTCTTTCTGCATTTTTCCCCATTTTCTCCCAATTTAGTAGCCAATTATAACCTCTTTTTTATGTCAATTATCCTCTCCCTCATATTGAGAGCTCGCTGCCGTAGTCCTGAAACCGGTAGTGACATGCGCGGAGCACCGCCTCTTCCGAGAAACCCGCCAAGCCGTCACTATAACTCCAGTATGCACACAGGGCCACTCTTATACGCAGCAATCTCGTATCGGCTTCCTTCCCCCCACCCTGGGGCGGACAGCCAATTGCCACCCCCTAGTGGTCAGAGCCGGTGGCATTTTGATTGCCGGTGGAATCGAACCCTGGTCGCAGTGGGCAGCGTCGTACGTTCTACTGCTAAACCAGCCGGGAGGCCCTTATTTGCATGTATTCTGTTTTTATTTTGTGATACAAACTTTTCTTTCTCTGTAGTTTATCGGGGACAGCTGTTGGAAATTAGCCTCTGGCTATAAACACTTAATGCAATGCATCTGATGCTTGTCTTTTTTTTAACATTGTAACAATGCTTTTTTCTATGTCCCTGACAAATAAACAAATACAAAAAATGGTCTCCACCAGTGGTGATCTGATTTATTCCCCCCGCGAGAGGCACTCCTGCTGGTGAAGTTCTTGAGCACCGCCTGTGTTTCTGGTCCCAGAAATCTCCTTCTCCCCACATCACCCCCACCAGGCTTAATGGGATGTCCATGAGTGCTGACCCTGGTCTCCGCAGTCTAGCCTCCCGGAGTGGGCCAGGAGCAGTCAGCTCCACTACGGTCACCCCTCTGTGAAGATCTGAGCGTGTGGTCCTGACGTGTATACAAGCCTGAAAGGTTCTCTAGAGACGCTTATGTCAATGTCAAATACAGGTGTAAATAGGGCTCTAATTAATGCTATAAGATCGTGCTTATTAGATCTAAAATTGAGCAGACAGTGAAGTCACCCACTCAACATTGCAGTTTGTCCATAACTTTGACAACTTTCAGTTTGGAGGTTGACAGTAAGAATTTATACACATATATATATATAAAATACAAAGTAAAGATCCTTTTGCAAGCCGAAATTATAGACAGACTGTAACTACGGATTATGGAACAGCTAGTGAAGGGAATGTTAGACTTCATGAAACCCAAAATGGGAGTAGCTATCATACATTTACTGACATGGAACAATCATGATCGTTTGCCATGCAAAGCGAATGATTGGTTCAAACAAGTCAGGGATAGACAGCTCAACATCAACTAGGTGTAGCACCAGTACTGTTTATTTATTAGCTTTTCCATTCACACAACAAATCAACATTTTATTTGAATGGTTGATTTGTCTTACTTTCATAGACAAGGACTCGGGCTTATCTCATCCACTTTGCTTGAATGAGTAAAAATAGTAAAAATCCCTTAATCCTGGAATTAGCCAATCACGTTGTTGAAAACGGTCACATACAGACGCTGTAAGCAATTTGTGGTTGTGGGTAATTTTGGGCTGCAGTGACTCACAATGGCCACCAGATGGAGGACTAATTTAAGGTGAGGCCAATGAATAGCCCAACAACCAGCAGGGAACGTTATTGGAGCACGTGTTCATTTTGAGCTAAACAGGAAATGGCCACATGATTTAGCTCTCATGGTTGCAAAAGCAAATATGAATTTGGAATGCTTTATGTATTTCACAGCTGCAATTAAAATCAGCCTCAAATTCAGTCTCATGAATTAAAAACAAAATGAAATCATTCAATGTAATTTAGCCATATTTTTTCTTCAGTTCAGTTAAAATTAAATAAAAATGGTGTCTAAAAACAGAGCATAGCACTTGCATACACGTGCAAAGTAAAGTTGGAAGTGATTTTATTGTCAATTAGATTTAAAATAGAAAATAAAATTTGAATGTACACAGAAATGACAATAACACGCTTTTTGCATTCCTCTGTTTTGCTGCTGCAGAATTGGAGGAAGTGTTACCAGGAAGTTGGTGTTACTTTGATAGTATAGATTTACACACAAAGGTTACACACACACACAGACACTCAGACCTAATTCACACATAGTTTAAAAAAACATTAAAGCAAACCCATATTCATAAAAAAACATAATTATAGCTACAGGCTTAATTATTGAGTCATTCTCTCCGTGGTCTCTGTCCCTTAGACAGGACTGGAGGGACAAAAGTCCGGGGTTAAAGTTCAACTGGTTAAGGTGGAACTGCTGCTTTGAAATGATGGTTTTGAGTGGCAAGTCAAGCTGTAATTGAAGCCAGAGCACTAAATAAGGCCTGAATTGGAGTCCTGGGGTCATGCAGTTAGGTTTGAACTGGAATTCAGGATAGTGTCATATAAAGAAATACTAATAATAATAGCACTGCTTTGAGATCATTTTTTCCCATTTAATCAACTGCACTAGACCTGAATTAAATGTAATAATCACAGCTAAAATGGCATAAATAGAAATAAACCCACAAGAGTTAAAACACAAGAAAAGCTTCCCTTTTGCATGTTGTCCTTCACGTTGCATAACCAACTAACCACCATTGAAGATCAGCAAAAAACAAATACTGTGAGTGACTTCTACATTAGGTCTTGATTCTGGTCAGAAAATGTGCTGTCTTGGCCTCAACAAATATGTTGGGTCTTTGGTGTCTTGGACTTGATGTCAGACACAGAGGTCTTTACTTCGTCCCTCAATGGATATGGCCAAACTCTGTCTTTTAGAAAAAAGACATTTATTATCTGCGTCGGGAGGTCAGCTACAGCTTTGCTGACAGTGGCTAACTGCCAGGGACCTGCAGTTTAGACCACCAAGTGGGGCTACTGTCGCAGCTGGTGAGAGAACAAAATTGCAAACTGGCGGTCAATCGACCAGCTTCAACAGTCAACCTTATCTTTCATTTGTAGTAAACTACACAATTTCCTTCTGATGTTGCGACTTTGTTCTTGGCTCACCTGCTTTGAACCAAACTTTATTGCAGAAACACAGTTAGCAATAATAACTAGCTAGCTTTTTCGACCCAATTATTTCCATTCATAATTGTAGGCGCACACATGTTCACACTTATCCAGAGCAACTTACACAGTTTACATTTCTTTACATGCGATCCGTTTATACAGCTGGACATTTACTGGAGCGATACAGGTTTTTGCTCAAGGGTACAACAGCAGTGCCCCACCTGGGAAAGGAACCTGCAAGCACTGTTACAAGCCCTGTTCCCTCGCCATTAAACTACGCTGCCCTCTGAAACGTGTAAAGTCAGCCACCACTTTTTTGCACTCTTCCGTCCACCAGCTGAGGCCAGGACGGGTCAGGACAGCGTGGGCGCGCTCGTCTGCTGATCGAGCACAGCCGCCATTTCGCGAGGAGGCAACGAATGTCCCGTTAATCACATTAACGTGCAGTAATTTCGCTGACGCCCTCATCCAGAGAGACTTGCAAAAGTGCATACAAAAAGGATTAGGCAACGAGAAGTAATGGTTCCCCAGACATCGGTTTCACAACCGATAGTACGTGTCATTGCACAACTTACAACATCGTTAAGTGCCATAGTAGGCTCAAGAGGTAGTTTCAGGGCATAGTGCTTTAGTAGAATAAGAGATTTGAGCATATAGTGCTAAACGTAGCATAGGATAGCCCGTGTAGCTTTGATCATTTTCTTTTCTTTTCAAACTCAAAAATATTTGTTTATTCCATCCATTCCATTATCAAACCTGGTCAAAAATATTTGTTTATTTATTTATCACACAATTTAAATTTAGACTCTCCAATGAATGTGTCTTTGGACTGTGGGAAGAAACCGGAGTGTTCTACACGGGGAGAACATCAAACTCCCTGAATTGAACCGAGACCTTCTTGCTGTGAGGCCTTCCACTGCACCACCGTGCCGGTTTATTTATTTATCCAAATTTAAATGAATGTTGTAGCTATGTTCTACGTCATCCCTGAATTGGAAGGTCCTTTCCAAGGATGAAATGCCCTAATTAGCCATGTCTAAAATGATGCCAGAATACGGCTCCAAAGCCATTTGCAGCAGCAACAGGTTTCAGTATTTGTTATAAAGACTAAAGGCTATAAAAATCTAAACGTTGTGCATCCCTATATTAGAATGTACCACACTGGGAGTAGTGTAAGTGTGTGGGCTTTCTTATTTGTGTAATTATGCATCCTCCTCCACTACTGATCTTGGGTCAGCTTTTCCCTGCCCATATGGGTCCTGATCTAGGATCAGTTTAGACTTTTGGCTCATAGTGGATAAGGTGCGGACATGGGCTTTGGAAACCTGATCCTACATCAGCACTCCAGGTCTTTATGAACAGGGACCCGGATCATAGGGTGTGTCATTACTCTAAGAACAAGTATGTCACCTGGATATGCCACCAGAGAGCCCCGGCTCTCTAATAAGAATAGACGGCATGCTTAGCTGCTGTCATCTTGTTTAAGAACGAAAGCGCTGTTGAAACCGAATATTTTCAGAGCACCTTTTTTCCCACAGTCACAGTTTTGACAATTCAACACGAATGTAATATGATGGAAGAATCTAAAACAGGTCTATGTGCAGATTTTTGGCTGACATTACCTTACGTTGACCTCACGGGGAGCCGAAAAACTGTCAGACTGGACTGTCAGGAAGTGACTGGCTTTAATTTTGAAGCGCAGTGCCCTGAGGCACATAGTGCTAAAACTGTGAAAATGCTCACAGTTCATTTCGCGAGACAAACCGTTCCTGTTCAATTGGAAGAAGGAAGAAGAAAACAATAGAAAAGAACTGGAGGTGCAAATGTTTTTTTTCGATGGTATTGCATGTTTAGCGATAGCGCCTCTTAATGTCTGAGAGCTACAGACAGAATGCGCCGTCCACAGACACTCGGGCATCGGCTGTAACGCGCCCGTGCAATTAGGGGCGCCGGATTCCTGGTTTACTGCAGCCTGATGAATAAACAGGGGTCTGGGTGGGTGGGGGGAGTGGCAGCGTTAACTGAGAGGGGGAGGTTACAGAGTTCCCGCTGAACGGTGACCCAGGAATGTAGCGACCCTGGCATTAGCGTTAGCAGAATTCTTCCCCCTCCCCAAACGTGCCACACCCTGATGCTCATCTTGGCTATAGGGCGTGGCGGTAAGAAACCCAGCCCCCAATTCCCCCCACTCACTGAGCAACGGGCCGTCTCTCTCCACCCGGGACACTGGCTGGACCAGGGAGTCTAGACTAATGGCTTTGTTGGCATCCTGGGAAACCCTTGACAGCGACACGGCACTTGGCAGAGTGCCCAAGGAAGGCCAATGAACTTGGATGGTGGGGAGGGGTGGAGAATCTGGGCCTTAAAGACACAGCATCTAGCAGCCCTCCACCAATGGGGAGAGGTTGACCCTGTCCCTATTGTACACGTTATTCAACAAACACACACACACACACACACACACAAATATATGAGGCTTAGAAAGGGCGTACTGCTAAATGCTATTCTCTAATTATCTTGCTGTTACTAAATATTTAAAAATGCTGACAAAAACAAAGATACCACATTAAGACTTGATGGTATTAAATCTGACGAATGTATATAGCTTAAACGTCCATTTGGCTACCGTATGCACACGCGCAGAGAAGAGTTGAATAGAGTCAAGGTCAAGCACGCATTAGATATGCGCTTTTTATTCTCCCTCGAAGCAAGGTGAATCAAAGTTACTGGCGGAATAATGCAGTACACACACAATCGAGATCTGCTTGAATTGTAGCTTAGTGCACCTCCTGTGTAAGCACATACCCATACTCTTAATTTTGCTGTTTAGGTTCGTTTTCATTTGAAATGAGCTCGTAGTCAGACAGCCCTGACAGCCCTCTGCTTCAGTAAGCTGTTTTGTTTTTCTTCAGCAGGGCCCGGGGTCGGAATCCACGCAGATCTGACGCCGACGTAATACCGTTAACTCAGCGCCCCCTGTACACCCAGCTCCATCGTACAAAGGAGGTCTCTCAGGAAACAAAAAGACAAAACAGGAAAATATGGGTTACACGAGCCCGACCACAGCCGTGTGCACAGAGGAGCGGTAGCGCGTTAGCGCGAGGCCTAAAAGTAGAGCAGCTTGTGAGAAAAAACGAATCAGCTCCACAGAGACGCTCGGGAGGTCTACAGCGACGCCGTTCGTTTATGTCATGGTGTGTCACGGGAAGCCATCTTGTGTCACGCACATCGAACGTGGGCACGGGATCACGCGAGGAAGCTTCTGCCCTGAGCGCCCGCCCGCACCTCAGGCCGCATCCAACCATTTATTTTTCTCACCCTTTTTCTCCCGATTTGGAATGACCAATCGTGTTCCAGTCCGCGCTCGATGCGACCCCCCGCTGTCAATTCAGGGGAGCGTAGAGAAGGACGTGCTTCTCCTCCGAAACGCGTGATGTCAGCCGCCGCTTATTTTCACACAGCAGTCTAAGTTAAGCTTGGAAGGAAGACACTTTGTGTGCAGCTTCTTAATAATATATGCCATTTAGCAGACGCTTTTATCCAAAGCGACTTACAGTAGGGAATGCGTACATTTTTCAATATATGTGGTCCCAGTGGGAATCGAACCCGCAGCCTAAACACCATACTCCATGCCATGTCATGTCCATGTCAACGCCATGCTCTACCGACTGAGCCACACAGAACCACTATATTTATACCTGCAGACTGCATGCGCCCGACTATACATAATTGACTATGCATAGCCCGATGGGGCTGCTGGCCACAGTTGGATTTAGCACGGTCTGGATTGAATACCAGACCATGGAGCTCATCGATGGCCCCCTCCAACCTTGACGCCAGCGATGTGGTCTGGTGCCTATAGTTTTAGCAGTTTTGGTGACATTTCGAGCCAGTATACCAATGCCATTGGTATGCAGGCTCTCGGCTCCTTTTCCACCAAATCGGAATTGCGCCACAATGATTCAGAGAACCACAGGTGTGCCACATACCGGAATCAGTCCCGACCCGACATTCCAGCGGAAAACAAAGGAATTCCTCCATCTGAAAGAAGGCAGCGGAGGGATTCTCTCTTCAGGGGACAGAGGCACCAGTGAGTCAGTGCACCACCTATGTTTCCAGTTTTCATAGTATTATTCTAGTTTTTCACACAGTATTTTTCATTTACTTTCATCCAGTTGAAAATGAACTACATGTCCAATCTTATCCGAGAAGGGACGGTGTGGGTGCAGGCTTTTGTTCTAGCTTTTGTTGAAACACCTGATTCAACTAATTCACCAATCATGGTCTACAATCAAGACCTTGATTAGTTTAATCAGTTGTTTAGTGCTGGGCTAGAACAAAAGCCTGCACCCAAAAGCCTGCACCCCATACCCAAATGTTGCTGTATAACAGTTCAAATACCCACTCAAGAACTGTGATGACCACAGTTTTATATAATTTTAAAGGAAACCCCTTGAGGTTTATGAATGTGTGATCATGTAGAATGTACATTTACATTTACATTACATTTTAGGCATTTAGCAGACGCTCTTATCCAGAGCGACTTACAAAATGTGCATTAATACATGGTAAGATTAATCATAGTCCATGCCAGAGATCAGTGTCATGATACAGTAATAGACATAATCGTTGGCAGCTGCAAACCTGTAACACAAGCAGAGAAAAGTTAGGTGTTTTTTTTTTTTTTTTTTGGGGGGCAGTCATCAACATAGATGCATAATACAAAACGCAGTATTGAACATGAAAGCAGTGGTGAAGACATTTAGTGGTAATGGAGTCTGAAGAGGTGGGTTTTGAGTCTCTTGCAGAAGATGGCCAGTGAGTTGGCGGTCCTGACTGAGTACGGAAAATCGTTCCACCACTGGGGGGTCAGGACTGAGAAGAGGCGAGACCGTGAGGAGCGGCTGCCGGGCGCCCGCAGGGAAGGGACAGTCAGTTTGCAGGAGGAGGCGGAGAGGAGGGGTCTGGCTGGGATGTAGGGTGTGATGACTACACAGCACAGCCTAAAGTACCAAAGATCAAACATACACGTCATGTCATGTTTGAAAATAAATAAAGGGTTTTTCATTTTTTTAATGATAGATCTATGGAATTTTGTGCATGTCTTGTACAACAAAGTTTGTGTAAAACATTAGACTTCTAGGTCTACTTGCTTCTAGTTCTACTTGCTCAACACTTCTTGTATATGTATCCCTGCCTACTCATTGAAAAAAATATGTATTTATTTTTTAAATAAATAAAAATATTACTAACCTTTTCCTTCCCAGTGTTACAGGTATGGTATGCAGCTGCCTACAACGATGTCTATCGCTGTATTACTGCACTGATCTCTTGCGCGAACTATGATTGTTCCTACCACATATTAATGTAAGTCGCTCTGGATAAGAGCATCTGCTAAATGCTTAAAATGTGAATGTAAAAGGTCCAAGGGATTAGAGTGAGTGGTGTTACAGGCGGCAACAAGTGTCCCAAAACCTTTCCACGGTGGCCAAATTGGTCCAGTGATTGCTATTCACTTCTGTGATGCTGGAAAACATACTATAACGTTTTGATGACTATAAAATCTGTTTCTATCACCCAAAACCATTGTGGATCATTATTTTGTTTACAAAATGCTCAAAGTGTCTGAGAGTCACACTACAACACGTTCCCTATGATACACACATACCAAAGTCAAACCAAAGAATTGGATTGCAAGAAGAGTTTTTTTCAATGGTAAGAAACTAACCTATATATATATATATATATATATTAAAACAAAATACATATTTTCTTTTTCTTTTTTCTCAACTCCACATGACCCACAGTTCGGGAAACTCAGGCCAGTACATCCCACAAACAGGAAAATGGTCCATTGCAAAGCTTTTACTCCAATCCATTGGGCAGGAGAGCCATTTGTTAACTTGTGTGAATTGACAGGGTGTTTGAACCCACATCCTCCTTTACCACAAAGCTGCTGCTAAAATTAAAATGATTAAAAATGTATTTTTATAAATTATTTTACCTCATTCACTCCCCAACACTACAACAAAATATATTTGGTAGATGCTGTTATCCAGATAAATTAATATATTTTTTATATATACAGTAGCAAGATATATCAAAGTATTAAGAAAAACAAATAAAATATATATATATGTGTATGTATGTCCTTTTTTTGTCAAGGACGTCACTATGCTACCAACTGCAACACTGAAGCAGAACTCTTGTCGGCATGATATATTCCTGACACCGTCATGTGACCACGAAGAGGACAAGATCCCACAGACACATACTTCACTAAGATGTCTATTGACATTTTGGCTCTCGTCCCAAAAGCCTTGCTGCAAAGAGTCACGAGTGAAAGCTCACAATAAAGGATAAAAATGGAGGTGGGGTGAAGTGGGTGAAGCAGAGTGCTAAGTCATCCGCCGTTCACATATTGTTCTTGTTTTTCGACACCGGGGCGATGCGTGACAAACTCATGACACCGACACAACTGCAGCTGCAGAGTTCGCTATCAAGATCCGCTGCCTTTTCCTGAGGTGAGTAATCATATTTCTCCGCGCAGATAGCCTCAACCGCCAAGGCCCACCTCGCGGATCGTGTTACACGTGTGAGGCCAGCGGGTAAAACGAAGCCGCGGCGTGTAAAAGGGACAACGGCGGTTTGGGATCCGATGCGTGTTTAGACGCTGACCCCCCCTCCCCGCGCCCCCGAACACTGGAGGCTCGAAAAAAACACTCCCGAGGGGACCGTCTTCAAAAAGTTGTTCCAAAAAACAAGGACAGGAAGTGCTTTAACAGTGTTGAGGACAGTTTCTCTCTCTCTCTCTCTCTCTCTCTCTCTCTCTCTCTCTCTCTCTCTCTCTCTCTCTTTCTCTCTTTCTCACTCTCCGTCTCTCTCTCGTGTTCATCGACATAAAAACAGTTGCTCAGAGAAAGAAACAAAGAAAAGGAAATCTACAGTCAACAGTTTGTCCCAGTGCTCATAGATAGATAGAAAGAGAGCGAGAGTGAAAGAGAGAGAGAGAGAGAGAGAGAGAGAGACAGAGGGGTATTTTTCCATAAACTGTAATTACGGCTGAAATTACATTTTGTGCAATAACAGGCTCTGCAGCCAGCAGGCCTAATGGAGGGTCTCAGAGGAGAACGGGCATCCCCTGACTCAGGCGCCATGGCTACGATTAGGCCCGCAGATATCGGCCCACTCTGTCAAACCCACACAGCGGACAACGGGGCGGCTGTCTCCCTCCCCCCCCCGGCCCCTTCAGCTCCGTGTTGTGACCAATCGGGCAATTAGGCTGTGAAGCAATTAACTGTCATTAAGTGGCAGGACACAGGGCCTCTCGGCCTGCAGCAGCTGAGGACTTTATCAGTCAATCAGGGACAACCCAGCGCTATCAGCCTTGCGGTTTTGCACTCCCAATCTGCTCCCCGGTCAAATAATCTTTTCGGCTAGCTGTGCGGGGGGACACACCGGCGGAGAAAAAGGAAACCGTCCCGAATCGCCCCGGCACATCAGACAGACTGACGCAGAGCCCCGAAGCGAAATATCAATCTGGACGCTAATAGCCACAGCAGCTGATGTCGCTAATGACTAAACCCAGGCCAAGGCTGAGTCGCTAATGACTAAACACGTCGGGTTGGAGCAGCGCCCCCGACCATCCAGCCAACGCACCGCCAAAACCGCTCCTGGGCTTGTCATGTTGGAGACTACCGAACAATTCCATTACACTTCCTGCTTCGGCTAGGAAGAAGTGGCCTAGAAACATTTTTATACATTGGGGGGGAGGTAGGTCAAAAAAAGAGTACATTTCGAATTAGTTAAGAAAAAATAAAAAGCATAACAGCACGGGCCCTGGTCCCTGCCCTGTCTTACCTGGACACACAGGGTGGGGTGGCAGGAGGGGGTTGGGTGAGGATTTTGCATACGCCCGGGCCATGCGGTTATGCAAAGCAGGGCTGTGTTTTCCATTCCCTGGCTCCGCGCTGCAGATAGCACACTGGCAGAGCCACTCCCTGCGAGGTGGTTTTTTTTCTTTTTCTCTCGCTGCAGTCAAATCTGGGTTACAGCCTCGTGTCCTGACGTGACACCTTTACCCCTGAGCCCGCCCCCTACCCCCCACCCCCACCCGGCCCAGCCACATAAATGAGTAACTAGTCACAACCCGGACAGTCTGCCATGCTAGTTGTTTGCTCCCTGCTGAGCCCGACCGACTCCAGGCAGCCACACAGCGCAGTTGCTATGAAGGACCCGGACTTACGGGTTCCCCCAAGACAGGGACAACACCCCACTACCCTTCCACAAGGTACGTGTCTTGTTTTGCCTCGGTATCCGTATGTATATATAAAAGGGTATATTTCACGTTTAATAATGTAAGCTGCCTGTGTGCTCAGCAAATAAGTAATAATAATAACATTCTAATAATGAAAATAACTGTTAGCTCATACAGTAATTGTACCCTAATACACAGCCATGGGTGTTGTAGCCTACCAGGCACCTGCTTTGCGGGGGGCAGGAGGAGGGTGGCGGGGGAGGGGCAGGAGGGTCAAGCTATAGGTGTGGCACTACCAAAGTACCCTTGAGCTTAGCACTTAACCTGAATTGCTTTGTTGAATACTCAACTGTGTAAACTGATAACATGTAAATGTATGCCATAGAAGCGGACCGGGACAAGGGAGTCCGATATGCAAATGAATAATGCAGTGGCCCGTTGGGCTGGACATTCCGACCTCACGCTGAGGACACGGCCCCCGACTAATCAGATAAACAAACATTGGGCATGTCTCATTATATGACTTAGCCTGTAGGGAATACAACTTAATTTCCTGCTCTCTGTTTTCCGTGCCATCAATTTAGAGATGAACCGGACCTGCCGCTCGACGCTCTCGGGCCAGCCGGGCCTCAGAAGGGGTTAAGGTCAAACCGGAGTGCCGTTTTTCTGATGTGTACACAGCGTGTACTGTGGAGCAGGAGCGGGTGCGGTGGCTGTATATCAGCTCTGACGCGGTGGGCGAAGTGAACGCCGAGCGTGTTAATGAGCAGGTCGGAAAGAGGCTTGCGTCTTCACTGCAGGCCCGAGCTCCGGCCGGGCTTTCTCGGGGGCACTTAGTGGGCCCATATTTTAAAACATGTCAGCTTCTTGTCAAAGCGGAGGTAGAGTAACGGACTCGCTTGGCTGGCGACCGCGTGGGCTCCACAGAGCGTGCGTTAGGGAGTGGGGGGAGGGGGGAGGATCGTGGCAGAACCTCAGGAGTTAAGTCCACGACCGCGACCCGACGTTCTCGATCCGTCCGGAGACGTCCTTCCCTTGGATGCCCTGCGATGTACGTGGTTACACCCAAATGGCATGAATTTACCTAAGTACGGACCGTCTTCTAATCGTTTTTGAATGCGGACGTTCCGATCGGCAGGGAGGGCAGAAGCTTTCAGGATTCACACGTCGCCTAACTGTAAGGGAGGAAATATAAGGTAGGGCAGTCGGCCAAACCACCTGTCGAACAAGTCGGCCAAAGAAAACAGCAGTGGACTCGGAGCAAACATTCACGGAATTCTGCCCACGCGAGGCAAAGAGCAGACACGGTGCTATGCAGAGCCTGGCAGGCTGCTGGCGGATACTCAGGTTTGGGGAGAATGAGGTGATCAACGTGTGGGCAAGAAAAACAAACAAACAAACAAACAAACAAACAAACAAAACAAAAAAATGGAAGGGACAGAGAAAGAAACAACGAGCAAACAATCTGGTAAACAAAGCTCTGTATCAGTAATGATCTTTCAGCTCCTCGTAGAACAAGAAGGAGAGGTTAGAAGTGGTGTGGCACACATTCCTGAGGTAGATATAAAGGTCGACGGAGACCTGGGATGAACTCTTAGACAAACCGCACGCAGTGAAATGGAGGACGGCGCAGGGGAGGAGACAGGGTGGAGCGAGAGAGAGAGAGAGAGCGAGAGCGAGAGCGAGAGCGAGAGAGAGAGCGAGAGAGAGAGAGAGAGTTACATTTCCCCCTGGCTCGATCAGGGGAAGGTGCTCTCTATTGGCCCCAGTGAGAGGCATAGGCGGCGTGACCTAGATTCCCCTCGCAGAAGCGCAGAAAAGTTGGACGGAGGAGAGAGAGAGAGAGGGAGAGAGAGAGGCAGGCGCTGCCCTGGACAAACAGGGGCGGAGTGCGGCTCGGTGCTCCTCTCGAACACGCCCGGCCCCGCTCTCGCACTTCGCCCCGCCAGCGCTCTTTTGAACCGCTGCCAAAAGAGGCCGGCCCCCGCCGTCGCAGCTGAAACTTTTTTTTTTAAATTGTTTTTTACAAGCTCTCTCCCCTGCTCGCGAAAAAGCAGGAAGAGAGAGACACAGAGAGAGATTTGTGAAGGGGGCTGCCGTTTTTTTTCTCTCTGTCCGCCGCTCTCTCTCTCTCTCTCTTTCTCTCTCTGTCGCTCTTGCCTCGCCGTTCGCGACGAACGCAGACCCGGGGCTCTTCTCTCTTCCCTCTCTACTACTCCTTTTCTCTCTCTCTTTCTTTCTTTCTGTTGGTTCACGTCTCTCCTCGGCTTCTGTGTCTAACACTGTTTTAAAGCTAAGATTTGTTTATTGTATTTATTCTTTGGGGGGCTGGAGGTGGCAGGGTGTGTATGAGTATGTGTGTGTGTGGGGGGGGGGGGGGTGCTGTAGAAAAGGGGAGAGAAATAAATTAATAAATAACAAAAGGGAAGGTGGAGGTGGGGGGGGTGACGTCACTCCGGTGCTGCTGCCCGGGACAATGCCTGCGTGAAGATGCGGACGTGGGATCCTAACGTCTAAGTGTGCGAGAGAGCTAGACCACATCACAACGCGCGGGTACTGCGTGGGGAGGAGGAGGAGGAGGAGGCGAGGGAGATTCTGCACGGTGAAGCTGGATTATTTCGGTCGCTTCCCCTTTCTTGGCAAGGAGTCCAGGCACCTCAAGGTCCTCGGCAAACGCACAGGAATTATTTTGCCAGTTGGCGGCTGTTACCAGAAGTTGCATCTTTTCCTCTTTTTTTCCTTTCCTTTTTTTTGTTGTTGAAACAATTAACACACCGCCTTCTACATCCGGAGCGATTTAGGGAGAGAGGGAAAGAGAAGCGAAGGAGAAGGAGAGTTTATTTCTTCGTTTGAAGCAGCACGCTCGGTGAGCTGTCACGTGACGCGACGCGCGGGAGGGGGAAGCGGTGGCCGGCATCGAGGTCTGAATCGCTCAGGGTTTTTTTCCTTCCCTTTTCGCTGCTGTCCCGTTTTTTGGCTGGGTTCAGAAGAAGGGCACACGGACAGGCGGGCTGTGTGAACTTAAACAGTACTGTACTGCTCCCCCTCCCCTCACACACACACACACACACATCCATAATCATCATAACATAGTAAATCAAAACAAAAACACAGGCGGATGTAGAACAGCCAAAGACGTGTAGCGATTACCGGCGAAGGGCATTGTACAACATGCTACACCTGGGACGGATGCCAACTGCTGACAATAGAGAGAGAGAGAGAGAGAGAGAGAGAGAGAGAGAGAGAGAGAGCACATTTTATCTCCTGTTTTTTGGGTTAATTAAAAAAAAGAAAATCTTTTCAAGAAGCTTCTCAAATCACTGATCCCGCGTTGTCTCGCCATGATGAAACTGGGGAGGAGGAGGAGGAGGGGATGGGATGGTACTTGTGGGGGGGGGGGGTGGGGTCTTTGGCAAAAAGCAGGAGAAATCATGTAAGTATATTCTCTTTTTGGTTTCTCCCTGTTTGTGTGTTTGTGTCCCGCTCGTTTCGAAGTATTTACTTTGGTGTTTTCGAGGCGATCTGTCAACGGACTCGTCTGGTGAATTATGCCGAGCCCACAGGGACGGGACGGGACAGGCAGGGCGGGTGGGGGGGTGCCCGTTCGTAGCCTGCCTTCTAGAACACGGTTCCATCGTAGAATAATTAACATGCTGAAAGAGGTGACTTGCCACTTAGCTATTCAGTGAGCGGGGGACACCGCTGGTTTATGGCTGTGTTGTCTGTGCCAGCTCTTTGCTTCTCACTCTCGCTGTCTCATGCTCTCTCTCTCTCTCTCTCTCTCTCTCTCTCTCTCCCTCTCTCTCTCTCTCTCTCTCTCTCTCTCTCTCTGTCTCTCTCTCTCTCCCTGTCTCTCTCTCCCACTTGGCAGGGGTGTCAAAGTGGGCAGGGAGAAAGGAAAGAGCGCAGTTTTACAGGGTAACGCAGAGGCCACTAAGCTGAGCCGCAGCCCCTGCTGGAGTGTGTGCTCGGCTGCGAGCGTTGTTCCCTCCGTCTTTCTCTCGCCCTGCTGACTAACGGGACGCACACACACACAAACACACACGCACACGCGCGCTCGCGAGCAAGCGCCATTGGCCCCGGGAACCCCACGCCGCCACGCGCTTTCAAAACGGGCTCCAGGTATTTCAACCTTTTCGTACAGTTCCAGGGGTTTTCCCTTCTTTACCCTCCTTCCTTCCTTCCTTCCTTCCTTTTCTTCCCCCTGGCTTCTCCCTCTCTCCTCATCCTCCACTCTTCCTCTCTCCCGCATTCTCACCTTCCTCCTGTAAACGTGTCCGCCTCGCCTCCCGCCGCCCTGCCGCAATCGCCGCCATTTCTGACCGAGAGTTGCGGGGGGGTGGGGGTGGGGGGGAGAGAAAACGAGGGGAAAAAAACTTTTGCAGGGAGAACGGAGAGACGAGGAGAGAGGACACTCGACGCTGATCAACAGATTACTCTGCCTTTGCTCTGCTGTGTATTTATACTCTTTATCGATCTTCTATATTCTTTTGATTGGTATGTATATGTACATATATATATATATAGGCAGATGGGGTCTGTATCATCGCAGAGAGAATGCTGCTCATTTGTGTTCTGGCGGCTGTCCGCTGCCCTCACGAGGGCCAACATCGCGAGCTCGGTGTGGACAGAAACCCAAAAAGACGGGCCGGACGTGCAGCCCCTGCTCCGAGTCCTTCCCCTCGTGCTTTAACAGCAACAAAAAGGGACGAGAAAATCAGTGCCGATCCGTCCGGCTGTCCTGGCACGGGCCGGCGCAGAGGCCGCGAGGCGCCGCTTCACCCCCGAACTCGAAATGGATGCTTGCTTCTTCCCCTCGCACGTTCGCCTCTCCCCCCCCCCCGCGGCGAGAAGAGTGACAACCTCACGCCCAGTTTGCCTGTGTGCGCGCCGTGCTGAAATTGCGTCTGGTAGAGAGGGCTTATCGCTAACCGCTAAACAGGATACCCGGAGGAAAGGGCGCCAGTTTCTTGTGTATAACACGGAGGGAGTATTTACATGCGCTAACTCACGATCGCCGGCGTTTAATTTTCTCTCGCGTTCCTGCGCTGCCGGCCGGGCTTTCTATCAGCGAAGTCCTCCTTGTGTAGCTGTAAGGCACACCTCTGCTTGCCTTTCACGGCGTCTTAAGTCTGCTGTCAGTTTAGAAGCCGTATAAATGACAGTAAACACAAACGGCACAGAAGTGCGGGCCGCCAAGCGCTCTTGCATTTCTCTTGAACTCGTGTTCGGAGGACTGGAACTCGGTACGGTGTCTTATACGAGGTGGCAGTCTCGCTAGGGCAAAAACATAAAAGGCAGCACTGCGTGTATTTACCACGGTAGTCGCAAAATCACAAACATACGCGCAATGTACATTTGTAAATAAGTACAAAAGGGCAGGAAAAAGATCAGAGGTGGACCTGTTGTCGTGACTCAAAGGGCCTGGATTGCTCAAAGCTTGTTTAGTGGAGAAGTATAAAAAGATTTGAATGTGTGAAAAGTGTATGAGCCAGCAATGTGGGGCTTGACATGAAAGTTATTGCTGTGATTGTGCTGTGTTATTTTAAAAGGCTGCAGAATGTGCTCGTGTAATAGATGTACCTGGGAAAGGGCTCGGTCTCTGTGAGGACTTGACAGATATTTCTGGGGTTTTTCACCGTCCATTTTGATTGATTTTCGTTCCCTCCTTTTATGCAGTACACACACCGTGGCTGGTGTTGAGGGAAGCTTTGTAATGGTTAGCTAGATTCGGTTTCTTTTTTCTTTTCTTTTTTTGTCAAAGTACGAACGAAGGAGATGCAAACGAAGGAGATTAATTGTGTATTGCAGGTCACGCTGCCGTGCGTCCACAGAGATGTCCAAAAAATAGTCCGCAAAATTGCTTTATACGCTGCACTGTGTAGACAAATGTTTAGTAAGACAATGGTATGGCAACTTGGATGCAATCTTTAGCATAATAATAACGCAATTACACAATAACAAACAGGTATATTCAATATAGTAAGGTCCATACATCCTGCTTTATGTACCACCAATCTCAATATTTTCGATTTTTCTCATCTGAAACTCCATGTTTCAAGAATCTTAAAACAGTCAGCATACAAGATGGCGCTTGTACGCCACGTGTTTGTTGTCCTTGTAACTATTTAAGATAGAATGCCCCGAGTTAAACTGAGACGCGTCCATTCAGCGGCTTCCTCTCGATTTACCACTTTTTTACACCACAGCTTTTGCGTTACGCACATTCAAAGAAGAAACGTGAACAAGTGCTTTTAAATGATTTCACAGTAACTGGTCATTGGCAACAATATCCATAATTTTGCTAAAATAATATAATATATAATGTAATTCATAGACATATATGATAATCTAAATTGTGCTTTGTGAGCAATTTTGTAAAGGTTTGTGTCTTCGGGGTGCGCTAAAAATCCGTAAATATATTAGGACTAAATTAGATAGCCTGACATTTTTGCCTGTGTGATGAATGTGCACTGTGCTACCATAGGCTGAAGAGTGTGATCGGGAGAAAGAGAGAGAGAGAGAGAGAGAAAAAAGAGGGGGAGAGAAAGAGAGAGAGAAAATGCTTCCTCCTTCCCTCGGTTATCCTCAGATGAACTTATCATATTGCTTCATTTCTTCTTTTTTTTTACCAGTTCACCCCACTTCCTGCTTTTACAGTGTTTCTGACAATTAGGCCTTGTCTGCACTCCGGCAGCCACAATAACATGGAACTTATCAGGAACAAAGTCTTCCCGCTTCTGTCAAGTTGAGACAGACTTTTGAAACACTTCTCCTTCACCGGCCTGCCATCTTCTTTGACTCGTCTTACAGTAAGAAATGGCTTGTTGTTGTTACTTTTGCTTTTTTTAATATATAGTTACTTTTTTACCACGGGCACAAAAAAAGATATTTCCTTTTTGCATGTTGGTTACATAATGTGGGGAGATAAATGTAGCATACGCTGTTTTTCTTTCTTCATGTTTAATGCTTGGTACAGAAAAAAAAAGACTATTAAAAATAATATTTTTAAAAATAATAACTTAACTTGGGGGGGCATGCTGTTGTTTTTATAGAGTAGCCACTGGCACAAAACCATACCGACTTGTAATACATGACAAATCATTACCTTAAACAAATTTCATATCATTATAATTATTTAAAGTGATTATCTGTATTTTCATCTCATGATTTCTGCACTGAAACACTACAGAGAGGAAAATTTATATGTACAGTTTTGACATTTGTTCTTAATACGTTACGCATTTATGATGCATGAATTGGCATTAACAGATTTTTTTATGTGGTAATGAATTTTGTATTGAATGGATTGAAACAATGTATTTGTTTGAGGGAAGATTGCCTAGTAAACACAAAAAAAAATCGAATTCTTTATATTTCTGGAGAATCATTGTAGATAAATGGCTTTGCTTCAATTCTTGTTCGGTTTTTGAATTTTTGAGTGCAAATATGGGCGGGCGTTGTAATTAATAGCTGAGGTGGCAAGAAAATGCATGTGCGACGATCTGAATGAGAGATAATTTTTTTCGTTCTTTTACTTTTAAAAAACCAACTGCATTCTGTTTCAAACTCACAGCTCTTTACACTTCACAGAATCTGTACATGCCACTTCATTGATCATAAAAGTGTATTCTGACATTTATGCATCGCTAAATCGGTCACTACCTCGGTCAAACTGTGACTCCTCTAAGACACTTCTGCAGGTGACTTTGCATATATTCAGTGCTGTTAATGAATCTACACCACAAGCGGTCATAATTCAGTCAGTCCGGTCAAAGGTTTTCTCACTGTACAATGACAAAGTCATGCAGAATAACGATTGCTGGTGGAGCGTTCAGTGTACATGTAGCAATATGCAGTAATAACCGGACTTCAGGACTGGACTTGCAACTTTAGTACTGATGGATGACAAGAAGGGGGTGTTCAGGACAAGGATTTATGCTTCACAAAACTGAGTTTTTCTATACTGACAGTTTACCTAATCAACATGAGAACGCAGTTATTTCTTCAAAAATTTTAACGATAATAATTTGTATTGTTAGGATAATAAGGGTTAACACTTTGTGCAACTAGGTGCGGAATGTCCAGAAGTGACTATGCATTTTTGGAACTGAATCGCAGTCCAGGCAACATCTGTCGGGTGGTCGTACACCGCTACATACATGGAAATATTGCCATTCTTATCCACAGATATATTGGCATCGTTTTGCCACTCTACAGTTTGTTCGTTGTGCTGGGTTGTCCGGGGGATTGCTGTAGAGTTACCGATCGCCCTTGTGGCTTTTGTGCATGTAAATACCGGGAGGAAGAAAGTACACACAGAGATGAATTTGCCATGACCGGGCGATGCGCTTCTTTTCCCCCAGAGAAGGGTCTCTCTGGGAAGTATTTTCTTTGGTGTTCATGTTTATCAGCTGAACCCAAATGTGTGGTGCACAGCTTGTTTAATGTGACTAAAGTAAAGACAGAGGCCAAGCCCCCGTACTCAAACACCTCCGCCCTGTCCGGGGGTTCAGAAAGAGCTGAAAGTCTCCACCTGCGAGGGCACGCTTTTCCGAAACAGCTCTCTGCATTCACATGTGGTTTTAGCCACGTGCTTGTTAAAAATATGCTACTTCCCCTATATTCCGGACATTAAAAAAGCCCAATAAGTAGCCCTGCTGCTAAAATCCCCAAACTCTAAATTAACTTGGAGAAGGTTGTTTCACTTTTTCTGGCACTTTCTCCCTTTTTCTCCCCAAATGTAATTTTGGTAGGCCTATTTTTCTTTTCTGAGTGGGATCTATGTTGTTCTTATACCTTACATCGCCCCATTATGTTGTGTGTCTCTAGAGTGGTATTCACACACTGATCAAACAAACTGCATTCCTAGGGAATGGACACTGTCTTTGAATCCTCAGTGGCAGGGATCAAATAAAATAAAGAATAAAAAAGTTTTTAAATGATTGTTTTTGCCGGGCTAAAAACAGTGTGTATATTAGATAGTATATATAATAGGAGACGAGAGCTAGAAGTGACCCAAGGAGACCGTATCTGAGAAACTCGATTTGCGTGCAGATTTGCTTTCAACAATTAAGTTTTAAACTCATGTCTTTGTTTGAATAACAACTTAACAAACATGCTACTAATACTGAATAAGACGTTAACAACAATGTCGTAAACGGCCCTGCGAAGCTTCTCTCCCCGTTGTCACTGATCTCAATTTAAACAGAATTTAATGTAAATGCATAGAGCGAAAATCACTACCAAACATACAGAGCAAGCACTATTTGTCAACACATGCCAGGCTAGGCTGAATTTCTTAATCCCCCCCCCCCCAAATAAAGCTAAACAACCAGGTCAGATTTTTGTATTCGCTGTTCTACTGTGTTTCTTCATAAACAAGTCAGAGCCATCGACATTATCGCAAAGAGGGTGTGCCTAGCCAGGCCTTGGGGGAGCACAAGCTGAAGTCAAACAAGGTCAACGGCAGACAGACTTCCTGTTTCTGGGCCGCTATTTTTGCAAATAGGGCGTGCTCGGGTTAACCCGATGACACAGATCCGAGCCGGCTCGGAGAGCACAAAACAACGACAAGAACAACATAAATACATAAATGCTTCAAAGTCTCTAAACCTGGGGTGGGGAAGAAACCATGATTAAGCAGCCACAATGATTTTTTTTTTTTTTTACACCTAGTCATTGTTTAAAAATTGGCATGCAAAGACAGGCTGAAGCGACAGCCAATAGGGAGTAAGCAAACGGAGGGAGAAGATGGCGGGGCAGGTGTGAGATGGAGGACGGGATGGCAGATTAGTGGACAGGTACACACAGGGCTGTTGTGGAAGTAGGTATTAGCGAAATAAATGATAAGAAAGTAAGGAAAATAGTTGTTCTAATAAATAATTCCACTTCCACTTCAGAGTATGCTATAATGTGCATTCAGGAACCAGACTTAGTTTTTTTAAATGTTTTCAGTGTAAATGTTTGAATTGTTTTGGGGTTTTTAAATCAAGATGAAACCAAACATCATTTCCATGTTTATTATATCGAATTGTGTTAAACATACAGCCACATGTTTTTTCAAATACTTTAAATGTGTGAATTGTTTGTTTAAAAAAAAATCTCATGTACATGTTTTTATATTAGTTTATGGGTAAAAAAATCTTACGGCTTAATTAAAGAAATGTGCTATTCACCAGACCTGGGAACAAGTAAATATCATTGGAAATGTTTTTATAAAGTTATGATATTAAAAAGTATGCTTTTGTAATTTAAGAATTACAGTAAAGCTGGGTGATGGTTGAAATAGGGAGTGCCAAAGTGCAATGTCAAGAGCAAGCTTAATTTGTTCTATGAGAACAATCTCTCAAATACGTAATGCAGCTTTCTGGATTAAGCTTTGTTGCTGTTTAGCGTAAATGCCAAATTTGGACAGACATGCTGAAATAACCTATAATGTCATTAAGTCGAGACCGTTGCAAAAGCACGTGACACGTTGCAGATGGAACTTAAGCTGCTTTGTGACTACTTTGCTCATTTTAATTACAGTTTCAGCTCCCATCATTTGTCTATAATGGACGAGTTATAAAGGGGTGAAACATTTCTCAAAACAAACAAACAAAACAAAAGTCATGAATGCCTACCAAAAATATGTTCAGTGACCTAAAGATTTTTGATAATTTGATCATTTTGCCATTCACCAGATAGTCTTTGTCCTACTGTGTGTGCTAAAAGACAGGGATATTGAGGTAGAAAGATTATATATATTAACCTAATATTAAAATATTAATTAATTAAAATATATTTTATTATTATTAAATATTAACCAAAATAAAAATGTTTTTTATCATTGGGATAAGGTGCACACACCATGCATCCTTCTGTTATTAAATTCATTAAAAATGTGCAGTGAAAATATTTCAGTTATTCATCCTTTGGACACTTAGATTCATGCATTTATTTCTGCACATTGTCCATATTGTTTAACTTTTTTTTGCCATTATTAAATGGTGTTCAGTGAAGGTTCAGTGAAGGAAATGAAGGTTTAGTTTCTAACAGAGACAGGCAATTTTTAAATAATCTGTAAATAGTTGCACACAAGTGCAATACATTTGTAACACTTTTTGAAACAATGGAGTATCCCCTTTTATTTATTTCTGGGGGCAGTAACACCATTGAGAAATGGAAGGATAGTGGCTGTTTTAACCATTATTGTATTGGAAACAAGGCTTTTAAGCCTTCCCCAATTAAAAAACTAAACAGTAATCAGAAATTCAAGCTAATTACGCAGACGAGGAGATTCCTGACAGGACAGACAGGGTTCTGGGCAGATGGTGAAAGGATAGGCTTAGCCACGAATGCATTTTAAATAAAAGCGAAAAGAAGAAAAAAAACATTCCTTTGGGAACGGAGAGGGGGGGGGGATAATGGCAAAATGCTGCCAACCATCGATACAGCTGATAAATTACAACCCTGGAAGAGGACGTTCTTTTCGTTTTAGATTTCAGGCAAAACAATGTTTGTTCCAGATCTCTGCTTTGTTTTGGGTTACTGTCGCATCGAGGAAAGCTTAGATAGGGAATACCCCCAAATTAAGCAACGCTCTCTCCCGATTCCTTTTTCTTTTTAATTACAGCCTTTTCACTCTTCCGCTGCCAACCTAACCCCCAACCCCCCCCACCCCCCACTGACACCACGATACTCCCCCAACACCATGCTACTCCCCCAGCACCACCTCCTCTTTTTCCTTCATTGAAATTCAGCCTGGCACGTAGCCACTGCCCATTTCTTGGCACCAGACTCCGGGAGGAGAGAGAAAAAAAAGAAGAAAAAAACCCCCACGAATCTCTACCAGTCGCCTCGTTCACAGTCGCTGTGCTCATGCCCAGTGCTCAGTCGGTTCCCGCGGACTAAATCCTGCTTACCGATAGGTATTTTTGATGTGTTTATTTTGAGCGCTTGTCTGTCAGGCTTCAACGTTTGGCAGCTTGAACAGTTAGGCAACCGTCAGTTGACTCACGTGTTTACTTTTTTCAATTGGGGCGAGGAGGAATTTGGCTGTCTGTTGTGCGTGTCCTGTAGCAGGGAACAGACAGAGATGGCCTATTGTTTGTTCGATTTGCGCTGCTGGTTTTTTTTTTTCTCGCGGTTTAATTTCCGTTACGTGAAAGAAAATTGGTGCGAGAGTTTTCCGATTTCTATCGGAAATGATCGTTATTATTTTAGACAAAATGATGACTGTGTTGTTCGGACAAAGGTTAGGCTTGGCATGGTTGTAGGGTTGTGCAAAGCTAAGGATTCAACATGGCAGCCATTTTCTTACTGATACACTCTCCTAGTTAGAAAGGAGGCCTGGGTAGTCGGTTTGGAGCCATGAGGTTGACCTGGACGACACCGGATGCTGAAGTGGTCAAGTGAATGGATATTCTGCTTATTTGCTCGTATGGCTTTATGTGTTTGCAGGGGTCCTTCTCTGCCTATGGCATGTGCATGTTTTCTTCAATGGCTTTGTGTGTAATTTAGCATTCCCTTTGAAATATATATATATTTAGGAGGTGTCTCTCACCAACATTGGGATGTGCTCAAACGTTGAGAGACGGAGAGCATTTGGACATTGTTTACCATGTAAAACTGCAACGTCATGTCTCTTGGCTTTACCAAGACTCCATTAAACAATGGAGGTTTTTGAGGTAAACCCACACAGGGTGCAGCGTTCGTGAATGATCCAAAATAAGAACGTCCGGTGTTGAGCAGCATGTGAAATGGAGTGGACCTTCATTAGCGATTTGTATGAAGGTGAGAACCGTAAAGATCAGTCCCTGTGGCAGCGTACGTGGCCAAACTGCCTGTAACTCACCACTGACCGCCTAACCCCAGGGGTGGCTAAGCCTGATCCTTGGAGAGCTGCAGGGTGTGGCTGGTTTTTGTTTTCACCCTAAAATTAGCAACCAATTTAAACCCAAGAAACTAAGTGAACTGTGTAATCACCTGCTCTAATTGATCAATTAAGTGCTGAGTAACAAAAAGAAAAACAGTAGACCCTGCGGCTCTCCAGGGCCAGAGCTGGCCACCCTTGCTGTAACCCATTTGAAGTCATTCAGTATGACCACTAGGACCTTGTCACTTGGGTACAAAGGGTCTGGCTGGATATATGTAGGGTATCGAGAGAATTTACAGGGGACAAGGGGCAAGATTCTAACCTCATTTGACCCCTCTCCCCAGTCACCCAACAGTGTCCGGCTCTCGTAGAGCTATTGTCAGGTGCAAGGGGCCCCATGTTGGAAACTAAGCGTGGGTCATCTCGTTCAAAGCAGAAGAGGAAAGGAAATCTGCTCAGAAAAACATTTCCTGTTTTGTCGCAAGGCTGAACTGAACAGAGGTGGAGACAAATGCCAACATGCTATGTACTGGAGGCCCATGTCCTACCCAGCGATAACACACAACAGGTCTGTGGCCTTATACATGTACAGAGTATTAATATATTAGTGCAATAAAAGTTAGTGCAGGAATTTTCTACCAGTCCTACATGACTTGGGACAGCTCATGTCTTTTTAGCGATATGACAGTAATATGTATATATATATATATATATATATATATATTTGTATAGTTTTTGTTTAGAGAAATATAATAGTTTGTGTATGATACAATTAATATGATAAATAATTTTGTAGATAACTTTTTTTGCATGAGTTTGTGATTCGCTTATTTAAATCATTGTTTGGAATTCATATGCTGCTTTGAATTTTTTATTTATTTATTAATAGGGAATGCAATTTATTCCAGTGTTGGATAAAGATATCATTCCATTCTCAAACTGCAAAATGCTAATAACTATTCAGCCTATGATACATGGACTCTCTCACCCATACAGAGTCTGCCATCACACAATCCCATCAGATCATCTGTTTAATATTTTCAATGTGCATGCAATTTGGGATAATGAAAAAAGTGGATAATCCCACTTCTTTGATACTTTATCATTATAATTCAGGGTTTTTGTGGGTAATTCCATACCAAAGGTATGGAAACACATAGCAATTTTTTAACAAAATATTTTAACTCAAGAACTAAGACTTTACTCGGATTTCCTAAAAAAACCATATCATTGAGGTTTGGAATTGACCTTGCTTAAGGGGGAAAACAGTGCAGGGAAGCCTGGTCAGCAGTTGTACGGATGATGATGCAAAAGAGCTGCGCAGCGAAGACGGATCTCTCCGGGGGCATCTCGGGCCAGCCTGCTCTTTAGTCTAATCTGCAAATTATCTAACTGTCACATCTGCCAGAACATATTCTTCACAGTGAGTGACACGGGTATGGTTGACTCCTATTATGGTGGGGCCCATCGAGCGACATTCCAGCCTATTGCGTTTACACGCCCCCAAGTGCCAACCAACACAACAGCCTGTGAAGCACCACTTTAGGTCCAGATTTTGCACAGAGCCGTGTGGTGGCAGGAGGGAGTGGCGGGATCAGACAGACTTCTGTCCCATTAGCAGATCACCACCAGCTTGCTCCGGGATCCAAGCAGCTGCCGAACGGAATACCATTCAACTTATAAATACCCTTCCAGTAATGCCAGTCTGGTTCAGAGTGGATTTTGTTTACCTCTCCAGCAGAGTTTTACGTAAACAGAATATGATGGTCCACATTACAGTGTACAAAGGTAATTTATTGATGGAAACAGCAAAATATAGTTTTAATTGGACAGAAGTGTGGTAATGAATGCAAATGTGGGTCTGTTTAGTATTTGTACAAAGTGTAATTTGTTTAGAATTAATGAATGCAGACAGCCTACCATTTGTTTCAGAAATAATATTTTAAGGAAAATTTGGGAATTATTATGCTGAAAGAACATTAGAAACTTGATGACAAAATGTAATCAGTGTTAAATTAGCCTTCTTAAGAATCAAACAATTATTTGGAAACAGACATGAATTAACCTCAAAAGCAGTTAGCCATAATTTCTAAAAACAGTTTAGTGGTACCAAGAAAAAATTAATGTTATCATTGAAATAACAGCACCCTTGTTTGACCCAAATATTTCTTGTGTTAGTGATTGGCCTCACTCTCCCTAAGCAGTTGATGTTAGGGCCATTCCCATCCCTGTCTCATTCATCTTCTCATCACATTGTGGCCATTCGGAGTAGTTTGGTTCCATTCGTCATCAAATAAATTCAACGTCTCAATTAAGAACGCCCAGTCTCCCTTCCCTCCCCTCCCCTCCCCTAACCAACCCCTGTCCCAGTCCCACACCCTTCCCCCTGTCCCAGTGCCTTGTCTTTCTGGCCCGCTAAGCATGGCTCGGCTCTAGTGCAGCCTAATTCCTTGCCAAAACATTTCAATCACTGTCCGCTTTAATTAGGCCAAAAAGGAATTCTGAATGTTAATGAATTGCTCCAGTGCCTTTCAGGGGCTGCAGTTCTCATGCTAATTTATGCAAAGTGGGACCCCTTCTCTCTCTCCCCCCTTTGCACCCTCTGGAGTGGGGCTGCCCACAGACTCCATCTTTTGAACCCATTCGCCACAACGCCACATGGGCCTACTGCACCTCCATTGCCCCCCCAACCCCCTCACCAGCTCACCACCATACCACAGGCGCCTTCACTCCAACTGATAGGCCCGCCTTGAGGTGGTTATCCAAAATGGCTGAGCCACAACTCTTCTTAATGGCATGACTTACTAAAATATTATTTCCAAAAGCAGAATCTAACCAGACTAATGTTTCACTGTAAGAGTGTGATACCATCTGGACTCTATTAGGTTTTTATTGTATGATATGTTTTGCTCTGGAGCATGCAAGAGATGCAGGAAAGCGCGAAGCCTTCTTTTTATCGGCACAATCAAAATAAATTGAGCTTTCCAAATTTAAAAGGCCTGAAAGGCCAGATATGTGCTATACGCCTGTTCTTGATGACAGCAAAAAAGTTGTTTCATCAGTTTGTTTATTCAGTAAACACAGCATGAACCCGGAGTTGAACTTTAGAGCTTCCTGTAATGGCCAAATAAGAAGGAATTAATCTGGTGCTATGAAATGTGCAATCAACAAGTTATAAATACAAGCTCAAATCAGGATAGGTTTTCACATGTACCACTCAATAGATGTATGATTTTAAACAATTTTTTAAAATAATTTATGACGCTTTCAGATAACATGCAACTCTCACAAGGTCTTAAGTTAGCTTTATAATGTTGCTGCCATGTTAATGTTGCAAGAATGGTACATATCACTCGGGGTTACTTATTCCTACTGCGAATCATACAGTACCATTCACACATTTATAACTTTGCACCTTCTTGTACATGGGAAAGTTATGTGCATTGAGTTTAGAAGGGCATTATGAATCGATCACTAGGCTTACAACTTGTGATTACATTTTTTTTGATGTAAGCGTGGTTTATGTAAATCTGGTTTATTTTGAAACATATTTTGAAAAGTATTGGGATATGTCTGGAGTAGAGGTGGCAAAGTGAAAATAGAGAGAGTACTTTGTTGAAAGTGAAGGAGGATAGCTGAAATGGCATTTGCTTGTTGCGTTTGTGTAGAAAGCCCTTTCGGGCACAATACGAACAACACAGTATTATTGGCCTTTCCAATGAGCTTGCTTTGAAACCCTGCCTGGCATTCTCTGTTTCTTCATTCTTGTGTGAGAAGGAAAACCCCAGATTTGAACCTGGAGAAGTGGAAAGGCTTGTCTTACAGATGTTGTCACTTAAAAGTGCTGAGCCCAGCACCCTAAAATGGCTGCAGTGCGGCCATTTTGTTTTCAATTTTTTTTTTCTTCTTCCCTCCTCTCTCATGTAGCAGAATCACAGCTTCGTGCAGGCTTGGGGAGGCAGCTGGGGGAAGCCATGTTTAAATTCAGCTGTTTACTTCAGCCTGTTAAACAGCAAGCTTCCGCGGGTCGTCTGGTTGGAATGCGCCCAGTTTTTTGGCAAAAAACGGGCTCTAATTCCTGGCAAAGAGTCGAGCGGCTTTTCTCTGTCATGTGCCAGCCTTTCTGGAGTTACGCTTTGGGCTTTCACAAATTAGCGCTCTTTCTGTGGTGGCTGTGTCATGTTTTTTTTTTTTTTTTTTTTGTGTGTGTGTGTTTATTTGCCTTTTTGAAAATGATGCTTCTGTAAATAGCTGCACTGTTCCTTTGCCAACTTCCCCCTGTGGTGACGATACACCTGTATTCAGCCTTTTTTCCCTCCCTTCTCCAGTCGAGGTCTGGACCGACTCCGGGATCATGCAGTTGCTAAGCATTCGCAGTCTTCATCCTTAAGTCTTGGTTTTTGAACTGGGTCCAATAAAACAAAATAAAAAAGAAATAAAATCGCACGCTCTGGGACAATTCCCTGTTAAAAAATGTGCCAAATTCCTCCTTTGGTCGCTATGGGGATGCATCTGAAGCTACATTCATGAGGAATATCACCTGACCGGAGCCGAAAAAGTCTGCCATCTTTCCTCCTTTATGTGTGTGTCAGTCCTCTTTGTCTTCCTCATATTACATCATTGCATTCGATGTTCTGCATTTGCGAATGTACAACCTGTTCCTAAGAATGTGTGCTATAATTATATATCATCATGCACATATATAGATTTTTTGATTATAGATCAGGATTATATTATGGAAATGAGATATTATATTATAGAATCGAAATTCAAGTACTTTATTTAATTGACTTTATGGAATTTTATTGAAATGGAAAACAAAGGTCAAATAAAATCCCCCCAATCCCTATCTTTTAAGGCTGTGTGTAGCAACATCTTCATTTTGCAGAGTGCTTTTGTGTTTGTGCTTACACACCTATCCAGGAAGTACAATTCATTTGAGAAGACCGTGTGAGACATCGCAAGCTGTAATCCCATGACCAACACATGCGGTGCCTATGCTAGACTAACAGTGCCCCTCCCTCTCTTTCTCCATCTCTCTCTCTCCTCAGAGTTACTGTCCATCTTCTCTTGAGAGATGAGGCAGTAGATGCTGTCCTTGGGGCTGAGGTAGTAGATTGAATAGTTGTGGGGTATGTGCCCTCCCTCTGAGATAACTATGCAATCTACTGTCTTTCCTAAGGAGACAGTCACGTCGCCCGCCACCACGAGGAGCGCCCACACTGTCCCTGGGCTCAGAAGCTCAGCCATTTCCTCCTCCACCTACTCCCACCTGCTCTTGTTTGTCCCCTAGGCTGGGCCATTGTTGCAGGCAGCATAGCACAATGGTTAGGGAACTGGGTTTGTCGCTCAAACGTTGCAGGATTTGATTTCCAGGTCGATCAAATATCCAGATGTTTAAATGGATTGCATTTAAAACATGTAAACTGTGTAAGTCCCTCTAGCTAAGATTGTCTGCTAAATGCCTGAAAGTGGAAATGTAAAATGTAGGTGCATCTGAGTTGACATTTGTGAATTCGTTGGTACGTACTCGTACCGTATTTTCTTTAAGCATGGATGTGCTTTATGACTCACAAAAGGATTAATTTTGGGAGTACGGTGGTTTAGATAGTTGACCCCCTTGTCCCACCGAGGTTAATGGTCCCGAGATGGAGACCCGTGTTCCTGGGCCAGGGGGTTCAGACTGGCAGCAGGAGATCTGTCGTGCTGTTTCGAGGTGAGGTAGTAGGTTGTATAGTTTGGTGGGTGTGATCACACCCTATTCAGGTGATAACTATACAGTCTATTGCCTTCCTCGAGAGGCACACTGACTGCAGGTGCGCAGACAAACCAGGAAGTGGAAGAACAATATGGGTAAATATGTCCTAATGACTCACAATCACAAGGTGGTATTTAATCCCGCTGTGCGGTACGCTTAACATTCGTAACATACCTAACATTCTTTACGTGTTTCAGCTACCACTGTATGTTGCACGCTGCTAACACAGGTACTGTTAAGCTTGAGGATGAAATGGAATGTAATCACTCTAGTTTTTGGTTAATAGGCAAAAAATATTTCGCAAATGTAAACTTTTTTACATGCTGGGAACTTGGTACATTTGATCATCTATTGCATAGATGTGCCTTTCATTTGATTTACATTATGAGAAATATTGCATTAACATCTATACACAGTTATGTAGTACATCTAAATCAAAATGATTGATTTATTATTTTATTGCTTTCAAATTTTTTTTCAATTTATTGTTCAATTTTAATTGTTGTCTATATTAAGCTACAAATGTAAATGTGTTATAATTATTAAAATAAAAATTCCTGAATGGACAACTATGTTTAATTATTTTTGGATATGCACACCATTGATACTTTAAAAATCTAACTGGCTTCCACCAGGCTGTGCTAGCTATAAAACAAAAGGGAAACTAGGCAGACAAGAGCTGGGGTCAATTTAGTTTAATTTAAGCAAATTCAGGAAATTAACTGAAAGTCATGTAATTTTGGTGAAAAGTCTGCATAGAACATTATGGGAATTTTTCAATTATTGAATTCATTTAATTAATTTCCTAAATTGCCTGAATTGAAATGTAATTGACCGTAACCTTGGGAGACAAAAAAAGCAAACTTTTTCATCCTACACATCCAGAGGCTAGTTTATTTTAGTCTTACCAGCAAAGCATTCGCAACGTAGTGAATGTGAAAATATATTAATATTCTTCTTTTGAAAAAGTACATGTTCTACAGCAATGGATCATGTGAACTCAGAGAGAAATACAATTTCAGTGACTATTCAAAATTAAGTATAATGGAAGGACTAAGGGATCAACTTGAAAGGAGAACCATTTTAAGTTCCTGCCAGAGGTGGACACCACAAACCAATATTCAGGATTTCTGAATGACAAGTATGTGTGCACTATAATTGTCTTACATAAGTTGGTGTGTCTGAAAAAACTATGTTGGAGGAACAGGTAATAATTTATGATATTGTATTTCTGTCTTGAAATTGTTATCTGACTGGAATAGGCATCGTGGGTAGCTGTATTTATATTCGTCTCTATATGATTATGTATTGTTCTATAATTGTTTGGTTGATCATACCAAGCATGTATAAGTCAGTCTTGTGAGGCAAATTGACTTGGTGAGTGCTTGGTATGCAAAATTAATTACCAGGGAGCATAATTTTGAAAATATATTGACTCTTTCCAGACACCATGACATTAAACACTGACAGGTATTTTATTTATTTTTTTACAAAGGACATACTATTCAAATTAATCCTCAAATCCTACAAATCTGTAGTTTTTATTGAAAAGATGAGTGAGAATTTTTATGATTTTATTTTTGCGCTCTTCTGCGTTCTTTTTAAAGCGTTATATCGTTTCTCACCAATTTAGAACACGTTGGAGTTTTAAATGGACCAGTCCACTGATGAGAAAGCAAAGTTTCATGTGCCACGGTTTTTTATTAAAATATAAATTTTTGCATTCATTCACCATTCAAAATAAATGGCGAAAAGTTAGCTTGTGTGTTAGCAAGGTACACCTTCAGTACAACAATACTGGAAACTGGAAGCCATTGCAAGACACAAAGCCATTGTTAAGAACCATTATTTAGAGCCAAAATGGCAATGACCAGCAGCCTAATAAAGCACTGTTATGGAAACCGTGTAACTTCCTCCTAACAACATTCATACAAATAGAGCATTCCTGGTTCAAAAACATTGTTAGCAGCTACCTAGGTTCGATTAGTCAGTTGACCAGCTTAGGTTAGTTCTTGTAAAGGAATAAATGTTGTTGTTTATTTATAATACTTGTCTGCATTTTGCATTGTTCATATAGGAATTGTGGGCGACATCACACGCTAGATAAAGTAATTTGCTCATAGTGGTGACAGAGATCAGTAATACTAATCACTTAGCTAATGATAGCTCAGCTCATTTCTAGCTTGTTACCTAGCCAATTGGTTAGCTGCCTACCTTGTCCATTTGCATGGACATAATAATACACGTTGGCATGTTAGTCTGGCTAGGTAATGATAAATAGCTAGCTAGTCTCAATAACAGATTTCTCTATACAGAGAATTAATGTTACTAACTTATAACCAGCTATAAGCAGGTTGCCCAAGTCAATCCTAAATAAAAATGTTCGGTAGAGTACTGCTATATCCACCTTTTCAAGACATTTGTCTCAGTGATTGGTTTGTTATAAATCACCAAAAATCTCCTTCATTTTGGAAATCAATGGAGCACCAGGAAAAAAAACATAGGCAACCTCCTGGACAGAAAACAAAGGTAGACAAGGTGTAATTTGTGCTCTAAAAATGTTAACGATAATAAGCACAGCTACGGGAAGAAATCCAAAACCGAAATAGAACACTCTATTCCAAGTTGTTCGAAAAAACACTTCCAGTGCCAGCATGGAAGTGCAGTTCCAGTGCCAGTTGTTTAGAACTCAGGCGTCGAAGCTAGCCAGGAAACATAGCGACCGCTCCTTTTCATACACCCAGGGCACGATTTGACATGCCGCGGCAGCGATCGGTGAGAGAGGAGCATATCTTTTAACTGGAGGGGAAAACATTCGCCAGCGGCATTCAAACTGTCAACAGGAAAGTGTAGCACAACCATGCGCTCGTTGATGTCAAACACGTCGCATTCACCTCTGATTCTGAGCGGGGTATCAGGGTAAGCTGGTCCCATTAGAGGTCTTGATAAAATGGCAAAAATAATTAATCCATATTGTTATATTAAAAAGAGAAACACTAAATCTAAAAGTGTAAATCTCCACCATGTGGAGCACGTAATTTGCCACAATGTGAAACCTGTCCTATTTTTCTGTTTTGTTAAATGTTTTGGTCAGACCTCTTATGGCGAACATGCTAAAATTGAGGGGAATTCTCCTAGATTTCTACAATTTGATATTTTCCCCTTACCTCATAAAAAACGTGGTTTGATTTGTGCGGTGGTCTTGTAGCCAGACCCCAGTAGCCAGGACTGCGATTGCTCTCCAAGCCCTGCTTTAGTAGTCAGATCAGGAAGTCCTGCCTGCTCCTTGTGAATGTATTGGCTATTCACAGTATGCTCTGTACTGCTTAAGCACCGCTTGTGTGCCACATTAACATTAATACATTAAGTGTAACAGACTGTATTTACTGGTTATTGGTTCAATTTTCTTTAATTTACACAATTGTGGGTAACATCTGTATGTAAGTATGATTAGATTACCTCCCGGTGCAAAAAGTCTGGAAAACAAACCCGGAACACTAAGCTGTTTTAAGCTTCAGTTAGATATGCCATTGGATGTAATCAAAAAAATAAAATAATAAAATCACCCACTTCAAAAAATTCAGTTGTGCGGACATTGAAATATTTCCGCTGTTGTGACTACCTCCGTATACGATTCGTGGATTCATAAGAGCTACCGACATCTTTACTCTGCCAACCAAGCAGTGTGAAGAAACTAAACCGTCCGGGTCGGGCTGCTGATTCTCTGTGAACTTTGTACACATTTCGGTGGTGAGTAATCATTTAGGCAGCAGGTCAGCCTGGGATTCATGTGCAACACCGCCTGTCCCGTAACACTGCTGCGCAACAGAAAGACCGAGAGGGGCGTTGAACAAAGTAACGGCAGTGACACAATGCATTCACAATATGTATATATTTTAACTTCTGCTTTGGGCCCTATGTCACCCTCATGACTACTCTCAGCCTCGCCATAATTATTTTCCGACCGTAGAGCTTCCTCTCACCTTCTAAGGACATCTGGGCCCCCATTGATAACATGTTGTATTACCTCCAATCCAAGCACTTTATCATCACGTATGTTTTTATGTTTTTATGTATGATATACGGTACGCTTTATTGCTGCTGCTGTCTTGGCCAGGTCTCCCTTGTAAAAGAGATCCCGTATCTCAGTGGGACTTCCTGGTTAAATAAAGGTTAAATAAAATGAAAAAAGAATACTAAACTTGTTACCCTATCTACCGCTATTGATATACCCAGAGATTTATTCCCACTGGGGAGTTTTTTTGCCTCTCTTTTTTTGGCTTTTTTCGGGGGTTCAAGCCTGGTGTTTCTGTGTTTTCATATTTTATATTTTCTTCAAAGCATCTTTGCGACAGTGTTCTGTAAAAAAGAGCACTATACAAATAACATACAATTGAATTGAATTGAGTTGAATATTTCACCTCAATGTCACAATTATGCACAATTATGAGCACAAAAAATATTTTCGAAAAAAGAAACACACAAACAGTGACCTCCGCCCAGACCGTTCTCGGGCTGGGAGAGACTAGCCTGGAAACAGTCGCTAAGGAGAGGGTATGGGGCAGGCGCATGTGCATGGTCGCCCCGGGAACACTGCCAACAGGGTGTGTGTGTGTGTGTGTGGGGGGCGCGGCCAGCGTCTGATCTCAGGGACACGTACTGGCCAGCCGCCGCCCCGAAAACACACCGCCATTCATCACCCGGACAAGCGCATTGCGCCAGCCCCCTCCCACCCATCCTGTGCCAGCTCTATACAGAGGGAGAGAGGAGGAGAGAACCTAAATGATCCGCCCGCCAGCCCTCCCCCTCCGCCTCCCTTGGAAACATGGGTCCTGGGCAAACCTCCAGAGGTTGACTTCTTCTTCTTCTTCATTGGTTTGGGCTGCCGGTCTGTGCCAGTGCTGTATCAGTGCCTCTCTACTCCTGGGTGGGAATGGAAGCAGTCAGTGATTTTATTACGGGTGAACTACAGCCCATCTCTCTCTCTGGAAAGTGTATGAAATATGGTGACATATAAAGCCTGTTGGGACTCTGAGCCCTCCTTCGAGCCGAACCGTCTGCCCTTTAGTAGCCTTTCACTTCCCCTAATGCCAGGACTTGGGCGGGGTCTAACCTCAGGGAGGGCGTGTCCTGACAATGTGTGGAGTCAGAGTTATATGAGTGGCAGGGCAAAGTGACAACACCGGCAGCTCAACGACTAACTGCTTTCCCCCTCCGGAGCCCTGCCAGAACCACCGAAGTGCTGAGAGTTCCTCTAGGAGCACTCCCTCCAGCTCACCCTCCACTCCCCCTCTGCCCAACCCAATGTATGCTACCCGGTAGCAAAACAAATAAAAAAAGATAATAGCCTGACTCTTTGAAGAAAGAAAAGGGAGGCGAAGGGAGACTGCAGTTCGGTAATGTTTAAGAGAGGATTAGTGTGCGTGAGACCTTTGACCTGCAGCTGTGTAAACCTCACACCTCCATCTCGCATCTCTCCACCTCTACTTCTGATTGAAGAAGGCAGCACCTGGAGGCCCAGTTTTTGGGGTTGGGTCGCCCCCTGGTGGAGACTCATAGCGACTACAGCAGATCCATTGCAATTAACTGTTTCTTTTATAAAATAGTTCATTTTTACTTGGTGCTTTGTGCTAATAGCTTTTGAACCAATCAAATATTTTTGCTTTGTATACTTGATAATTATACTTTATAATAGCATCTATATACGTGCCCTGTATTTTGACACTTTTATACCCAACACCTTATATTGAATTCTAAATCTAACGCAAATAGTTAAATAAATAAATGTATATACTGCTGGTGAGTAATATTTGAGCCCCAATCCCAGAAGGTAAGTCTTCTTGAATACACTTTTGAATGTATTAAAAACTATTTGAATACACATTTAAGAATAACTACTTTCAAATATTTTTAGTAGCCTCATTGATTGCTTGTGAACCTATATATTTTTAAATTTCAATATAGTATTATAGTATAACGTATTCATATTTAAATACTTTCACGTAATATTTGTTTTTGTGGGGGTCAGTATTTGAATATTGAAACAAACATTTGTTTTATTTGAGCATTACTTGATTGGAATACTTTTGGAATTGAAGTTGGTGTACTCAAATAAAATTACAACTATTTTAGGCCCTGGTCTGGATTTGATTTTGAATGAACTCCACACACGTGTCTCACCTTGGCACACTACTTGGGTGCACACTTGAGCACAGATTAGTTTTTACTGGGCTGCAAGAATGACCAATTCTGACCTAACATCGGCACTGGCTGGGCCATCGGGTGACTGCAGTATCAGGTACAGACAGTATTCTTTGGCATCTCCAAGGTCACTTCAATAACAGGTAATCACCTCTTCAGACTGCATCTTTGCTCTCCTCCCATCCCCACTCTCTAGCACTTGCTTTCTAGTGGTGGACAAAGTACAGAAACCCTTTACTTGAGTCAAAGTAAAGATACCCTGATAAAATGTTACTCCAGTAAAGGTAAATAGTCCTGCATTCAACCCCATTTGCCTTTGAAATGCAGGGAAGTGAAAGTAAAAATAAAAGTGAAAATGGAAATACTTAAGCACACTTCCTTGACAAAGGGTACTTAATTACAGTAATAGGTAAAAGTAAATGTACTTTGTTAGTGTCCACCACTGCTTTCTTTTCAATTCCACTCATTCGGGCACTTATGTTCTCTTGCATTGTAAGTCGCTCTGGATTGGAGTTTCTGACGAATTAATGACACGTAATGTAAAAATGTTAAATCTCTGGAAGACAGCACAACTACACGGATGGAGATGACGGGGCTACACACAATGGTTGTCATGCTCTGGAAGGACACGCTAGCAGCACGGAAAGTCTGTGGTTAGAACAAACCCTGTGAACCACCACCCACGGATGCCACCGCAGTCAACATCTGGTGACTCTGGGGGAAGTCGCCCTATCGCTTCTCTGCCCAGCCTTTCAAACTTGCCACATTTTTTCCACCAGACCTAAAGCTACGTATTTACATTACCCTACAGGTATTTATATGGGTTGTACAGTTTGCATGCAACCCATTTATACAGCTGGATATTTACTCAAGCAATTCAGGATAAGTGCCTCGCTAAAGGGGACGACGGCAGTGTTCCGCCTGGGGATTGAACCTGCAACCTGTGAGTGTTACAAGCCCGGCTCCCCAACCATTATACTGCACTTGCCACTTAATGATGGATGAAATGTGATTTGATGCAACCGTCAAAAAAGAGCATTTCCTTGAATAACTGCTGTTAGATATCACTCAAATCTGTGTTTTCACATAAATGATACACCAATTACACAATATATTATAGTATTTGATCTTGTCTTTCTATCATTGTGCCACAAGTTTGGACTGTCAGACTAGAGCCCCTAGACATTTGCAGTGCCCTGGTGATGTTCACTTCATGCACAGAAGATGCTTGATTTATTATTTATTTTAAACTTTTTTTTTACATCAACTAATTAACAAACAAAGTAACATGTTTGTGTTTATCATATCAGAGTGCTGCTGATAAAATAAAATGAAATACAAAAAAACTGGTTGCTGTTGGAAGTGGTGTTGGTCAGCCAGCAGGGGGCGATCTTCCCTCTTGCCACGTTAAAACCCAACTCCCCAGCGCAGTGGTGGGGCCAGCGTGCAGTAGGAAATGCTGCCTTTCACAGATGGGAAGTTAGCCTCGGGCGGTCCTCACTGTGGTCGTTAAAGACGGCATGGCGCATATCGAAAGAGTAGGGGTACGGACGCTGGGAAAATCACTAAAATGAATCTCTCTATCCCCAAACCACCCACTTAGTACCCCCCACCCCCCCACCCCACTGCAGTTGATTATATAGAACATCAGTGTAAATAAAAATGTCAGTTTACAGTTTCCTGTGAGGACTTCCTGTCAACACTGTCCTTGGAGAAAAAATGTGTGCAGACTGGCAGTACAACGCATGCCCCAATCCCAGGCCTTTGCCAATCCCAGGCCTTTGCCAATCCCAGGGTCTTTGCCAATCCCAGGCCTTTGCCAATCCCAGGCCTTTGCCAATCCCAGGCTCTTTGCCAATCCCAGGGTCTTTGTCCACTCTGCCATAAATATTCAGTGAAAAAGAGCCCTCTTTCTAGTCCCAGTGTATAGTCATGCAATAGCAAAAAGATGGTAATGAACATGGCTGTCCTATTCAGGAGACCCCTGTACTGTGTACAAATGCTGTGCAGCCCACTGGACATTATTGTACAAGATGTGGGTAGTGAACAAAACACACCAACATGCACAAGAACACTTCTGCGGAGACTGAAACTGACAACAGGAAGTTACTGAAACCAGCTTTTGTCACAAATTCCCATTGTCCTCCCCCCAGGCAGCAGACAATGGGTGATGGTTCAATTTCCTAAAATCTCTAATTGGGTCACGCTCAAATAAAACAATAAGGGAGTCTGTTAAATATTCTCCAAAAGTGTTTCACCTTGTACATGTGTGTGTATATATATATATATATATATATATATATATATATATATATATAAAAAGAATAAATACATTTTTGTCATTTTCAGTAAATCAAGATGTTTGATTGTGCTTTCTTGGTGTAATTTATCAATTCCAAAAAGGGTGACCCTTTTGGGACCGTTTGGACTATTGATGTGAGCAAAGTATCAGAAAGCCAGATTTTCTGTTTGTTTTGTGTCAAAAGCAGATAAATCCACAATCAGATTTTTTGCTAAATTGAAATTGGTTCACCCAGAGTGGGATTCAGCCGGAGTGGACTCCGTTGTGCTGACCACTGCGAAGTTCCCAAATGTGGGATTCTCAGCTGCAGCCTTCTGCTAGTGGGGGACTGCGTTCGCTCTCTGCCCTGATATTATGGTGGAAATACCAATCGTGTCCTCTTTCGCTCCGTAGGTAGGTCCCTGTTCTTAATTGTACTGCGCGGTTGTGCGAATTTAGTAGCCTACGTCGTGTCTTTTAAATGATAAAATACAGTAGTGGATATCTCAGTTTGTGCTAACAAGACTCTTGTTATTACACGAGGGAACGGCGTGTATTGGTTTCTGCAACAAAACGTTGAATAACTGTCCATAAAGCATGAGATATATCGAGTATTGGAAAAAAATAATCGCAAAGATGGCACTGTGATCTAAATCACGGCTTGTTTTGGTTTAGTTTTGGCAGGAATACGTTTTTGCGTATAAACTCTTCATATGAAAGAGTATATATATATAGGCTACGGTATGGAGCAGGAGAAACAACGACACATACCGTTTCTGCTTCTTGAAAGTAAACTGAAGACTAGCTGAAACTCTGAAGGCGTGACTTACCGTGATATATAATATATAAAATTGCACAGATCGCCATTTCCATTCTGTTCTGACACCTGGCCACGTGCGTACTGAGTTTTCGGGGTGCTGAGGCGTGATAGCGCTTAATGGAGCAATCAGCAGATATGCAATTAGCCATTATTAATGTGGACGCAAACCTTTAGACCAGTGTTTCCCAAACCTTTTTTCTGGTGACCCACTTTTTAAAAATTGCAAACCATCGTGACCCAATTCACAATAAGGCTTATATGACTATCTATAAATCGTATGACGGGCAAATTTGTGCATGAATTAATAACTTTCCTGACCAGCTTTGATGCTTATCCAGGATAAAGATAATGGCATGCATTCACGTCTTCTTTTCAGCGTGCGACCGCACCGCAGTCCAGAAATGACTGGGTTTTCAAATTCAAAGGTATTTTGAATCCACCTTTTTTCACTCAAAATGTCATATCTCTTCGTTGGGTAATAGCGATCAAAGTAATCTATGAGTGCAACTATGTGTGTCTGAATAAGTTAGCTGACTGGTGTTTGGCTGGTACTTTCTATTTTTTTAACCAAGCATCCATCACGGGGCCGATAAAAATAAGATTGGGGAGGATGTAAATTAATTTTGGGACGATTTTGAGACGAGAGTTGGAAAAAATAGCCCTGCTAACATTACAATGAACAGTGATGAAAGGGAAACTGACTGCACGTTAGCACCGTATTTTTCTATGTAACTCTGTGGTTAGCACCCACAGTTCTTTTTATTATTATTAAACATCCTTGACCTTGACAACACACACATGCCTGCAAATCCGCAAATTTATTTGGCGACCCTAATAAAATCTCATACGACCCAGCTGTGGGTCGTGAGCTTTGTGGACTACAAGCAGGGCTGGACTGGCTATATAGTCTTGCCCGGAAACAATGAATCATTTAGACTACAATAAATTTTTCGTAAATCATCCGTCTCGATGTGTGATCGTGGCAGGGCCGATTTTTCTCCCAAGCCCTGAGTCTTATGATCAATTTGCCCGGCGGAAACCTTTTTTCTGCCATGCCAAACCAATCAGCACACAAAATATAATAGGTAATCGACAAAATAAAATAAACGATCAATTATTCAACATGGAGGTATGCCAAAACTCAAAAGTGAAAAACTCAATATTCTGTGTTATTGCTACACAAATAATTCATAAAAGACCCATTTGAGAAATTGAGACGGCGGGCGTAGAATCAGTTACACAACAAGAGCTTAATATTTTCAGGGACATAATTTGTTTCGAAAGGGAAAGCAAAAGAACAAACCACAGTTCAAACCACACCAGAAATGCAGTGATGTTTGAGGATTTTCTCCTCTAGCAAAAAGCGAAGTTAAAAAAACGTACAGGAACTGGAACACTACGCATTAACCTACTCATAGTAAAACAAAACTTTCCTAATTAACCTCAATAAATCCAGAGAGTAACACAACAGCTGAGACATAAACAAGACTTAAAAATACAACTCATATTGAAACCTTGCTGTTCTGCTTCTTCAGTGGCATTGATCACAACGGGTAGTGAACAAAACAAGACAACAGCATTCCAACAGTGAATGTTTGTAATGAATGTTTCTGCAATGGTGTGCGGAACATTTTCCTGGAATTGTTTGGCTGCTCTTCGGCCATGTTGGTGTCAGTCATTACATAATGGCACTGAGTGATCAGCTTAATTTCTTTCCTGCAGAGAGAGGGTGTGTTTCAAGATGACATTGCCCCCGTCCACAGGGTGAAACTAGGTTCCCAGTGGTTTGAGGAGCAGGCCACTGACATCCATGTGTCACGGCCTTCTCAGTCACCAGATGTGAACCCAGTGGAGCGTTTATGGGATATTCTGGAACGGCGCCTGAGACAGCTTATTCCACTTCTGTCGACGAAGTGCGAGTCGATTTACTTTCTTGTGGAAGAGTGGTTTCATGTTCCTCCTGCAGAATTCCAGAGGCTGGTGGACTCTGTACTGGCCACACGTGGTAGCCCAACACCCTACTAACTGACTTTGCATAGCCGTTTCCATTTTTGTGTAATACATGTATGTTCACAACTACTAAACATGTAAAAAAATATATTGTTGCAAACACAAATATGTAATTCGAACCATTAAAACATGAACAGAACATTTCAAAGAACACCAATTCAAAGAATAACTTAAATTCCTAGCACTAGCTTTGAGAAATGCAATAAAGCCTAGCAAGCAAAGTTCAGTCAGGTAAAAACTCCTGTGCTTATCGTGAGCGTTAAACTGCCTGATCAGATGAACAGATTTCTATGAAGTAAATATGAAATGTGGGTATGGAGAACACAGAGTACATTTAACCACAGGTTAAGATAATCTGTAGATAAAAAATTGTGTAAGTATAAATTCTACATAATTTTTGTGATGTAAAAGAAATATATCTCAAAATAAAATTGGAAAGCTATACGCTTTGGTATTGATTATGCAGCTAATTAAATCTCCAATTGATAATCAAGCAATGTAAACGGAAATAGACTGAGAGCAATGGTATGAGTTTAAAACAGGGGTGGGCAATCTTACCCTGTGTGGGCCGGTGTGGGTGCAGGCTTTTGTTCCAACTGAACAGTGACACACCTGATTCCACTAATCAAAGCCCTGATTGAAGACTTTGATTAGCTGATTAGTCAAATCAGGTGAGCTACTGCTCGGCTGGAACAAAAAGCCTGCACCCACACCGGTTTACAGGGTAAGATTGCCCACCCCTGGTTTAAAGGCATGGGTTTAAAGGTAAAGGTATCATTGGTTTAAAGCTGGGGTGTCCAATCTTATCCGAGAAGGGCCAGTGTGGGTGCAGGCTTTTGTTCTAGCCCAGCACTAAGCAACTGATTAAACTAATCAAGGTCTTGATTGTAGACCATGATTGGTGAATTAGTTGAATCGGGTGTTTTAGTGCAGGGCTAGAACAAAAGCCTGCACCCACACCGGCCCTTCTCGGATAAGATTGGACACCCCTGGTTTAAAGGTAAAGGTATCATCGGTTTAAAGGTATGGGTTTAAAGGTAAAGGTATCATTGGTGTAAAGGTATGGGTTTAAAGGTAAAGGTATCATTGGTGTAAAGGTATGGGTTTAAAGGTAAAGGTATCATCGGTGTAAAGGTATGGGTTTAAAGGTAAAGGTATCATCGGTGTAAAGGTATGGGTTTAAAGGTAAAGGTATCATCGGTGTAAAGGTATGGGTTTAAAGGTAAAGGTATCATTGGTGTAAAGGTATGGGTTTAAAGGTAAAGGTATCATTGGTGTAAAGGTATGGGTTTAAAGGTAAAGGTATCATTGGTGTAAAGGTATGGGTTTTTCAGCCTCCTTTTATTTCAAGCCTACGAATCGATACTGCCATCTGTCTATCTACATTTCCTCTTTTGTGACGAATAAAAGCTATTTTTTAAGAAATATATCATGATACGATAAGTCTCCGACCGGTTTCAGCCTCCTTCTATTTCAAGCTGAAGAATCGCTACTCCTATCCCTCTTGCAGTCCCCTAAATTTGCTTTGATTACCCCCACCATGGAGGGGAACGCTCAGCTAACTATGCTTTCGCACGCTCGCTGTCACGCTTCTCACATCGCTCAGAACCCCAGGCCCTGGGCCCGAAGGCGCCCGGTTCATTCACACACGCCGGCCCTCTCTGCCCTGCCGACCTGCCCCCTGCCGCTGGGGAGAGAGCTGCTGCCCAGGTTGTCGGCCGACTGCTCGCACTGCAGCCCCCGATCTGCCTCCTCGCTCCGGAACAGGAAGTAGCGCCTCCAGATCAGCAGGTAGGCCCTCTGAAACTTGCGTATCTTGAAGGCGTACACGATGGGATTGAGGGCGGAGTTGATGTGGGAGAGGAGGATGCCAACGTAGAAGGCCCACAGTGGTACCTTTTTGTACCCAAAGTAGAGCATACAGTTCAGGATGTGCAGGGGCAGCCAGCAGATGGCGAAGAGGGTGAGGACAAGCGCCAGGGACTGGGCCAGGTTCCGTTCCTTCAGGTAGTACACGCAGGACTCCTGGCTGCCTGCGACGTTCTCCCGCAGGTGCCTCTTGATGTTGCGGAATATGTGCGCGTAGAGGAACATCATCACCAGCAGGGGGGCAAGGATGCAGCCAAAAAAGTTGAAGTAGACCATGAATGACATGTCCATCACGTCTAGGAATCTGTAGCTGGTGCTGTTGGGGTTTTTCACCGGGCTGGGCCAACCGAGTAGCGGAGCGAAGCCCAGGAGGCAGGCGAAGAACCAGCACAGAGCCACCGCGATCCAGGAACGCCGCTGGGTGGCGATTATCTTGTACCTGCGGAAAGAGAAGGAGCAGGAGGCAAAGTCAGGCCAGTGCGATACCCCAAAAATCTGGTTTCACAGCTGTCCCTGCAGCAGGAATGTGGATGAAGTGAAAAAGCTCATATTAGCCAACAGGGAAAATATGGGTTCTTTACATGGATCGTATGACCACTGATTTCCTGTTTTCTTTATCTGACTGCACTGTGAGAAAATGGGATTTATATTTCCCCTGAGCAGTTTGTTTTATAAACGGCAACTTATGGTACAAGTTAGTTTTTGAACGTATCAACAATTGGAAAAATATGTTGACAGAATGATGCCTTGCTTTTTGGCCAGGAGCCAAAGCAAAACCTTAGAAAGAATCTTGGAGAACAATGCCATTCTACTGGTCACCATTTATTATTAGGGGTCAAAGTACTGACGGTGCTTAGCAACTTTTAGTTATCGTTTTAATTTTTAGTAGGCCAAGCACCAAATGTCCATTTGTATCCTATTGCTAATTTTACATTTTACATTCAATGAATGTTCAGACATTTTGAGATTTTTTTTTCACTTGGAAGTTGTAAGGTAAAATGTGGAAATACAGGTGGAAAAAGACAGATTTGTATATGTTTTAATTTCAGGCTGTAAGGCAACAAAAGGGGACATTTTTTAGACAGGGTGTAGACTTTAGACAGGGTGTATATAGACTTATATATATATATATATATATATATATATTGTATATATATTGTAGGGTCACTGGGGGTGGGTGACACACACAATGACCTTTTCAGAGGCTGTAGGCAAGCAAAGAAATGCAGAGAAGAGGCAGGATTCCAAAACAAAAGAATAATTGTAATAATTGATTTCCCCAACACACAAAATGGTCTTCACCAATCATTTTACAACTTAAAGGATCTTCTCAAAAAACAACCACAACCCAAACATCAAAACCTTAGGGTATGGTGCCTGCAGCACAGCTTGCTGCCCTCCAACCTCTTTTCCCTCATTGCGAGGGAAATTGCGGTACAATCAGTCCTTTTATTGAGTCCCAGATTGAAGTCAGCTGCCAGCAGTCTCATTTGCTTCAGCTGGTGGCGAGGTGTGGAACTGCAGGCTGCTGGGAGCTGTAGTTTCCATGGCTCTAGTGGCTCACAAGAGTTAAAGGGGCAGGCAGCCATTTTCCCAGGCTGCCCCACTATATACTATATATATATACACATATATATATATACACTGCCTGGCCACCTGGATTTAACTAAGCAAATAGGTAAGAGCCTTCCATTGGATAATTACTGCAGTGATTAATATGTTTTAGCTGGCAACACGTTATTTAACCCTAACTGATGCAGTGAGTAGCTTCTAATTTCTTAAACAACCATGCCGGAAGACATATCCTGTGGTCGTAGTAAAGATGTTAATCTGTTTCAGAAGGGTCAAATTATTGGCCTGCATTAAGCAAAGAAAACAACTAAGGAGATTGCTGAAACTACTCAAATTGAGTTAAGAACTGTCCAACGCATTATTAAAACCTGGAAGGATAGTGGTGAACCATCATCTTCGAGGAAAGTCTACAATTCGCTTTGGTAGACTGTTCTGTAATTTCTGTCCTGTGGTAAATTCTTCCAAGCTTCTTTTTTGATTTGCCATAACTCTTCTTTTGACTTTTGGCTGCTTTTTGTTCTTTTCCCTGTCCAAGTAATCCCATACAGCTTCAATTATGTTGAGGTCGGGGCTCTGAGGTGGCCAATTTAATACTGTGTGTTCCTCCAGGAGGATATCACAAGATCTCAATAACTTTTTTGAAAATGCAATAAAATCATATTTTTAATTTTTATTAAATGTTTATTTGTATTTATTCTAATGTTATATAGTGTTTTTCCAAGCATATAAACACTGCCCAGATAAATAGCTTTAAACATTTTCTTGGGTGGCCTAAGACTTTTGCACAGTACTGTATATATATATATATTTCACTGGGGTCTAGAAAATGTTAACTCCAAATTTCCCAGTGATAGCCTATGTACAAGAGGCTGCCAGCCCCACTAACGTGCACTTCCCTTCCCCCACCCTCAAGGCCAGCCATGAATCTGCCCCAGAGACAGCCACCCGCTCCTCCTGGGCTACTTCTTCATGCCTTCCTCTTTCTCAGACTCACCAGACTCTTGAGGAAGTTCAGCTTATTATCAATTCCGCTTTTTTAAAGAACAACCTGAGGCCACCGTGCCATAGAATTAGACTACCACCCGAATAAAATGCAATAAGTTTAATATCATGAGTTTAATATCATAAGAATATGATACAAATTGCAATTGATTGGTAGTATATATATATATATATATATATATATATATGACTTTCTCATAATAAACAATTTTGTTCTCAGAGTGGAATTTGCAGCATGTGTGATAAGGTGGAGGGAGTTGTTAGTATTAATTAATATTAATGGGACTTTAGGAGGAATTGAGGGAATGTCTCCCATTGGCATACTCCACATAACAATGTCAATGCCAATGTCAATTTCACGCACTAAAATTAGACTCACTCATTCCGTGTGTGCAGATGAGATTCATAGTCAATGTTCGGTTTCAAAATTCAAGGCATGTTTATAGAGGAGTGTATTTTTCACGTCCATATTTTATTTCATTTTATTCTTCAGTCATTGAAATGCAATTTATTTTACAATATTATTTTATTTTCTTTGTTCACAGGGCTCTCTTTAAAAAGATAATTTTGTTCTCGAATAAATAAATAAAATAAATAAATAATATAATACCTTTAATATTATAATAGTAATAACAACAATAATAATAATAATTAATTAATTAAAATAAAATAAATCAATCAATGACCTGGTTGCCACTTCCTGCCACTGTGGCTTTGGAGAGCCATCCTGTGCTATTATCCTTGTAGCAGCCATGACAGCCATGACAGTGACAGCCATGTAACATCAGTGTGAGGTCCACGTGATACAAGTCTCCCTGCATAGTAGTGTCTGCTAGGCTTATAAAGAAATGCATCCCTATGGAATCTATTTATTTCATAACGGTTCTGCATCGATATCTGCAAGTCATGTCGGTTTGCAAAAAACACTGCCAGTCATTCCCGTGCGCATTACTTTACCATCCATCTTGTAGCAGAAAAGTGATCTTATCGTATGAATAATGTGGCATTTCGTCACAAAGCCACATGCCCAATGACACAATTGCATTGCATAACGTATACACAATTGCATAACATAGTTGTTATGTTTTTAAAAAATGAACGGGGAAATAAAGTGCAGGGTCAGTCGCGGGACGCCTGTGCTCCTCTCCGGCCTCACCTGAGTGGGATGCGGACCCGCAGGTACCGGTCCACGGCGATGGCCAGCAGGGACAGCACTGAGCTCTGGGTCAGCACCAGCAGGGCGCAGCTGATGAAGAGGCAGAGGGAGAAGGACGGCACCCCCTCCTCGGCCAGGATGGCCAGCGGGACGGCCACCACCCCCACCAGGAAGTCGGCCACGGCCAGCGACACCACGAAGCAGAAGGTGGGCTGCCGCAGGGAGCGGTCCATCCACACGGCCCACATCACCAGCAGGTTGCCCAGGCAACAGGCGAGGGCCACCGCCACCTCCAGGGCGATGTACACCGTCCGCAAGATCATTCCACTGGAGCGCGCGGGCGAGAAAAGGCGGAAAGAGGATAGAGAGAGAGAGAAAGAGAGAGAGAGAGAGAGAGAGAGGAGAAGCTGAGGAGAAAGTGTCTGTCCGGAGAGTCACCGTAGGGAGGAGGTGCTGGTTTCCAGAAGTGTGAAGCCCTTTTTTGGGGAAGCTCTCTGTGTGATGGGTCTTGTGTGACTGCTCGCCACCCCCATGCAGTTGAACAGCTATCCTGCAGTACTTTCCTGTGCAGCTGCTGGTTTGATCAATGTGCTGTGTGGTGATTTTATTCTCGATAGGCATCTGAATTTCTTCAGTGTGGGTGGGGGAAATAGTGTAAGTGTTTACAGTGATATGCACACTGGGTTTCTGTTTCTTATCTTAAAATCATTAGACAAAGGCCATGAGAACCTTTTTTTATTTAACAGGTGCTATTAGAAATGCACTTCAAAAATGGCACATTTTGTGATGCCAAAGTGGACAGTAGACAGTAGAGACTTTGATGGTTTCAAGATTTTCCAGTTGAGAATTTAAAACACAAATGGTAGGGTTTTTTTGCATTTTGAGCAATACTGAAATTTTGGGCCACTGTTGGTGAAAATAGCTTTTAAAATGTACTTTAGAACTTTAGTCTGCATTGCTTTAAAATTTGCGACACATATGCCATCTAGTGGTACCCTTTGAACAAGTCATCATATATATTCAAGTCTACCAGAATTATACCATTATTTTCAGGAATAACAGAATTGGAAATTTAGCCAATTAGCTCAAAGTTTAATACAATTAAAACATTTGTTTGCATTTCATAAACTCGAAGGTCTGTGTACTTTTGCGTTCTTTCCTTTTTCCTTTTTTAAATCAGGAATGAATATTTATTTTCAAAACATTATGGTAAACAAGTAAAAGAATATCGGGCTATTTTACACAAAATATTATGAACAAAATTGAATATTATCTCTTTTTTAATATTGGTTGTTGACTTAGAGCACCTATACCTTAAAATGCAAAAATTGACAAAATAATAATGATAAAATATCAATTGTATGAATTTGGAGTTTGGACCGTAGGAGTCAGTTTTCATCCAGAAGTAATTCTGTACCTTGTGTGCTTTTTATATCTGACATTTTCTTTTCTGATAACCTAAGGCCTAAGACTAGGCTACTGCTTGTAAATCATTAGTGTAGCGGGTGTGCTCTGGTACGTGAGCGTCTGCTACACAATGTGACGTCGATAAGAGTGTGATTAGTTCCCAGAGTTAGGGACTTGAGTCTTTAGCATAGCGGGCTAAATCGCTCTGTTGTTGCATCGAGATTCTCGGTTCGAAACTCGCTGTGGGCAGAACCAACTCCGTTACAGTGGTGCCGTGACTCGGATTCTGCGACTGGCGTGATCAGTCGGGCCATGGTTGCTGCTGCAGGAGTTTCGAGGGGGAGAATGTAGCGGGTGTGCTCTGGTACGTGATTAGTTCCCAGAGTTAGAGACTTGAGTCTTTAGCTCAGTGGGCTAAATTGCTCTCTTGTTGCTTTGGGATCCTAGGTTCGAAACTCGCTGCAGGCAGAACCAACTCCGTTACATTAGCCTATTCTCACAGGCTACAGTTCTGTTCTTACTAGTAGTTTTATCAAATTCTGAAAAAATGCCCTTTTCTAGTTGTTCTATTCATTTTATAAAACAGAAAAACAAACAAATGCCGTTTCTGGTTTTTCATTTCTGATTTAAAAAAAGGAAAAGGAAAGAACGCAAAAGTACATGGACCCTTGAATGTAGTTGTGAGTCAAATTTAAGGATAAATGCCTCCCACGTGGTCCAGTGGTTTCAACGTCCGATGCTGGCCACGCTGGGGTTCGATCCCACTGGCCACGCCAGAGTCGGCTCTGGCCGGGAGTGCCACCGGGGGGCGGCAATTGGCTGTCCGCCCCAGGGAGGGGGAGGAAGCCAACAGGGCGTGGCTCTGTAGTACTGGAGTTATGGTCGACAGCCTGGCGAGTGCTATCCCGGAGGAAACGATGCTTTGCCCTCGTTACTACCGGTCACAGGGCTACGGCAGCCAACTCACATTACGAGGGGGGGATTGACTTGAAAAATAATGGGTGTAATTGGCTACCAAATTGGGAGAAAAACGGGATAAAAATCTGAAACAAATGATTAGAAACGTATCAATTACTGGACGCTTTGTGATCTGGACGTGTGAGTGTGGCATGCTGTTTTGGATCCTGTTTTAGGGGTGTCTCCTACCGCAAAATTGTTGTGAATAAGAGCATTTAATTCCTTTGATTGCGTAATTAGAATCTCTCATAGTAAATTGGTTGTGTGCAGGTATATGCGACAGCAAAGAGCCACATTGTAGCCGCTGTTGTAGCGCTGTGACTTAGTAAATCTGGCCCCTAGTGTTTTACAATAGAGAGGAGTACTTTCAAATGAGCTGTCAGTTAGAGATCATTTTCAGAACAGAACAGAAAAAGACAACCTGATATAACCTTGACTTCATTGAAACACGTTCGTACGATGTTTTTCTTCTTCTTTGTGCATGTTGTTTATGCACAATATTTTCCCATGATTGCACCGTGGCTGTGAACTCAACTCTCACCCAAAGTGGCTAGGCGACACATTTTGCATTTCCTCTTAATCATTAACAGTTCTGTTGCGATGGCAGTTTTCAGAGGCAGATGTGGTTTACATATGGCCCCCTGTGACGAGGGGGGTGGGGGTGATGGGGGTGGTTGGTGACCACAGAGATGAGATAAGGGGCCGGGAGGCTGATCCTGTCGCTTCAGCGCCGAGACGTATCAGATTGACCCCTCCCCATTCTGTCGCTGCCGAGAGAAACACACAGACAGACACCCCTACGGACATGGAGAGAGCAGTTCAGAGCTGCTGCAGGGCACTCTGCCCAGGCAGGCTGTCGGCTGCTTCACGCCACAAGAGAGCGACTCATCTGTGCAAGGTTTGAACTCGGGCACGATTCAGAACCTTTCTGGGCGCTATTCGTTTTTCAGTTGCAGTTCAAGTTCTAGCTCCTGGTGGAAAAGTGTGCACGCCCAGGTCAATGCCTCTGTGACCCTCAAAAAAGGCTCTTACATGCATACAGAAATATTAACTGTGAATCAAACATTTTGGAAAAGACTCTAGGATCGTAGGTCGTACGAAAGATACGTTTCAGTTTCATTTGCAATCAAGGAGGAGTGAGCTGCATCGAAACATACGTCAAACTTATAGGGGGAATGAAAGTGGCAACCCTGAAATGAGCTTTCTTAGAAAACAAGTTTATTACAAAAGCATTCCATATGTACACGTGGACTTCAACATGGATCATCACTCTGGGTGTAAAAAAAACCAGCAAACGAAAGCAACAAAAAAAGTTATCTTCATAGCAAAACACAATCTTCTGTCGCTTCCAGACTCACGTAACCTCTACTTATAAAGTAGCTCTTAGAACTCGACAATCCTCAGATTTACAAAGTATTTTCAAAAGAACGGTGGACATTTTTCCGCCGATCGCTAGTCTCTCAGCCCTTCCTACGTCAATTGCCAGCTATTATTAGATTCACATTTGTACACTCGCGCCATTAGACACACTTCACATAGTCCTCGTTCTCAGGGCACTCCCTGTGACTGAAATACGAAAGGGAGCCCCCCCGACAAGGTTCCTGAACAAGAGCCGTTTCACGGCACGACTTTCTGTCCCCGCAAATACTCAGTATTTAAGAGGGGGGGGGTGGGTTAGGGCCCCTTCAGGGCCTGTCTAGGGCCCCCTGCCCCCCTCTAACACCCTGCAGTCCTGCCGCTGCCCTGGAGGCCTCTGAGGGTGTCTTCGTTGAACTGGTAAGTGAGCTTCCTCTTCACCTTGCAGATCTCGCCGGTGCGCGAGTAGTTGCGAAGGGCGCGCGCCATCTTCTGGTAGGTCATGGTCTTGCGGTTGCCCTTGCGCCGGCCCCACAGCTGCGCCAGCCTCTCCTTGTTCTGTGAGGAGAACTGGAACGTGCCGTCGCCCGACTGCACCCACCAGATGCAGCTGCGCATGTCGGGGTTCTGCAGCATCTCGTACAGGAACTGGAAGAGGCGCTCCTTCTTCTTTCCTGGCGAGAGGAAAAATAGAGAAAGAGAGGCGTTTTTATTTTTGTATTTTTTTGTTAGTCTCACAAGGACCTGGGGTCGGTAAAAGCAGAAGAGTGGTGACTTGGGGGTGTGCCTGAGTTTTGTGTTTCAAGCACGGCGACATCGTGGTGCTGATGTATCTCTGACTCCACCACCCCCCACCTCCCCCAACCCCAAAATCTATTCAAACTCATTTATGTTGGCTGTGTGTAGTTTGTATTTATGCAAACTAATGTACTGCATCTACCGGGTGGGTGGATTCATTATTTATTTGTATGTATTCAGCTGCACCCATTGTCTGTTAAAAATTACCACTAAAGGCTATTAATAAAGTTTTATATTGAATTGAAAACATTTATTGAAATGAATTGAAAACAACAGAAACGGGCTACAGAGAATGGGCCGAACACACAGCGCACATTAATAACGGGCTGGCACCGGGCCATGCTTCCATGATCCACCCTGTAAGGTGAGAGAGGGCGCGGCATCGTACCTGTGATGGGGGCGAGAGGCAGGCTGTCGCAGGCCCTCTTCCCTCTCCTCTCCATGGGGGGTGACGGGGGGTAGTCGTGGGAGCTGATGGACTGGGAGTCTGAATCGCTGCTGGGGTTGGTGTGGTACGCATACTGGCAGTGCCCCTGAAACACGCCGTCAGTCGGTTAAAGCACAGAGGTGTCCCTATCGATGTCCTCGCTTCACATTTAACCTGGCCCCTGAGGTCAAGAAGCTCCAATTTCAACCAAAGTTCCTGTAACGCCAAGGCACTCAAATTTTTTGACCTCACTTTTTTAAGATAAGTGGGGTCAGCAGAACATGAGGCCACAGGTGGAAATGAGTTAAAGGCAAATTCCGCACAGATATTAGGAAGTTTTTCTTTACACAGAGAGTTGTCAATGCCTGGAACAGCTTGCCAGGTCGGGTAGTAGAGGCAGAAACACTTGGGCTATTCAAGTCCAGGCTAGATGTAGTACTAGATACTCTTTAGATTAGGACATGATGAGCCTAGATGGGCCGAACGGCCCGTTGTCATCATTATGTATTCTTATGTTCTTATGTAAATGAGAGTCAAAATTGAACACGCGCTAGGTTTACGTCTAGGGTCTAGCATTTTAAAAGGTCTGACGGAATAACGGGAAGGCTGTTCGAGAGAACTTGGCGGGGAAATTCTGCGCCAGTTCATTTACGTGTACCAAAGTGTCAAATTATTTAGATGAAAGTCAACTTTAAAATTAACTCAGAAAATGTAGGCAGGGTTCCTGTCACCATGTTTATATAAATATATTGTCCGTATTTAGCCACACTATACACACAAGTATATGTGTGTGTGTATATACACATCTATATATACTGGTATGTATATATAAAAACCTACATCCGCTTGACAACCTCTCCCCTGTGAAAACATGCCAGTTTGATTGGCATACTTTACAATAGATAGGCTGAGAGATAGATTGATATGTAGTTGCTCCTTTTGACTCTTGTAAGTGTGCAAATGGGGAGATTTTTAGGTTTATCACAACGTCCCCACTGTAGCTAAAAATCCCCCGAATGAACGTTTCCCCTTCCACTGCCATGGACTCAGAAACTATTTATTTCTGTGCATCTTTTACTGTAAGTTCTGGCATTATATCAACATTTATCATGATCATATTTTCAGGGAATTTTAAAAAAGGAGCTTGAATCATAACAGTAAAAATGTTTACAGTTGCAACTTCATAGCTACTTGCAGAATAGTGAAACGTTTGCATATTTATCTGTAAATACATACAGGAATTTACGATAAGCTAATGTTCACAGGTATACGTGTAATTCCTGAGGTCTGCTACAATGGAGGTACTGTACTGTGTATGGTGTATATGCCATTTTAGCCGACACTTTTATCCAAAGCGACATAGAGCAGTCAATGCAATGCATGCAATGCATACATTTTTTTGTATACGTGGTCCTAATGGGAATCAAACCCACAACCTAAGCATTGTCAGCACCATGCTGTACCTACTCAGCCACACAGAAGCATGGTATATGGGATAACCACACCATGGTATATTGTGTGATGCAAAAACAGTGAACAGTGAATTACAGTGAATATGCGGATGTAAGTGATTTATGATGACATCCATATGGAATGTTGCAGTAAGCATGCAGCTCTTGACATAATTAAGGAAGACTTACAAGGAGAGTTACAGTCAGCACATGTTTTGGTATAATCAATAGATACATTTATAAACACGGTAAGCAGTGTGAGTCTGTGTGTACACATATAAGACATATGCAATCTTGCATTACAGTAAGCGGGTACTTTATGTTTCGTTGCAATGAATGACGACTTATAAGTAGGAGAGATATGATAGAGTAAGCGTGTGCGTGTGCGTCTATTAATAATTAATACTTTGGTGCAATTATTCAAAATCTATAGATACCTTCTCATGCAGGTTTACAGAAGGGATGCACGTTCTGCAGTCGTCATAGAAGACATTTACAAAATAACAACTGCGTTCGTTCTTGGTGGTGACGCAGGACTCACCCACTCAGTGCTGGAGGGGGTGAACCACACAGTCTGCGGCGGTGGGGGCTCACATGCGGCCCCCTCCTCCTCTGGCCTGGCCACGGAGCTGTACCGCCACTCGTATGCAAACCGGCCTGACCAACTGTTCTCTGCGAGGCACACAAACAACACAATCAACACCGACGGATTCGAGTGGATCCACTACCACCACCGCGCTGGACACAAAACATGCAGTCATTCACTGTATGCACACGCACACACACGGAAGCACGCGCGCACACACACACACACACACACACACAAAAACTCACACACACATATACACACACACACACACACACACACACACACACACACACACACACACACACACACGTATACTGTACATGCAAAACTCACACACACATATACTGTACACACTCTGAGGCACACACACACACACACACACACGCATAGGCACAGATGCAAACACAAAAGCCAAATGCACATGAGAGGCTGTAGTTGTTTGTCCTGTTCTTGAGTCAGTAAGTGTTTTTGGGACAAGAGCCAGGAAGCATTAGGGACCTGCAATGTGCTTAATGTTCTTTGGGCTTTGATGCAGGTGCGTTTGTGTAATATGTAATCAGATAGGAAATCTAATATAAACATTACAGTTTTCTTTCTGTTTAGCAAATGTGGTAATTACTATTGGGTGGGAAAATTAACTGAAGTCAGCTCATATTGGGCTGGCAAGTGGGTATTCATCTCGGGTTCGAATCCAGGCAGTATTTCTCCCGTGTCACAGCAGAAACAGTTTGAGAGTAAATTGCCCGTAGGTATGAGTGTGTTGTAGTGGGAGAAGACGCAGCCTTCATCTCCCCTGCAAGTCAAATAGTTAAATCGCCAAGTGGCAGAAATCCGTCAGTGATTGAAGAAGAAGCTCATATTAAAATTATTTCATATTCTAAGAAACAGTTTGATTTTGTTTTATCTCAGTCAAATAGTTAAGTGTAAAATATTTGTTATGTATATCTAAGATTATTTTGTTTTAAATAGAAGGTTTGCCCTTTCACTTCAACGAAGTAGCCAATAGAGATAATCCCTTCAACAACGTCCTCTCCCATTGGATAACACCGGCAGTAAGTATCTGTTCTGTTTTAATGGGATGTCATTTCCACTTCAATACTGTGGTTCTGTGTGGCTCAGTAGGTAGAGCATGGCGTTGATGACGCTTAGGTTGTAGGATCGGTTCCCATCGGGACCACATGTACTGCAAAATGTATACATTCACTACTGTAGCTTTTGATAAAAGCATCTGCTAAATGTTATACGTAATGTAGTCAATTCAGGAAATTAATTCAAATTCAATTCATTCATTGAAAAGAAATGAATCAAAGAACATTATCAGCATTTTTTCTCTCTCGAATGAATGAACCTCAACTTTAATTGACATGGGAGTTGACCCCAAACCCTGCTGGAGTCTGGGGGAGGATGTCTCACCCACGATGCTGGGCTCCTCCTGGCTGCGGCAGTCGGGCGCGGTGCTCCCCTGCTGCACCTCCCCCGAGTGCTCCTGCAGGTACTCCTCGATCACGTCCAGGTCCACCTCCACCGCCTGCGAGGATCCCCACTCCCTCGACCCGATGTCCTGGAGGTACCGGATCTGTCGGGCCGAGCAAAGCGTCCGGTCACGTCGCGCGCACTCAACTCAAGAGACGCCCTGGGCCCTGCGGCCACATGCGGCTCGGTTCTGAAGCACCCGGAGGGGAGACTGCACGGGGGCAATGAGCTGCCTGTGATTTTAGTTTTTTCTGGCTTTTTTGTCAGTGGCGTCTCGATTATGACTTCATGGCTTTAGATCAGGGGTTCTCAATCCTGGTCCTGGGGGGCTGTGGGGTATGCAGGTCTACGTTGTTGCTCAGCGCTTAATTGATCAATTAAAGCGGGTGATTACACAGGTAGTTCACCTCACATGGTTTCTCGGGCCTGAATTTGTTGCTGATTTTAAGGTGAAAACTAAAACCAGCAGCAGACCGTGCAGCTCTCCAGGACCAGGAATGGCCACCCCTGGCTTACATTGTTATGACAGCAGAGCTTAGATCAGTTGCTCCCAAACCTCTTGTTGGGGAGCCCCAGCCAGTCCACGTGTGTGTTAAATCCACCAGCACGCCTGATTCAACTAGTTAACCACTCAATGAGAGTCGATATGTTGAATGAGGTGGGCTGGTGGTGGAATTTGACAAATATAATTTACATTCAAGAAACCCCTCAGACTGCTCTGAATGGGAATGTTTTTGTGTAGGGAAATTCAGGAAAAGTGAAATTCATGAGCTTTCACCCAACACGGAGTAATTTGCATGGAAGGTGCAGGTTTGTGTAGTCTGTTATCTGCATGCATCAGGAGGTGTTTTGCATGGCAGACCAACTTCTGTGCTCACACAGTACATGGCACTATGTGTGCGTTTGCGCGTGTGTGTGCGCTCTTGTTTGAGCAGGCTACACAGTCAACTGTTTAAAAGAGGATTGTTGACGACAACAAGAAAGCCAAGGGGAAAGGATTGTGCTCTTATTTCAGCCCTTTAGGTTAGAAACGCAGGTGTGTCGATCTGAGATACTGAAATATGACACTGTCAGCTGACTTGTTCCTGGCAAGTCCAGCTACACACGTGGATTTAATTTTCAAGTCACAATGTTAAGCTGAAATGTTGTTTACATTTATTGTTGTTGCTGGTGTATTAGAAAGCACCTGGCACACACTTCTATAGTCTGCTGTCACTGTGTGTCACTCCGGGCCAGTTAGTGCATGCCTTATTAATAGAACTTGTCAAAAACAGCAATTTCAGAAACAACATGTCACTTTCACACTTTCACACATGCGTCGAGTGGCAAGACTGACCAGATGATCAAATTCACACTTTTCTCTGGTGACTCAGAGGAGGGTTAAGTTTCTCCACACTGGTGGCGGGTAAGATAAGTCAAATGAAAGTGAACGTTCAGAAATACACTCACCGTTTCTAGCGTCGCCAGCATGCTGGATGAGACCTGCGAAAGAGAAGACGAAACACAATCCACGAACATTAAGAGTTTGCTGGGATGCTGCGTCAGGTTATCGCATTGATACGACCTCATAACAGGTTCTGGGATGTTAAGTCATATTCTGTACCGCTACACAAACGCATACGGTCATGGAACTGGAGGAGACATGTGCCAAGGGCAGAATAAACTCCACACGCACCATTCCAAAAATGACAACGGTGACACACACCGCTAGTGGCACTTTAAATGGCAGAACACAAGAAAGCACGTTCACAAAATATAAGTGACTCATTTCTTTAATGACAGGTGGTTCGTTTTCTGGCTGTGATCCCGCCTTGCCTGTAGCTCAACTGACTTAACAAGGGAGCGCAATCAATCAAAGACAGGACACAATGAAACAAAATATATCTGCATTCAGTATCTATAGAGAGTAACACCCCCACACAGAAGCACTCAACACAGGTCAAACAAATCACACGTTGATCGTAAGTGACAGGTGAACGAGCGAGGAGAGGAGGAAATACCTTTGCCACGGGGGTCGCTTTAGGATCGGCTGAGAGCCGCAGTTTGACGGAGGAAGCAGTGACAGCAACAGCGACGGGCTCGCGGCGCGAAGCGGACTGGAGCAGGAAGTGGAAGGGAGCGCGTCTACAATCCGAGAGAGGGCGGTGACACACCTGAACTGGGCTGTCGCTTGCCAGGCCCTGACATTTAAATACCCTCCTTCCCCCCCGTCCCCTCCCTCTCCCCAACCCCCCCCCCCACCCCCACCCCCACCTGGCTCGGCTGTATTCCCCAGAGTGCGCTGCCAATCTCTTATCGCCCTTATGCAAAGTTTCTCACAATCAGACCTTCGGCTAGATTAACAGCGCCGCGCGCTTATCAGTTGTTCTCGGAGCCCTCCGACCACGGGGTGCCTTTTATTTTCTATGCCTCCTATTGTTCTTTTTTTTCAGGCCCCCATCGCTATAGCAACGCCTTGGTTGGCCCATATGAATGAGAGTACAGTGTATATATGTTTTTTAATACATTTTATTGGAAATGCACAGACTTCTTTCAACCAAACACTGTGTGCCAGTGCCACTTAGTTGATAACCAAACTTAACAGTAACCAAACAGTACTTAACAGTAACCAAAGGGGGGCTGTTGAGGGGTTAATGGACTGTAACGGGGAGTGACAATTGGAATTTTATGCCCTCGGGAATGTGGGAATGTGTCAAGAGCTGGAATTGTAATTCAGCAGAGGGAATTGAAGCTGGTTGAAATGAGAATGGGGGGCAGTGAGTGAGATGATGTTATGATTCTCAGACCCCAATTCCGTTAATAGTTTCAGAAGAGTGAGTCTTGAAAGACTTGCATTATGACACGTTTACTTTTTGATGGATCGCATGATCTCTGACCAGCGATAAAGGGTCAATGTCACAGTGACTGTGCCAAGCAAGTGTACGCTAAAACTGCTTCCCAAGCTGCTAAAATCACAAGTTAATTTACGACGTGGTGTAAAGAAAGAAGGACTGCTCATAGTGTTTACATGCACTAAATGTTCGGCTTTGGGTGCCAACTATTCAGCTCATATTTCACACTGAGTGAACAGTCGTTCAAAAAAAGAACAATTATTTTGTATATTATTGTACTGTTGCCCCCTTAATTACAGCAGTGTGTACATACACACATACAAGTAATCAATGAAAATAATACATGTTTGTTTGTAAGAGAGAATTAATTGTCGTACAGGTACGTGTGAAGGTAACCACCAGAATAAAGGAAACACCAACATAAAGTGTCTTAATCAATGACGTCAATGCACATTGGCATAGATTCTATAATAGAGTGTCTGGAACTCTAGTGGAGGGATACAACACCATTCTTCCAGGAGTAATTCCATCATTTGGTGTGTTGTTGATGGTGGTGGAATCTCAAGAATCTCCCATAAGTGTTCAATTGGGTGGAGATCTGGTGACTGAGACGGCCATGGCATATGGTTTACACTGTTTTTTTGCTCATCAAATCATTCAGTTACCATGTGTGCCATGTGGATGGGGGCATTGTCATCCTGGAAGAGACCCCCCCATCAGGATAGAAATGCTTCACCATAGGATGAAGGTGAATGGCTTTGTATGTATTGGTGTTTACCTTGCCCTGTAAGGGGTTGAGTGGATCTAAACCATATCAGGAAAATGCCCCCCACACCATAACAGAGCCCCAAGAACCTTTCATCAGTTACCTGTATCTGTAAGTGTTAAAAATGTGTAAATAAATACTTTTATTATGTTGGCAGTTAGCTGCAGGCTTGCCTAAGCCTCTGTGTTATTGAGCATGCTTGTTCTGTCCACCGCACTCTTTTCATTGAAATGAGGGAGAAAAGGTGCCATGCTCTTCTCACACACAATCAGAGCCCTCAACCGCTGAAACAAGATGAAAGGATAACAATTAATATCATAATTGTCATTCTTTTACTCTCTACTGCCACTTTATGTTGAATCAACAGGAACCTCATTGCTGGGATCCAAGTATTAAATTATTATTTTTGCCACAGGCTGCAGCAGGTGACAGGATGCCCAGCACTCCAGGCAAGATCGGAATGGAAACAAGGAAAGTCTGTTATGTTATAATGGTGCATCATTTACACGTTTTTGTTGGAAAAAAATACAATGGAAAAATGACATTCATCTGCAAACAATTCGCTGGAATATTTATTTCCATACAAGTGAATAATCACTGAGCAAGAGAGTTATTTGAATAACTCGCTATTTATGTACAATACACTGTGACTAAATCAGTAGTCAACGTATCGTCTCAGCCAGACATGGAGCTCCGGAAGGGACAGACTGGGATGTGGCTTTTACCCTCGGTAAGCATTTAGCATTCCTTCAGTGAAAAAACTAAACCAAAAATGTGAAGTACTGCCCCTTTCTTGTTCCCGAGGTGTAATGCGTCCCTAGGAATAATGTTCAGAGGAATAATGTTCAGTGGCATACCGTAGACCTGCATTAACTCTTGTCCTTGGGAGGGCTGCAGTGTGTGCAGTGTTCTCATTGTTGCTCAGCACTTAATTGATCAATTCAAGCGGTTGATTACACACTGGTCTCACCTCGCCTGGCTTCTTGGGTCTGAACTGGTTGCCGATTTTAAGGTAAAAACGAAAACCAGCCCCCCCTGCGGCCCTCCAAGGGCTAGCGTGAACGCCACCGCTGTGCATCGTACAGCTGCCCACACACATTGTGACTGGACGTTATGCTACCTGATTTATGAAGTTTTGTTCGTTGAACCTGAATTTCAGGAATCAATGCATCTTTGATAAGCAGTACACAGGGTTGTAAAGCTGCCATGTCCGTTCATCTGGGTGACCGGGATAAGGCGAAAATAGGAAATAGAAATAGGCTGCTACTTTGTGCTCCGAACTACTACTACTTCAAATGATTAGACATTATTTTATCAAAGGAAGAATGTTAAATGAATTTGTGTTGTAAAATATTGCAATTTTGTTTATAGTTGGTTTCTCTAAATGGTTGAATGCACGATCATGAAACCAATAAATCACAAATTAAAAAAATGTTCACAAAAAAAGAATATTGCAATTTCATTGGCATGTGATAACTATTAATTATTGGTAAGTAAATGGACAGAAGGAAATATTTTTGAGGTTGGTAAGTATCATGTTCTCAATTTCTCACCTTGGGGCTCATAGTGTGAGAGTGAGATAGCTGTATGTTTGTTTTTTGTCCTTTCGGTTTTGAAACCGCACACCCATGTCCCTCGCTATATAGAAAATATATATATACATTTTTGTTGTTCAAACCACTGCAACAGTAAAACAGAAAAGGCAATGATATGGTGTGTCTCTGTAATCAAACACATTCGCCCAGGGCTACTCCTGTACTGTATCGCCATAAATGTAACTTGTTTCGACAATGCAGGCAATCATATAACATATTATATTATATATAACACAGGGGTATCCAATCTTATGTGAAAAGGGTCGGTGTTGGTGCAGGATTTTGCTCTAACTCAGCACTAAAATAACTGACTCAACTAAGCAACTAATCATGTTATTCAATCAAGACCTTAATTAGTGGAATCAGGCACGTTAGTACTGGGCTAGAACAAAAGCCTGCACCCACAGACTTTTGTGGGAGCACTCTTCTGCATCCATTCCAGTCCTTCTGCACCCACATTGGCCCTACTGCAGCCACACCGGCCCTTCTGACCCCACACCCACACCGGCCCTTCTGCCCCCACACCGGTCCTTCTGTACTGACTCTGGCCCTTGGACACCCCTGATTAAACATATTATAACATATGGCAGTGGTGCCTAAATCTCTCCTAGATGACCCCCATCTGGTCCATGTGTATGTTAAATTCCACCAGCACACTTGACTCAACGAGTCAACTACTTTATGAGCATTGATTAGTTGAATGAGGTGTGCTGGTGGTGGAATTTAACAAATACATGGAATGGCTGGGTGTCCCTGGGGAGAGATTTGGAAACCACTGACGTACATAATGACTTCAGTGTGTGTGCGCTTGCGAAATGTAGTCCCATTGTCCCTCTTGGCTGAGGCACGCCAGGCTATAGCAAACACAGAGTGCTGTAGTTCCGACTTAGTTATTCTGACTTCTGCGGAAATAAATGGGAGGTGGGCCACAAATTTCAAGACAGGTTGCATCCGATAAAGGAGGATACTACAGGTAACTGCCAAATTTTCCTGCCATGGTTTAGATCCATTCAACAGCTTACAGGGCAAGGTAAACAAAAAATAAATACAAAGCCATTCTGAGTGATCACCTTCATCCTGTGGGGAAGCATTTCTATCCTGACGGGAGTGGTCTCTTCCAGGATGATAATGCCTCCATCGACAGGACACGAGTGCTCACTGAATGGTTTGATGAGCATGAAAATGATATAAACCATATGCCACGGTCGTCTCAAGTTACCAGATCTCAACCCAATTGAACACTTATGGGAGAATCTTGAGTGGCGCTTGAGACAGCATTATCCACCACCATCAACAAAACACCAAATGATGCAATTTCTCGTGGATCCCTCCAACAAAGTTCCAGACACTTGTAGAATCTATCCCAAGGTGCACTGAAGCTGTTCTGGGAGCTTGTGGTGGCCCAACGCCCTATTAAGACACTTTATGCTGATGTTTCCTTCACTTTGGCAGTTACCTGTAGTTCTGCCTGGCCTTTGAGGTGTACCACACTGGCTCTATGCATTGCCAAACACCGTAGTTTGTATAAGCACTGTTGGTAAATCTGCTATCCCCTCTGCCTTGATTTCATACAGACCAGTATGTAAATGCCGGGGCAGATAACCCAGGTGTTTGCAAACCTGCAGTATTCCCAATCAGTTTAAAAATGCCCACAAAATGAGTGCCATGCGCATGGGTTTTGTTGCGGAGGGAAAACACAAATTAATAATTAACCACACGGCATCCAGAGGCTACATTTTTTTCTGTGTAATTTCTGCAGGTGAAAAGAGTGACTAGTTGGAGCACATAACTGTAAAAGGAAGTAGATGCTACAGGTGAGGCCCTGGGATTAGTTTTGCAGGCATCCTAAACATTAAGGTGATTGTTCACTCAGATACAGTTGCATGTGACCGTGCACAAGGCAGTAATGCATCGATTGTCATAAATGAATAGCAGGTGTGGTGGTGCTTTCACATCTCGTTCTGTGGTCCTGGGGGCCGCGATCACAAAGGGACGGGGTTTCACATCACATTGTGCCGGAGAGGTTAAGCCTCAACTCATTTGATTATTTGTGATTGCCAAGTCCATGCAAAAAACTAAAAACGTATTCTCCTTACAAAGGGGATTCAGGACTTCAAAACTGGAAAATAGAGAGTAGGGAGAAAAAGAGAAAATGGGGGAAGAGGAGAATTAGAATAGAAGAACTAAGGAAAATAAAAAGTTTAGACAATTTAAAAAGAGATGGTAAAACTGCAGTCTATTTTTGCAGCACCTTATTTTTCAAGACTTTTTAAAAACACAACACGGTCAAGTAAATATTGTTATAGCCACTCGTTTAATAGCAGAAATGGTCATTAGGTCATCTTCCAGAATTATTCAAAAATTTAAAATGTAAAAATGTTGGGCATCAGAGTTCAATTCAATTCAATAAGAATTTGAAAAGATGCAGTACCCTGGAAGGAAACAAATATATAAATTGTATGAATATATCTACATCGTGTATGTATAAGATATAAACCACAGCCCATAATGCATATACAAGAATTTATAACACGGCAAGTGTGAAAAAACACGCCCCAGGCTGTTAAAACCACTCCAGAAGTGATGTACTGTACATTCTCATAAATGCACAAACAGGCCTGACATGTCTTGCACTGTACCAGGAATAAAATACTGTGTAACCATCCACTGACGAACAGCCACAGTTATGTCAATGACATGTCATTAGGAGTGCTGACCTAGGATCAGGATACATACGGCCCGTGAGAAGGCCACTTTCTAATCCATACCCAATCACAGAAACGCATCTTGTTTAATGTAAGTCTGGCTTCAGGGAGCAGGTGAACTGAGACCAGTTTGTGTGCTGTTTTCCTATGAGTGAAGTCTCTGAACAGATTGTAGGAAGTATTGAGCTTGCCCCATGACTTTACCATGTACACATAAGAGGCTAAGTCATAGCTATAAGCCAATTAGAAGTGAAACTTTATTTTGAAAGAGAAACATGGTCAGTCCTCACAAAAACATCACAATGCTGAACATTTAAGGGATATTTAAGGGAAAATGTTACCCCTATTATTTTCTTCATTATGTTCTTACTTCCTATTGTAGTCAGAAAGCAATGGTACATACATTTCTGTTCAGATATAAGAATTATGCAACCTAAAACAACCATTTTCATTTGCAAATAAATAATTATAATATGAATCATTGTGACATATCTTTTTTGGAAGAAAATTACTTAAAATATCAAATGAATTTTGAGCATACAATATAGGCTAGCTCATTACCTGTACTGTTTACTTTATACAGGTGTCTTTGTTCATCTTTACCAAGGGTTTTAATCATTTTGGGGAGTATAAGTGCCTACTACAATATGTTTTATAGCGTGTGACAACAGATAGTGTTTGCTGACAGACGAATAACAAAATCCTTTTGAAATGGGTCCATTGATATTTTGGTCATATTTATAATATATTGCAAATCGTGTGTTACTTTCAGCTATTTGATATAACACAGCATAGTTTAATTCCGATGAACACCACCAACCACACGGGAATAAAAAAAATACACGCTGAGGTTCATTATTCGGGCGCTCCCACGACACATAGTTGTTGCGCAATGCACAATATTTGGTGGGGAAAAGGGTGTGCTTTTCCTTTATTTCCCCTGTGTCTTATGTTCCCGCAGACGTGAATTCCACTCTTCACGTTACGGAGGACCGCATTGCAGGGACTTCCCCAACGACGTGCTTTCTGCCTGTGATTACCTCAGAAACAGCCCTGATAACCAAGCTCACGGATCGCAAGCCAAACGGTCACCTTCACTGCCTCCTTGAGTTATTTTTCACCCCCCAGCCCTTTGCCAAATGCAGCACCGGCATATCACTGCCTGCCGCGGCCAGGAAGGTCTTTCTTCAATTTCCTGTCCATGTGCCAACAGCTTCCCCCGCCCCCCGGATCCGTCTCGTTCTTTCCGGGTGCTGGAACGGAAAGCCCACATTTTTTTGCACTGTTCTCGGGAGCCATGCTTCTGAAGCGCACCTATCAATGTATCTGAAAGCGTGTAGCTACATGTTCACCCACCCGGGAAACCTGCATACACCAGGGTTCCCAGGGGAGGTTCCTATATCAATTTTCCTCTTTTCTTTCTTGAAAACCTTTTTTTCTTCCCCTGCCTCCAGGTACCCGCTTACTGTAATCGAGAGACTTCTGGCATGGAACCATTTTCTTTGTGTTAAAGAAACCTGGAGCTATTACCTGAAAACAAAATACAGAGTTATGAGTTAACCTTACTTTCGCCAATTAGCATGCATATCGAACTGGTGATTGGCATTAGTTAGAAAGAATATGGTGCTTGAATAGGAAACTCAGGGGAATCATTTGCACTGCACACACTTACAGGATGGATTTGCAAATGCTTGGTTGTCGAACCTTCAATAAACAGACAACCACATACTAAGATCATCATTACAGGAATTCAGCAGCCACCCTTATCCAGATCAACTTACACAGTTTACATTTCTTTACATAAAATCCATTTATACAGCTGGACATTTACTGAACAAAATCAGGTTAAGTACCATGCTCAACAGTACAATGGCTGTGCTCCACCTGGGAATCTGCAACCTTGGTGTTACAAGCCCTGTTCCCTAACCTTTATACTACACTACAGACCTTGTTCCCACAGAGCATATCATGTGTGAGGGCTCAGCTACTACAGTAATTCATCTTAATCTACAAGACACACCGCTAAAAACAGTACCCTAAGCTAAAAATCGTTCCAGGTGTTTTTAAGATAACATTTTTGTAAATTGCACCTCATGTTTACACTGATATTGGAATATATTTCAAGCAAATGAGTCCACAAAGGAATTTACAACAGCGCAGTAATGTAGAACTTTATAAATCAAAACAGGGGTTCACTGCAATAAAACTTTACAACGTGATGTGGCAAAATGTAAAGCAATTCATCACAATGGTAAAGCTGTAAAAATTACACTTGTGTGTAATTCATGCTGTAAATTTCATATAATGTGACATGAAAATGTAAGTGTATGCTGTAAATATGAATATGTGGAATTGTTTTTAAGGCTGGACTTAAGTCATGACCTGCGTATGACTTTATAAAACCTCTGTCATTGGCATTGCCTATGTTACAATACTATAGTCCACACTTGTTTCAGTAGAATACCGGTCAACAGAATTATTACCTTCCGTTATCATGCTTCCCATACACCTAAAGCATGGTGACATCATCTCAGAGGGACTTTACCACTTCTAAACCAGTTCTCATGTGAAGATGTTTCTGATTGGCTGACTTGTGAAATGAATGGGCGAATTCCCAGAATCCCACAGGGCAACCCCTCGGGTTTCCCACCACGAGCAACATGTTGGAACACGCTCCGTGTACACTTGCTGCTCAGTTGCTGCCAGACGCCTCTCCAGCCCTTGGCCTTCAGAAAGGGAGGATGCAGAATAAGGTTAATAAATCAGCTTGTATCTGTAAAAGCCAAATGAGGATGTAGTACCAGGAGTGCTTTATCTAAAAGCAAGTATAATCAGATATATTACAATCTGCAATTAATAGAATTCATGGAATGGCCAATTGTACTTCAAGCCGCACACTTGCTGCAACCTCCACTGTCAATTCAGGAGAGCATAGACAAACACGTGCTCTACTTTGAAACACGTGATGTCAGCTGCCGCTCACCTTCACACCACAGTCTACACGTTATTCCTGCACAGACATGAGTTGGAGGAGGACACTTTGTGCACAGCTTTATACCGCAGACCACAAAATTGAACCTAAACCGCCGTGACCCAGTCTCAACAAAAACTGTGCATTGTGAGCTTCACAAAGCTGATATTTACGGTAGGGCTGCCATTCGGAAACCAACTGTAACCAAGGCCAATGGCCAACAAAGCATAACCTGATGTAATGCACACAAAACCTGGACTTCTGACTAGTGGAAGAAAGTAATGTGGTCTGATGAGTTACTCTTTTTCCCACGTCTGGGTAGTGGTGTAGTATAATGGTTAGGGAACTGGGCTTGTAACGTAAAGGTTGCAGATTCGATTCCCAGGTGGGCACTGCTGTTTTGTCTTTGAGCGCAGTACTTAACCTGAATTGCTTCAGTAAATATCCAGCTGTGTAAATGGATTGTATGTAAACTGGAAATGTAAACGGGAAACTCTGGACAAGAGTGTCTCATAAAGGCCTGGAATGGAATGGATGGGTTTAATGTTTGAAGGATGTATTCAAACCACATTGCCAGTTCTCAACTGTTAAACGTGGTGGTGGATCTGTTATGGCATGAGCAGCCATCTTGTGGGAGTAATTGTGTCTATTGCTCTTCATGGTAGAATTACGGCCAAGGAATGCAAAGCCATTTTAGCCGACCAGGTGCACTAATGGTACAAACATTATTTCCTCAAAATGTTTCCATATTCCAAGACAATAACGCACCATACACACTGCTAAATGGATCCAAGAGTGGTTTCATGAACACCTTTCATAGCCTCCCCAATCACCAGATCTAAACATCATTGACCTTTATGGGAAGGTCTGTAACACGTAGAGTAGATTTCCACTGTCTCCATCTCTCAAAGAACTGGAGGCTTTCCTTCTTGAATAATGGTCCAATATTACAAGCCCATTTTTTTAACCACTATACTACACTGCCACCCAGACCAAACTGCCAATTGTAAATCATGGAGAAAAAAAGTGAATATAGACAGTGTTGTATTTTAACTGACCAATCAAGGCAACTAACTCCCTGCAGGGAAAACAGCACTGAAACTTTGAAAGAATGAATGTCAAAAATAATTTGATAAAAATAAAATGGCATTCAGATTAGGATACAAGACTGGGATACAAGTAGGTGAGTGCCCATCCTGATTTTTCCACACAGTTTTTGTGGACTGACCTGGACTTCTTGAGATTTATGGCACAGACTCAGTAGCAGTCGTAATGAAAAGCTTGTCATAAATGACAATGCAGTTACCAGCACAAAGACCAATGGCAGCTGGGACAATATTTCTCAGTGATTTCAACTACTGACACTGATAAGGCACCATCTGGAACATGGCTCTGTTTATGGACCCCTTCACACAATGGCTGCTCTCCTACACCCCAGGCACCCCATCGAGCTGGTGAAAACAAACCAGCGCTTATCAAACAGTCAACATAATCAGCGATTGATTTCTCAATAAATATGCTTTTATATGTTCTAAAGAATTTAAAAAAAATGTTGCCCTAGTGGTTTGATGGGCAACCTTCATTGGAAACCTGTTCTTTGACAGCGTAAATAACTTCCCTGAAATGCCTCCACAAAATTCTTGTACCCATCCGTAACTCGTGCTTTGAATACCGGCAGAATTTCCAGTGTAATTTCCACATTTTTAGATAGATAAGGATTGATAAGGATAAGGAGTGGTCTGGACTGTGAGAGTCTGCTCTTGGATCTCTGTAAGGGGGTGTTGTGAGTTTTAAGTTCCACAGTGGCACACCTGCTTTTGTTGTTGCATTGTCATTTTTTGTGAATTTTAACACCAAACAGAACTAACTTCACACAGATTTCACATGTGAAATGTCCAATGTATACACATGTATAGACAGCATGTGATCAAATGTGAATATCTGTGAAGTAAATGTGACATGTACACATGATTTATACATGTGGCAATATGTGGTATGCATGTGGAAATGTGTGGTATACATGTAAATCACATGTGAAATGTCCAAAATACATGTGCAGAATTATGTGATTTTTCCATAAGGGTACCACTGGCCCTTGCTCCAGGCAGTGTCAGATGACTGTACTGTTCTCGTGTGTGTGTATATGCATGCGTATCTGCGTGTGTGTGTGTGCGTGTGTGTTTGTGTGCATGTGCGTGTGTGCAGTCTTAAAACGCACCGTTTTTTTTCTCTTTAAACCGCACCTTGGATCTTAACCAACCCATCCCTAATAATAAAAAAACGGCTTGTTGTAGTTTACTTAAGCTGAATGCACTTTCTGTAAGTCACTTTGGATAAAAGCGTCTGCCAAATGACTGTAATGTAATGTAATACGTAAGGTGCGTGTGTGTGCGTGTGCATTTCTTTGTTTGTTTGATTTTGTTTTTGAGTTGTTATACTGAGTGGGACACGGCCCTTGTAATCTTGGGGAAGCTAATTTTAGCAGGACCTGGTTCAATGAATATCCTAAGGTATGATGATGGTAATATGTGATGTGCAAAAGTAGTGTGTGTAGTATGCGACATGTAAACGGTGGAAACACATGGACAGACGAGGGACACAAAGTATATTGAAAGCAGGTACTTTAGCACAGGTGTTGTTCCTGAATTAATGAAGCAATTCACTCGTTTGGTTGCTTGCCTATCTGATGACTGTATGGTAGAGATGGGGATGGATGTATCGTAGGCTTGGATCTTTATTCGGGAAGGCGTCTTTATTCGACGAGGAACAGAGTTGTGCCAACCTCACCTAGGCAAAAAAAAAATCAGGCCTTCGGACGCCGTTTTGCATGATTTTCTCTTCTGGAGATGCCAACCCCCGATTGTGGACCGAAGTTGCACTGGCACCCCCAAAGGAGTATCCAACCAACACTATCAGTGATGATGTCAGGAGTAAATGATGGGCAGTATCCTATGAATGGACAATCGGAGGAGAGTTGTACGGTTAGGGAGAGGCATGTGTTTTATCTAGGACTGACCAGTTTGCATTGTGCGTGTCTGATGTGCGATTAATTGAGGGTCCATTCTTAATTAAAATGAAACAATTTATGACTTTGTTATGACTTTATTATATTCTAGCTCACAGTTATATTCTTCCTTCATTTTGGCAGTTACCTGTATCTGTAAGTGCTAAAAGTGTGAAAACGAACAAATATACTTGGATAATAAGTCTAACAGAACAAAATGACAAATTCATTGAATACAGTATTTGAGACAGCAAAAGGTTTAAAAAAAAAAAAAAAAGATAATGGCAATTCCTGTCATTCACCAATTCTATTTATGGCTTTTCCATAAATCATTGAAGAGAAAAGCCCCATACCTATATTTCCATTGTTGTGTTTGACAATTTAGGGCTCTGTGCCAGTGGAAGAAGCCTTTAAGCAAAACCGCTCCCTCATAATCAAAGCCTTGGCATCTGCCCGCAGAACATATGAAGACAGACATTCTCCCCGTGACAGAATTAAAATGTACAGGTGCTACAAGTTACCGCGTACAGGGCCTTAATTCCATAAGCTGCCCATAGGTCTGCGTCCCTCCCTTCACAGACAAAAAACTAAAAACAAATATTTGTGTCATTATTATCAACAGCAAACCTACCAACAACTCAAACCATTAAAAAAATAAAATAAATTGCTGTTGTGTCTAGCTTTCTATATCTCAATCCACTGCTTCACATGATTATTTAATTATTTATTCCTTTAGCACATATCCTTATTCAACTGATTTTCCCTTTTTTGATCAGAATGGTAAAACTCATTTGTAATTATGTTTTTGGGGAAAATAAATTGTTGCTTACCTTCATTGTTTTGACTGACTTTTTTTATTTTTTAAGGACACTCTTAGGGAAAAGACTGGACAGACTTGTTTGGAAAAGCCCCGCGATAATTCAAATTCTGGCAGTTTGTGTTCTAATTAACTGCACCTGGGCTTCCTGATGGATATCAGGGCAGAGATAGGCCAGATAAAGGGAGACAGATTGAAGTGGGTTGAACATAAGATATGCTTAATGTAGCAATACATATATATATATGTATATATATATATATATATATATAGTCTCATATACAGTGCCCCTTTAAAGTCTAAAAAACATCACCTTTTGTTGCTTTACAAGCTGAAATTAACACATATTAAATCAGACTTTTTCCACATTTATTTACACATTTTACCCTACAACTTCCAAGTGAAAAAATTATCTGGAATAAAAAAACTGGAATAACTTGGATTGAGAAGTTTACACCCCACTGAGTTAGTACTTGGTAGAAGCACCCTTTTCCTGAATTACAGCCATGAGTCCTATACTGGGCAACATTTGCCCATTCTTCCTTACAGAACTGTTCAAGCTCAATCAGATTGCATGGGGACCATCGATGGACAGCAGTCTTCAAGTCATTCCACAAGTTTTCAATAGGATTTAGGTCAAGACTGACTTTCACCTTTTTGTTTTTCCCCACTCCACTCTTGCTTAGCTGGTGTGTTTGGGTCGTCATGCTGAAAGGTCCCAATTTCAATTTTCTTGCAGAGGGCAGCAGGTTATCCTCAATGATTGTTTTGTATTTTACTCTATCCATTTTCCCTTCCTGATAAGAAACACCCCCATAACAGAATGCTGCCACCACCATGCTTTACAGTAGGGATGGCCTCTTTGGGTGATATGCTGTATTGGGTTTTCACCAAACGTAACCATTTGCATTTAGGCCCAAAATTTCTGTCTTGATTTCATCTGCCCACAACACTTTTTGCCAATTGGCTTCAGCATCTTCAGAGTGTTTTTTAACATACCTCAACCAGGACTGAATGTGGACTTGTTTGAGTAGTGGCTTCCTTTTGCTTTTCATACAGGCCAGAATTGTGGAGAGCTTTCTGTATTGTTGACACATGCACATGACTCTTTGCCATAGAATCCTGTAGCTCCTTCATAGTTGCCATTGGCCTCTTGGTGGCCTCTCTGATCAGTACCCTTCTTGCTCGGTCATCCAGCTTGGATGGACGGTCTGATCTAGGCAAGGTCCTGGTGGTGCAATGCACCTTCCACTTCTTAATTATGGTCTTGACCATTATCCAAGGCCTTTTAAATCTTTCTATACCCATTTCCTGATATGTGCCTTTCCACAACTTTATCCCGGAATTCCTTTGAAAGCTCCTTGATGCCCATGGTGGATTCTGTACTCTGAAATGCACTACCCAGCAGTGGAATCCTCTAGGAACAGGTGATTGTATTCTGAAGTAATCAGAATCACTACAATTGAGCACAGGTGGAGGCCAGTTATCTTGGTGTGTGATCTGAAAGGTGATTGGTCACCCCTGAGCTAGGTTACAATTGCTATGATAAGCGGGGTGTATTATCAATCCAAGTTATTGTCGTTTTTAATTTTTAATGTTCACTTGGAATTTGTAGGGTAAAATATGTAAATAAAAGTGGAAAAAGTCTGATTTCATATGTTTTAATTTCAGGCTGTAAATAAACAAAAGGTGACATTTATTGAGTTTGGGTGGTGGCTTTAAAGGGCTGTTTGAAGCCACTCCAATAGACCATACACTCAGGACTAGCCGACTTTAGTGCAAAAATATTTTTTAATTTTGCGAAGTCAGTAAGAACTTCACAAGAGCACCAGAATAATATTGTATTGCACCATAATAATAATATTTATCTTCCAATCTGTCTTCAATTGAACTTCGCCTTGCATAGCGAGCACCTCCAACGTAAGAGAAGCATGATCGTGCACAAAGGTTTCCTTCCTCTTTTTGCTATATACTGTACATATATACAGTATAATTTTATTTAACTAGGTTAGTCTCATTAAGATTAGAAATCTCTTTTTCAAGACAGACCTGGCCAAGAAGGCAGCAATAGATTACAGACACTACAAAAATGACAACATTTAACATAAAAGCAGACAAGCAACAATATAAATATACGTATACATATTGTGGCATCCCAAGAGGCAGCACGGGGAAATGGCTGCCTGTCCCTTTAACTCTTGTGAGCCACTAGAGCCATCAGGACTGAGTGAGTGAGTGAGTGAGTGAGTGGATTGCTTTTCGGATTTGACTTTTTTGAGAACCCTGTTTTGTGTACCGACTATTGTGTGTTTGAGGAACTGGATTGGATTTTGACATTAGATTATGGACAAAGACAATGAGCAAAGGATTATTGACTGTATGTGTTTGGATACCCTGATTACCCATCCTTTTATTTGTTTTGTAAGAAATACATTTAATAAAATTATTGTTTTGTTTTGAATACTACCTCCTCCGGATTCTTCAATTGCCTACAAACTCTGAAAAGGTCCTTGAGTGTCACCCCACCCCAATTGGCACTACAATATATATATATATATATATACAGTACCAGTCAAAAGTTTGAGTACACCTTACATCTGGATTACGGCTAACCGGGCACTCCTTCATTCTTCAGCAAGATAATGACCCGAAACGCACCTTGAAGTTGTGCAAGAACTACCTGGTGAAGGAGGAACGTGAAGGACAACTCAAACTAATGACCTGGCCTGCCCAGTGTCCAGACCTCAATCCCATAGAACTTGCATGGGACGAACTGGACAGAAGAGGCAAAGCAAAGTACCCCACAAGTGTCTCTGGGAATTGCTGCAGGAGAGCTGGGAAGACATGTCAGGTGATTTTCTCCTGAAACTTATTAACCAAATGGCCCATGTTTATGAGGCTGTTATCATGGCAAAGGGTGGCTATATTGAGGAATCCAAGATTCAATTTTCAATTAAATTTTCTTGAACATTGCTTTGATGTTCCTTTTGTTTATTGTTACATGCGATTTTTGTCATTTTCAAGTATTTACAGAAACGTATACAGTGTAAAACATTGTCAATTATGAGATAAACCTAGTTTCCAGCAGTTGTGCTCAAATCTTTGACTGGTACTGTATATATATATACAGTGGATATAAAAAGTATTCAATGGCATTTTTCACATTTTCTTTTCTTACTTCATGGAATCAAAATGGATTTAACTGGGATCAACACAAAATATTCTATAATGTCAAATAAAAACAACAACACTTACTTAATTAATTTAAAAAAACAGACAATAATTGATTACATAAGTATTCGCCCCCTTGACTTAATACTTGGTAGAAGCACCTTTAGCCGCAATTACAGCTGTGAGTCTATTTGAGTAAGTCTCTAACAGATTCTCAATGGGATTGAGGTCTGGGTTTTGACTGGGCCACTCCAGAACATAGATTTTTTTGTTTTTAAACCACTCCAATGTGGTTTTTGCTGTATTCTTTGGGTCATGGTCCTGCTGTAATATAACTTACATCTTCTCCCAAATCCCAGGTCTCTTGTTTTTTAGGCTCCCACCACCATGTTTCATGGTAGGGATAGTGTTCTTGGGATGATGTGCAGTGTTAGGCTTGCGCCAAGCATAGTAGAAAGCATAGTGCCAAGCGTAGCGCCTGACGTTGATGCCAAATTCTCAGTGAAATTTCACGCGAGTTTTCTTCAACAATGACTTTCTTCTTGCCACCCTCCCATAAAGCGCAGATTTGTGAAGCACCCAGGCTATTGCTCTCCCATGGACAGTTTCTCCCATCTCTTCCATGAAAGACTGTAACTCTGTCAGAGTTCAATGGCAACCTCTTGGCAGCCTTCCTAACAAGTGCCCTTCTCGCACGGATGTTCAGATGCAAATTCACAGTTCTGCCATATTGTCTCCATTTCTTTTTGATGGACTTAACTTAACCCAATTGGAAAACCTTTCCTCGGATTTACTTTCAATGTTTTCTTTGGAAATGCACTAACCAGCTGCGGGACCCCTCACAGACAGGTGTATTTAATTTGAACTCAATTTAAACACCTTCATTGTACACAGGTGGGAAACAAACAAAAATAATAATTCTACTCCCCTCGCAAAGGGGGCAGACTGCAGCTGTGCTCTGCATGTAAAGGGCACACTTCAGTGGAGCCTGAGATGTGGGCTTGACACTTTGGCTGTGTTCGAAACCGCTCCCTATTCCCTAAATAGTGCACTATATAGTGTGTACGCCATTTTGTAGTGTTGTTCGAATTCTCAACTATTAATTTCGTTCACTATATAGTGAATGATAAAATACCCACAATTCACAGCGATTTGTAGTGAACAGCGAATGTACCCTATAATTTCTCCCGTATACCACAATGCAATGCGGTCGTGTCTTAGTTAGCTCACGACTTCCATAACGGTAGCTATTGGTGGCTAAAGCAGTGGCTAGCAGACAGCACCACAGTTGACAAAACCACACTTGCACATCATTAGAATTTCAACAATTTATTTGGGATATAACATTCAAAACTGAACATGCAAACCCGATACTACCTCAGTACATTTCAACCTGCTGTCATGAGTGCTCGGTTTGTTTACGTGATACTGGGCGCATCCGCTTGCGTCACCTGAATATCCGGCACATTTTTTTGACGCAAATGACGTTCAGTTGTAGTGTCTGAAAACAGTTTAATCGTTCACTACATGGAACACTATATAGTGAACACTATGTAGGGAATAGGGAATGAGTGAACGGGTGAACGGTTTCGAACACAGCCTTAGTCCCACTGCCTCACTCATTGATGCCCCCATGGTCATGTGACCCTTAGGCCTGTCCGTGCCCAGGTGTGAGGGTTTTACAGTTTGAAGGAATCTCCCCTGCACTCAATGAAAGCTCTGACCACAGGCAAATGAGGCAAACACAGGGAAGTGGAGCAGGGATTCCCCTCACAGCGTCAAACACAATGACAGATTCACCACTATTGGCAAACAGGTCAATCAGCCTAATTCCTATACTTGCTCTTAAACGCGACAGGTTTTTAGACTTTGGATTTGTATCAAGCGTAGTTGCGGTCACAGCCCTTTGTGTGTTACTGGAAGCGGGGCATTGTGTGAGGAACCCTGCGCTAATATCACATTACAGCTAACAGATGGGTTTTGGGCACGATGCCATTATGCCGAGTTCAATTTGACATTTATAAACGGTAACCTAATATAAAAAAGGACTATTGTTAAGGGTATAGTTAATGAACAATCTACAACTGAATACTGTAAAATTTCAAAGAAGATTTTGATTGAATCACGTACAGTCTTTTCCTATGTACAGTATATATACCACTGCCCATTAAATGCATGAGCACTTTCAGAAATGGGCATTAAATCTGAAATATTTATTTCCTATTTTTTTAAAATATTTAAAATCATTTTTTAAAAATCAGAAATATTTCAAGGTACATTTTCATTGTTCGAGCAAACTAAAACCCTGAAAATATTTTTTCTTTTTTAAATATACTTCTATAAGAAAACAGCAGCCTATATAAGAGCCTATATAAGATAAACACTAGATACAAAAATCTTATATATTAAAAAAATAACTGCAATACCATTGGAACAAACACACAAATCTGCACTACCCTGATGTTACAGTTTAAGTTGATCATAAGGGTTAAGGCTCACCAATATGTATGAGCTGTGTTTGAAAACTGAATGCCTTTCTGTGCTTTCAGAAAGTTTGTGTTTACTAACGCTGCATTATTCTGCATACACCACATAACATTCTACAGGTAACTGTCCAAATAAAGGAAACACCAACATAAAGTGTCTTAATAAGGCGTTGGCCACCACGAGCCACCAGAACAGCTTCAATGTGCCTTGGCATGACTCTACAAGTGTGTATTGGACTCTATTGGTGGGATGCAGTACCATTCTTCCACAAGAAATACAATTATTTGGTCCTTTGTTGATAGTGCTGGAAAATGCTGTCTCAGGTGCCGTTCCAGAATCTCCCATAAGTGTCCAATTGGGTTGAGATCCGGCGAATGAGACGGCCATGGCATATGGCTTATATCGTCTTCGTGCTCACCAATCCACTCAGTGACCACTCGTGCCCTGTGGATGAGGGCATTATCATCCTGGAAGAGATTACTCCCATCAGGATATAAATGCTTCACCATAGGATGAAGGTGATCACTCGGAATGGCTTTGTATCTACTGGCGTCTATCTTGCCCTCTAAGGGGCTGAGTGGACCTAAACCATGACAGGAAAATGCACCTCATGCCATAACAGAGCCACCAAAACCCTTAATTTACTCAAGCATTTCCTTTATTTTGAGTTACATGTACTTCATTCCGCTCTGTGCACAGGATCCACAGACAGTATCCATGCTCGATTCGTGATAGCATTCGGCAGATAAAGATAACGAGCTCACTGATCACTCTCTCTCTCTGGTTAATCTGTAACTCGACTCAGCCGAAGCGATCACAACCAGTAAACAAGCCGGTCAAGTTCACATCCAGCTGGGAGCCCCTTACGTGGACGTTACAATGAGCCCTGAGGGGGAACTCGCCATGCCTCAAACCGCAGCTCTTTCGATAGGGAAGTTCTCTCCCGAGCTGGGGGAGACACACACTTGTCTTATTGTTAAGCCCGCACCAGTCTGTGGAAAAGCACTTCAACGGGCTTTGACCTCTTGTTGCTGAAGAGGAGTCAGGTGCTAAAAAAACAGATTCAAATCATAGGAGGCCCTTAAAACCACAGAGCGTGGCTTGTGATGGAGCGAGGGAAAAGCATGACACTGAACAATGGGAGAGGAAATACAACACTGACTACACCATTCCCCCGAATTTCCACTTCTTCCCTCTTTTTCTATATCATTTAATTTGATTTGTATTTTGTTTGTTCATTTGTTGGGGACAGATACAATAATACATTGGCAAATAAAATATAAGAATGATCTGAAGCATTGCACATAGTGGGCTGGTTTCCAATCCCTTCCAAGGATTAAGACTAATCCTGGGCTAGGCTTTATTTTTGAATGAAGAATCTTAATCCAAATGTAATTTTGTCCAGGACTAATTGTAGTCCTTGTTCGAGAAACCAGCCCAGCGTGTGTACTTAATCAAAGCAATCAGTATGAAACCAAACAAATGATACAATTCAAAAGAAAAACACTAAAAATAAAATTACAGTGATTTAGATTACATACAGGTAGCTGCCCAAATAAAGGAAACACCAACATAAAGTGTCTTCGTAGGGCATTGGGCCACCATGAGCAAACAGAATAGCTTCAATGCGCCTTGACATAGATTCTAGTCTGGAACCCTATTGGAGGGATGCAACACTATTCTTCCATGAAAAATTCCATGATTTAGTGTTTTGTTGATGGTGGTGAAAAAGGTTTTTTCAGGCGCCGCTCCAGAATCTCCCATAAGAATTCAATTGGATGGAGATCTGATAACAGAGACAACCATGGCATTTACTTTGTTCTCATGCTCATCAAACCATTCAGTGACCACTCATGCCCTGTGGATGGGGCCATTATCATCCTGGAAGAGACGACTCTAGTGATCCAAGCCCAAGCCCTAGTGATCTCACGTCTGGACTACTGCAATTCCCTGCTGGCAGGCCTACCAGCCTGTGCCACCAAGCCACTGCAACTGGTCCAGAATGCTGCCGCTCGTCTGGTGTTCAACCAGCCAAAGTTCACCCACGTCACCCCTCTACTCTCCTCTCTGCACTGGCTCCCCATCGCAGCACGCATCATATTCAAATCACTGGTGCTTGCTTTTCCTACCATGTATTTATGCACATCTTGTAAGTCGCTCTGGATAAGAGCGTCTGCTAAATGCTTAAAATGTAAAATGTAAAAATACGACTCCCATCACGATAGAAATGACTCAGAATGGCTTTGTATTTATTGGTGTTTACCTTGCCCTCTAAGGTTGAGTGACTATGGCAGGAAAATGCACCATATCGAAGCTGCCAGAACCCTTCACCGTGGGAAACAAAACAAACACTCTTGCCTGTAGATTGCTTTTGGTGTGCGCCACACATGCACTCATCCGCTTGTTGAGAACAGGGTGAAGGATGACTCATCTGACCAAATGATTTTTTTTCACTGCTCAGTAGACCACTGCCTGTGTCCTTTGCACTACTGTGTGAAGATCTCAACAGACTGTTCTTGATGAAACCTTGCTTGCTTATGCCCTAGATCAGGGGTGTCAAACTCGAGGGCCGAGTGTGTGCAGGTTTCTGTTGTAACCAATGCATTACACCAGGTGATTTCAATTAGGTTCCCTCCTTAGTTGAAGAAGTGAGTTAATTAGTGAAATCACCTGGCGTAGTGCATTGGTTGCAACAAAAACCTGCACACACTCGGCCCTCAATGGAATGAGTTTGACACCTGTGCCCTAGATTGATATTTGCAGTCAACTGATTCAGAGCTAACTTGTCTGTTTTCCCCTGCATCTCAAACGAATGCATGGACATCAAGGCCGAGGAATATGTGCATATACAACTTTTGACCACAGTTGCCCCTAGCTGATGATGTCTTTCCCTCAGACATCCATGCCAACATCACCTTAGCCACTGTTTCTCCTGAAACATCAACAAGTTGAGCAGTCTTCGTCACTGAAGATCCTGTCAAATGTGTCCCAACAATCAAGTGTTGAATGCTCAAGTGTTTCCTTCATTTTGGCAGACAACGGAAGTGGGGTTCCACTTTTCCCTAAGAAAATATTGCAAATATTACCGACTAAAAGAGAGTTAACCATGATGTGATATGATCCCTATGAATATAGGTACCGGTCCGCTTTGACATTAGCCTACATACGCGAACACTTTTGAAACCAATCTGTACCTTATGCAATAATCATAAACTACGATATTTCTGAAAAGCTACTTAGTTATTGAATATGATGACACAGGTGTTCTGCGTTACATTACTGCTATACTGTTTCTGTCACTAGAGGGCACTCCTATGTCATGGAACAGATAGAAAGTGAAAGGAGGCTTCAGTCCTATTGTAACAATAATATGTTAGCGGAGGTTTTGAGTATATCCAATGGCAATTTTCTTTTCTTCTTTTTCCTGTTAATCCATGTTAATCAAATGCACCCATACTAGTGCTGGGCTTGTCCCAGAAGTGATATCCCTCCTGCCCCTGCTTTTCCCCTGCCATGCTGAGTCAGCGGAAGTCACATCTGCTTTCTGGAGCAAGTAGCGCCCTCTGTTTCTCCTTCAACTGAGGCACAGTTCCTTGGAACTGATGTGCAGCCATAGCCAATGCATCTAATTAGCAAGACAATATGGCTCCCGGACAATCCTAGTGGGTTCAGACGGCTGTTACTAATATAAAGACACACACCGTACTCAACGTTCGACGCTGGACGCTGGTCAATTCCACCGGCCGCGCCAGTATTGGCTCTGGCTGGGAGTGCCACTAGGGGGCGGCAATTGGCTGTTCGCCCCAGGGAGGGGGGAGGGAAGCCGATATGAGTTCGCTACGTAAAGGAGTGGCTCCGGAGTTACGGTCCTGAGTTACGGTCGATGGCTTGGCGAGTGCCGTCTCGGAGGAGGCGGTACATCACCTTTGTCACTGCCGGTCTCAGAGCTATGACAGCGAACTCACAATACAAGGGGGTGGGGGTTGACATGAAAAGACAGGGTGTAACTGGCTCCTAAATTGTGAGAAAATGGGAAAAATTCTGAAACAAAATCTTAAGAATAAAAATAAATAAATCGGGGCTCATCAAAACAGAATTGGAAAGCCTGGGTGTAACATTACCACTGAGCGTATTCCCAGCGCTCGGGTCTGAAACCTAGACAAGAGCAAAACAACCCCCCCCCCCACATCTCCTAATGCCACCACAGAGCAGTTAGGGAGGGAATTTATTTGAAAGAATCTGTCTATTTGTTTATCAATTATCTGTAACCGATGTAGCACTCTGTGGTGTGCGTGTGCATGTTTGTGTGTGTTTTCTTTTTTTTCCCTAGGGAACTTACACCACTTCATCTCCAGTTATTCCTCCTGCTCGTGTATCCCTTTTCGCACCTGCGACTCAGGAGAGGTTTTCTGGCAAAGGCCTGGGTGCAGGGACCCACTTAATTGATTTATAATCCCCGGCACACAAAGTGACGCAGTCAGGGAGCAGCGCAGATAATATTCCAAGGGGGAAAACGCTCCAGTAAAATTCTCATCCCACGGGACTGGCATGTTTGTTAGCGTCTGCGCCCATAAAACGTATTTTTGGGCAAACAAATGTCCTTTTATCGCGCTCATATAAAACTGAACGTGTACATAAATCATTTGTTTTCCTTGCAGAGGGAGATAAGCTGCCCCGATGCCCTGAATTAGCAGCATTTCGTTCAAGGGACTGTTATTTAGTTATATGGGTAGTTTGGCAAACATGAGTCATGCAGTGTTAACCATGGAGCGTTAACTGCTGGCTCGGCTTCGTCATAGAAGGGATGTGGTTATTTTTTTCATTTTTGGGGAGGGTCACACCTTCATTCTGCAGCTGTTCTCTGGGTGTCGGGCAGTTGCACACAAAGGCCTATTCTTTGTATGCCTCCCACAGCTTGGTCATCCCACATTGCAGCTCATGCATGTTTTTTTAACCTAAGGAACATATCTGTCTTTCCCAGTTAACACATATTATCATTCTCTCAATGTAACAGATGCTAAGTCAGGGTGCCATGTGAAGGGCTAAACTGGGGTGACAGGTTGGTCTTCTGATCGATGCTGGGGTTTTTTTTTAACGCATTCAAAAAGTTATTCTCTAAGGAATACCCATACCCATTCAGGGGACAAATACAGATACAAACAAACAAAAGAAAAACAAATCAATTTACCAAGCAGTATACTATATATAGATGTGCACACATAGACCTACATCATACATACTATAAAAAAATATGTTTTTAACACAATTATGGCCCATCAAACAAAACACTGGGGTGGAACCACATTTTTTCAACAGAGAAGACTCCTGTCCCTCTGTTCTATATGTTGTTTTCATTCAAACAGGGTGATTACAAGTGGGTGTGGCAGTGCTGATTCCACCCCCTTTTCAAATAGATTGTATTTGGAATATTTTCATTCTCAAGGGTTGTGGTGTAGGCGGAGAAGACACGAACATTAGGCATTGTGCACTTCTTTACTTTAGTCCCATTTGTAAAGTAAATGTTGGACTTGACTCAGTTGCCATATCTACTGATTGCTATCAGATCCCGTTTGTAATATGGACATCAAGTCATTTAATTAAATTAAATGTTTTCCTATTTAAGAAGAACATGAGAACAGGATACGGACATGACAAGACAAGACGATTAATCTCACCTTGGCTTGTAATAGCTTGGCTTTTAATGTATCTATAATAATAATAATATCAAACTGTATATTTGGTATTTATTGTGCATTAAAGATGACAGAAATAAAAAATAAATACAAACTTTTAGAGAATTAATACAGTGAAAAAATGGCTTGAATAAATTCCCATACTAGAAGCCCACAATCTATTTGTTTGGTTATTTGTCAGGGATATAGCTGAATGCATTGGCACAATGTTAAAAACAGCCATCCAATGCATTGCATTAAGTGTTTATAGCCAAAGGCTAATTTCCAAAACCTGAAATTTACAGTGTAATTGCATTAAAATGCTTTTTTTTTTTAAACGAATCGGAAAAGCATTGTCCCCCCTTCCCCCCATTAGCTAAGATCAACAAACAGTTTATGTAACCCACAAATAAAGTGTATGTATCCAGAGATAAACTATAACACAAGGGCCAATGGTCCGATGACACCATAGCGCAGAACCTTTGGCAAAACAGCTGTTAATTGTTCCACATGGACACATTGAGTCGTGCGTGAGAATTACTTCAGTATGGCAGCCAGTCAAGTATTTCCTGGAGGAATGTGTTTGAGTATTTCCTGGAGACAGCCTTATGTTTTTTTTTGCAGAAGAATAATGGTGTACTTTGCAGTAGGTCTTTACCCAGAGCAGCGCTTGACCCCTTGCGATGACATCACAGAGGGACGCACCACCTACACTAGGACCGCAGCGGTGGGTGGTCCTCACTCTGATGCACCTGGAACAGACCACCACCCCCTGACCCCTCTCGATGAGCAGCTCCACAAACCGTGGCTTTGTGCCTCACACAATAACAACAAAGTGTTGCGGATCAGCAGTGATGACAGGTTACCGGGCCTAAAAAAGGTTTGGTTTCAACAGAATTATTATTATTATTATAACTTTGCGTTCTACAATATAGCATGATTATGAGGCTTTGTATTAAAAGTTTAAATCAATGACAAAAACGTTTGAGCGTTGTATAATCATGGTCATGCTATTTGCCGTATAACATTGTTTCCCATAAAAGACCATCAAGCAAATATGAGACCGAAGGAAAATAACAAAGCACGCCACACACAGCCCAACTGACACTATCTACGACACCATCATTCTTCACAGCGTGCGTTTCCGGTATCTCGCTCGACCTGCGAATGGGGCAGTCTGTCGTTTCCAGACTATATTTGTCCTCCAAGCACAAGTGAAGAAATTAGAGGAAGGCTCTCTCCTTTTGCCTGGCAGTCTGGTGCAAAACAGTGGCCTCTATTTCCAAGCGGGCTGCCAGCCCCCACAATGGAAGCAGGCGAGCCGATACATCGTGACATATTCAGTTACGGGAGCATCGCAACGTGACCGGTGCCCCACTTCCAAACTGGGGGAAATGCCACATCACAGAGGGCCTGTCTTCCTTTCACACCAGCTCCGTGAAAAATGCCACATTCCCGCACTCTCACATTTCCCATACGTTTCCTCTTCCTCCACTTTATCCTGGACGTGTTTTACTAGCGAGGTCCTTTCAGGACACTGTGCTAGGTCAGTAATACAAATGGACTGGCTGTGAAAATAAAGGAAATTTATCTCTATTGTTTTACCGACGGCTCCCCGGAGCAGAAACTCGGATGTCAGGCTCTTAGCCCTTGGCTGTAGGTTACTGGAGCGATACGTTTGTGATCTACCACAATCGACCTACAATACTAAACACTCTTTACAGTTCTGTCCCACAGCACGACGTGAGGAGGGGTTCTATGTCGGGACGGAGCAACTACCCAGGTATTAGGGCCATCACGTGAAGTGGGACCAGTGTATTGTAGCTGTACCAGAAACCACTTGTTGTACTTGTGATTTTCTATTCCATTAGCTAACATTAGTGGAGAGTCACTTGTGACCCTTGCTAGACAAGACATCTGCCAGTCGTCCTTTATATACCAGCACGGTAACAGCCTATTCTAGGTTATTATGCTTGTTTAGAAACAAATGAAATGGCAGCTGTTTTCTGCACAACATAGACAAATAGTTATTTTCATTTCGACAGCTTCACATGACAACTATATCAAGTGTCATTTATTCTGCCACCAAAGTGTAGGTGGGTGGCATTCAATCCTGTCTAGAGTGACTCATGACTTTCTTCGCATATGCCCTAGGTTGACAAAAATGGCTAAACCGAGTGGTGCCGATGGCACTTGAACCAATGGTCATAGAAACAATGGCTGTGTTCGAAACCGCTCCCTATTCCCTATATAGTGCACTATATAGTGTGTACGCAATTTATTTGCGATTTAACATTCAAAACTGAACATGCAAACCCGATACCACCTGAGTACATTTCAACCTGCTGCCATGAGTGCTCGGTTTGTTTACGTGATACTGGTCGCATCCGCTTGCGTCACCTGAATATCCGGCACTTTTTTTTTTTACACAAATGACGTTCAGTTGTAGTATCCGAAAAAAGATTGTCGTTCACTACATAGGAACACTATATAGGGAATAGTGAACGAGTGAGCGGTTTCGAACACAGCCAATGTGCAGCATAAACCTCGATAAGAGCGTTTATCTCCAACAGCCTTCAGACCAAGGAATGAATTTAAATGAATAGAATTAGGGGGGCCTCCAATAGCATGAGGTCTAATGCACCCGTATTGGCTGGTCCTTTATGAGTGTGAGCCACCTATCACGTTCGCAGTTCGAAACCCGACCGTACCAGACCAGCCCTGGTGGGGAGCCCCAATCGGAGGCGGCGTTTGGCTGTCCGCCCCAGGGGGAGGGAGGGAGGGAGAGCTGGCACGAGCTCACCGAGGAGCGGTAGGGCGACCTCGTAAACAGGGTTGGGCGAGTTCCATCTCGGAGGAGGCGAACATTGCCTCGAGGTATTAGCTCGTCGGGGAGGGTAAAACTGAAAAGAAATGGAGGGGGTATAATTGGGAGAAAAACTGGGGAAATCTGAAACAAAAATGTATATTAAATGAATAGATTTAACATGAAATATCACCAGTCATGTATGATTATGGAATGGTCCGAAGCAAGTAGTCTCAACCTCGGAGATTACATTATGGGGACACCATTCGACGGTCGATAAACAAACCAATAGCTGTATACTTAAATATTACGGGTGGCTGCAGCCGAACCTGACTGTGGACAAAGACGTATTGTAAAATGACACAAAGGGTCCTAAAGTTCATTCATGGCTCGTCGCTTTCCAAAGAAGGAAGGAAGAGTTTGTACCCGTGTTCCATGGAGTATTTGATGAATGCAACCTTTTCTGCCACTGGTGGCCAGCCTTACGAAACTGAAAGACATAGAAAAGGAAGTATGAACAGACTTAGTGAAGTGAAAGTCTTTGGACAGATTTAGCATTATTTGCAATTATTGTTGTGTGAGATAGAGTTGAATTGTGGTGGGGACATTGCCAAATGTGGATTGTTTATAATGCAACTATTAATGTGCAATAATTTTTACAACTGCAATTTTGTTTAAATTGTAATCAGAACTAAATCTTGTTACCATTAAGGTGGAAGGGTGTTCTCTGTGATTGGCCTTGGACATGAATGCATAGCCATTGCCTCTTTTTGCATTGTTCGTGTGCTGCTCTTACCACATGTACAACAAAATCAAAGAAGTAACATAAATCTTTTTAAATAAAAAAGTGCTTTCAACTCATCAATTGAACCCCCTATATGAAATATATATATATATATATATATATATATATATATATATACACTGATCAGCCACAACATGAAAACCACTGACAGGTGAAGTGAATAACATTGATCATCTCGTTACAATGGCACCTGTCAAGGGGTGGGATATATTAGGCAGCAAGTGAACAGTCAGTTCTTGAAGTTGATGTGTTGCAAGCAGGAAAAATGGGCAAGCGTAAGGATCTGAGCGACTTTGACAAGGGCCAAATTGTGATGGCTAGACGACTGGGTCAGAGCATCTCCAAAACAGCAGGTCTTGTGGGGTGTTCCCGGTATGCAGTGGTTAGTACCTACCAAAAGTGGTCCAAGGAAGGACAAACGGTGAATCGGCGACAGGGTCATGGGCACCCAAGGCTCATTGATGCGCGTGGGGAGCGAAGGCTAGCCCGTCTGGTCCGATTCCACAGAAGAGCTACTGTAGCACAAATTGCTGAAAAAGATAATGCTGGCTATGATAGAAAGGTGTCAGTGCATCGCAGAGTGCCCATGCTGACCCCTGTCCACCGCTGAAAGCGCCTACAATGGGCACGTGAGCGTCAGAACTGGACCATGGAGCAATGGAAGGCTGGGCTGGTCTGATGAATCACGTTTTCTTTTACATTATGTGGATGGCCGGGTGTGTGTGCGTTACCTGGGGAAGAGATAGCACCAGGATGCACTATGAGAAGAAGGCAAGCCGTCGGAGGCAGTGTAATGCTCTGGGCAATGTTCTGCTGGGAAACCTTGGGTCCTGGCATTCATGTGGATGTTACTTTGCCACGTACCACCTACCTAAACATTGTTGCCACATTGTCTTGGTGCCAGATACCACAGGACACCTTCAGAAGTCTTGTTGAGTCCATGCCTCGACGGGTCAGAGCTGTTTTGGTGGCACGAGGGGGACCTACACAATATTAGGCAGTTGGTTTTAATGTTGTGGCTGATTGGTGTATATATATATATATATAAGTTTGAAACTGCCACTCTACAAGAGCACTAGACAAGCTGAGCCATATGCCATGGCCGTCTCAGTCACTAAATCTCAACCCAATTGAACCCTTATGGAAGATTCTGGAGTGACCACCATCAACAAAACACCAATTTCTGGAATTTCTTGTGGAAGAATCATATCGGAAGACATTGTAGTTCCAGAAAAATCTATGTTGAGGCGCACTGAAGCTGTTCTGGCGGCTTGTGGCGGCCCAACACCCTATTACGACACTATATGTTGGTGTTCCCTTTATTTTGGCAGTTACCTGTATGTACAGGGGTAAGTGTGCAAACATGGCAGATAATACAGTACTGCATATAACTACAGTGAATGGGAGAATGAAAATGTACTAGTCATCCATTCAGTTATATTGAAGCTGAACTGCATAGCTGAACTGTCACTCTACAAGGGCACAGGAGGGCAAGGCGGTTTCGTATTTCATCAAGAGATGTTTGATTATCAAGCCGGGCTTAGATCCCTCATCTGAGCCAGATCAGGGCAGTTCCAGGCTTCAGCCTGCTCGTGACAAAGGAGAAGATGTCATCTCATCTGACCGTTCAAAAATACTTTGTGGTTTCGCAGCAGAGACGCAGTTCTCCCAGTTCCCCCCCTCTCCCCGTCATTTTCCGCATCACAGGGGGCAGGCCACTGCAGATGGAAATTTGGCGTGGTTGGCTCTTGACTCTTTGACCTCCATGCCTGCTGCTCACTGCCTTGCCTGAGAGACCAGTTTGGTCTTCAGGTTGGTCATTCACGTTGGTCAGGTTGGTCATTTTGGAATTATAAAACTGAGAAAGCACCTCCTTTCCCCTCTGGAGAAGATCAAGGCTGCCTTTCAGCGGCTGTGGACCTGCTGGACACTCCGGTGGGAACGCAATCTCAAGAGTTCAGTTGGCCTTTTACCGTGCAAAACCTGGGTCAAATGCATCAGTATTTAAATATCTGCATTGCACTTTTTTAATGCATTTGAAGTATGAAAAAACGCTTGAAAGTAGCTGAAATACTTCTAGTACGTATTTGACCCAGGGTCTCTCTCTTTTTCTTTTCATTTAGAAAATACTCCACTTGAATACGCCAGTGGCGTCATGACAGTTCCAACGAATGCAGCACTCTGGCTGCTTGCCACTTCCTCTCCGTCTGGCCATTGCAAAACCATTAAGTCTACAGTTTAATGCAAATCAATGGGCTGCACAGCAAATGTTTAAAAGCATTCTTTAATGCTTGCGTCCATCAAGCTGAGCTGTTTCTAGTGGTTCAAGTGGATTATGGAGCTTTATTAAACAGGAAGTATAAATGTATTTGACATTTTCAGTGTTGGCTTAGTGGCTTAACTCTACAAAGAACATTTGACAACGAATAAAGCACGTGAATTACTTATTGTTTTGGAATAAACAACAAAGAAACATTTTACCGTATTTTTCGTTGTGATCCTGAAATGAGCACGCAGGTGTTATTCTCATCAGCCTTCTGTACACTTGATCAGACCTGATAGAGATATTTCTTAAATCTTTTACTGGAATATCTAATAAAACACATTAGCTGCAGCCAAGGTTATATTACACTTTGCTAGACCCATATTCTAGGAGACAGAGAATCTTCTGTACAACCACAACATACTATATTTACATACCACAATGAGGAACACACCTCAGCTGTCATTTAAATCAAAGACCTCCGTGAGAGTGTGACCTATCCATGCAAATTTGTCTTTTTTTGATAAATATTCTTTCAAGGTCAAATTCTGCCCCTGAGAGGATTGTAATGCAGTCTTGCACACCCAATGGGATTTTCCACAGCTCACAAAGGAAAATCAGCCACCAAGTGTTTAGCCATTATGAGGGGCCTCTGATAGTGTAGCGGTCTAACGCACTCCGTAACGAGTGTGAGCTGCCTATCACGGTCGCAGTTCAAAACCTGACTCTGCCAGACCGGCCCTGTCGGGGAGCCCTGATCGGGGGCGGCGTGTGACTGTCCACCCCAGGGGAAGGGGGGAGGGGGAGCCAGCATGAACTAGCTGAGAAGGGCATAAGGGTGTCTCCAGAATGTGGGTGGGCGAATTCCATCTCGAAGTGGAGTTTGTTGCCCTCGAAGAATTAGCTTGCTTCGTAGAGACGGGTGGCAAGTTCATGGTTCGTGTGGGGAGGGCAAATCAAAATAAATAGAGGGTATAATTGGCCAACAAATTGGGAGAAAAACGGGAAAAAATGTAAACAAATAAGTAAATAAAAACCCATGAAAACAGCCACACAAAGAGGAAACCAAATAATAACATAAATAATGACAAAGATCCATAAAATTCAAGCTGAAGACAGCCCCAGTTCCCCTGCTTCTCCTAACGCACAGCTAACATAATAATATAATATATGCCATTTAACAGACGCTTTTATCCAAAGTGACATACAGTAGTGAATGCATACATTTTTCAGTATATGTGGTCCCAGTGGGAAATGAACCCACAACCTAAGCGTTGCCAATGCCATGCTCTACCTACTGAGCCACACAGAACCAGCTCTCTGCATTAGCCAAGCCTGGGGGGTGATCCCATTTAAATAAAATAAATTCATTGAAATTAATTGAAAGAAAAAATCTTCATAGAACATTACTGGAATTTTTCATATTTGGGTACCTGGAGACTGGGTGTCGCTGTTAAACACACAATGAGTCATAAATGCTGTTTTTCTACAATAACACATTCATTACACCGTGCGTTCTCTCCTCCATTTTTCAATTCGTGATTCAAATTTCTATTCATTTCCTGAATCACCTGAATTGAAATGGAATTGGCCCCTCAACGCTGGCAGTGGACCTGGTGTGACCCCATTGAGGACCAGCATGTCTCCCACCTGGAACACAGGTCCCCCGACCCACTGGACTTACCCAGCTCTTATCATGCCTCCCAGGTGCTGACGTCACCTGTCCCTGGCAGACTCGCTGTGTACAGGGGTAACTGCCAAAATGAACGCAGCACTTGGGTAAACGAGGGATCACGTGCCACGACCGGTACCGGGGGACAGGTCCGGCCCTCCCCTTTTCCAACGGGCCACCCCCCACTCTCCAGGGCCGTTTGAGTGTCCCCCCGGGTTAACAGAGTTTTGCCTTTATTTTGGCAGCTACCTGTATGTACACTCTGAACAAAAGCTCATGATAAGTGCCACCTGTTACGAGGGCCTGACAGGTGAAGGGTGCTCTGATTCTCCGGTGTTTTTGAGTTCGACTACAGGCAGTTTGGCATTGGAGATGCTGTAAAGAGGACACTTCACCAATACGTGTGCTCCACATTTTAAGTAAAAAGTTTAAGTCACACCATTAAAAGCCACCAACATGCATTTTCCCTATAAGAGTGTATATATATACGGTTACACTTTTTCAGCATGTAACCGACACACTCCCCTGTGTTAATCAATTTCCCCGATCATTTTACATTAGAATTAGATCAGCCCATATGGCTGTTACATAGTGAGTTACATTATTCCGGTCTTTTCCATTGCCTGTTGGCAGCCCCAAACAGGAAGTCTGCTCGGAAGGAAAACATGCAGGGCTCATTGAGGCAATACTCCTGGCCCCTCTAGACCTAACTAATTACACAATCCACTCAGGAAGAAGTGTAGCATGAGCAAAACACTGTGCTGTCAGAATAACCATCAGATCAGTGCTAAAATGATGCACTGTGGACCTCCGAGTGGCGCAGACAGTAAAGGCCCCTGTGCTAAGTGCAGGTTGCCCACTGAACCCAGGGTTCGAGTCCAGGCTGCACTCTGGCTGGGAGTCCCCTTGGGGGATGGGGATTGGCTGTTTGCCCTCGGGGGGAGGGGAGGGGAGCTGGCATGAGGCATTGCCGTGTAAACGCAGCTCTGTGCGTGTCATGATTTACAGTTGACGGTTTGATGGGTGGATCCCTACAGCGGTCTCAGAGGAGGCGGTTGTCACTGCCAGTCCCAGAGTTGTGGCGGTGAATTCATAATACAGGGGTGGTGATAGTTTAAATAATAGAAGGTACAATTGGCCATCAAACTGACAACAACAAAAAAAAGGGGGGAAAATGATGCGCTGTGTATAAGGCTGTACACACTTGTTTGCGGTAAGCACACATGTACGCTGAAATATTTTTCCGTAAAGGCTCTGATCTGGCCAGGCCAGAGACCAAAAGTTTAATATTAATATACACTCCACTCTAGCGGTAAACTATCGGAACTCTGTTTCCCTAAGACATTTTATATGTACCTATGTGAAGGTATGCGGTTTTTATTTCTGACAGGCTTCTTTGAACTCATCCTTGCTTCTTTGGTGTGTCTTTCAACATGCCTCATATACAGTAACATGGCCATGATTGGTTCTGAAGTAAGGACCCTAGAACAGGTAAAGGCCTTGTTAAAACTTGTTTAGGAAACACATTTCAGAGATACATCTGTGATGCATTTGTAAAAGCACTCTCGTGCCTGATCCAATTATAAAACATGGAGTATGAGTACAGCCAGTCATTATGGCATAGTGTATAGTGTTTTAGGAAATGAGCGATTGTGTAATTGTACCTGTTATTGCAGTGAAGATGAGAGTCATGCTGTTTGCTGTCCAATCACATTTAGTTTTGTTAAGAAATCACTTCCATTCAGTGTCCTTTACTTGAAATTTCATTTAAATGACAAAGAATTGTAAGTTCAATTGTCATATATTTCACCACCGGGACTTGTACAATGTTAAAAAACTAAGCATCAGATGCCTTGCATTAACACCCGTCCCAATAAACTACAGATAAAGAAATGTATGTATCAAAAATAAAAACAAACAATACAAATTACATGCACAAACAATTTAGAAAAAGTACACTCACCTAATACAGCAAAAAAAGCTCTAGAAAGTAAACTCTTTTGCAACATAAAAGGAAATATTCAAAGGATATGATTTTAATAAATTCGGTAACCAGACCTATTTTAATTGATTGAAATTAAATGATTATTAAAATGTGTGAGTGCATTGACATTACCAAGATGTGTTGTTGGCGCCATCAAGTGGTCAGTTGTTGTCACTGGACAGGATTTACATAGACCTAAAGCCTTCTAACTGAGGGAAGGGGGAATCCAAATATGCGTCACATCCACAACCTCTTTGCTGAAATATCACAGATATTTGGGTTTGGTACACCCAGTAGTAGCTCCGCATCATTAGTTACTACAGCAGGGGTAGCAATGTAAACATTTTATACACAAAAATGTTAAAACAGCAGACTACGGCTTGTGGGAATAACATGAGATACTGTACCAGAGCAGCTTCCCACTTTAACACCTCTTTTGATTTCAGAACAGTCTGTCAGGATACCATTGGTACTGACTTGCAGAATGGATTTCTCAATCAGTCAAACAAATAGCTAAAAATGACACATTGACATGGCCACATCCTCACAATTCTGATGCATTTTGCCTGCTACGCATCTGTGATACATCACTGTATCACTTCTTTCACGTGATTCTAGAACAGTAATTTCATTTTAATTTGTACATATTGTTTATACAAAGGATAGTTTCATTTTGTCATACCCATCGTGTAACTTATCTCCTGGTTTGATTACTGGCCCTGTCATTTCCCCACATTACTTGGGAGCATTCCTGGTGCACAGCCCCTTCAGAAATGTACTGCAGCAGTTGTTATCTCCCTAATGAGTGATAAGACCACTTCCCCAAATCTCTACAGCACATCAGTGGATGTAACATGAACGTCCCCCATCTTCCCTAGTGACCGAAGCGAACCTAAAATTAGATACTGTTCGGCAACGCTACAAAAGCAATATACAGGTGACTGCCTGGTTCTGGTGGCTCTGTTACATGGTGACACGCATTTCCTTTATTTTGGCAGTTACCTGTACATCCTTTGGCACAATAATTAAAGACCCATCAGCCACATTGAGGCAACATGCTCTTGGTTGGGCACCAGAACAGTTATGTATGTATGACTGTTATGTATTATTATTATTATAGTTATTTTGAGATGCCATGTTTCCTCCAGACTGAATAGCCGTCTCTGTGTATTGTTGTATGTACCGTTGACTGTTGTATTGTCTGTAACTATTGTGTAGGCCTACTGCTGCTACCTTGGCCAGGTCTCTCTTGAAAAAGAGATTTTAATCTCAATGAGACTTCCTGGTTAAATAAAGGTTTAAATAAAAAAATTAAAAAAAAATAAAAAATAAAAATAATAATATGACTATTGCCTATTATGACTATTGTCATAAATGTCTGAATATGTCTTTTTGACTGTCCAAACTGCTTGCATAAGGTCACGTTTGGTGCCGCCGTTGCTGGTAGCCATTGTCTTGATTTGGAGCCAGAAGGAGGGCTTGTTTGTTGTCAATGCTCAGCTCAGAGTATGTCTGGGTTTACTTTTTCAGTCAGTCTGTGTTTACAGCGCCTTGATTTGTCTACAGTTTCTTTATTTACACCAGGCCTGACTTTCAGCAGGTTACACCCACCCATCGCCTGCGTCCAATCGCCTGGCAAACGAGACGATGTCGTGTTTGTGGGGCGGTCAGCGGAGCGTGTCCTGGTCAACCGTAAATGATTATTCAAGCTGACGCAAACAAAATATTGAATCCATATCTAAAACCTGTGTACTTTGCTTAAAGAAAATATATCAAAAAGGTACATGCATACATAGAGTTGTAGAGCAATAAGGGTCGGTGTTTTTAATGAGCCGTATACAAACCACCCACCGACTGACAAGTGGGGCTACAGTGCAAGACACAAGAGCTAGACTGAGGGGCATTTGCAATGAAATTCTCTATATCCATGAAATCCTTTTTTTTTTTTTTCTCTTTTTAAAAATAATTTTTCAATAGTTTCTATGAGAGGGAACGAGTTCAAATACAACTTCTGGTTGGATTGAAGTGAAAATATAATTGAAGCAATGTACAATGCTATGTGTAAATCTGCAATTTCTGTTTGACTTCATTCTCAAACAGACACCCTGTTACATTTAAATGCTGCAGTGAATATTGAAAAGTGAAATAAAGATAGCTTAAGTGTGATTCTACACGTTTTGTTACACCTTCCTACACCTTGCATTCAGGGTTTATTGGTTTTGAGGCAGCGTTTTTAGTAATGCCTCAAATCTGAATTCTGGGCTGAAATAAGCACAGGACATTTATATTGTTATAGACTATTCAGGCACCACAATAATTATCCCGATAATTCTGGTGGAGATGGGGTGGTTCACCCACTAATGAGCTTGCACTGTTGATGGACTGGGCAGTTTAGCCTATATGTAAATATTTGGGTTTGGGGTCAGAACTACTTACTTCTGGCTCTTGGTTTGTGGCTGAGTAACTGTGACATATTGATTTCCGTATCTCATTCCGCTCGACTAGATCCCAGTTTTTGGCTTAATTGTTGCCAGGGAAGACTGAAAATATATCAGATTTGATTACCTGCGGGGGCATACTTCGAGCGATACTTGGGAAACGCATATATTTGCTATTGTTAAGGAAATGGTGTAGGAATAGTTGAGGAACATTTCTTGGTTATCAGGGTTCCTAAACAATTTTCCGTTAATTTGTTACTCCTTGATATTATTTTTTAATCGGGTATTGTCGAAATGTAACCTACTTTAAACTTAATGTATCATTTTTGTTAGCTGATCTCGTTTTAAAAAACTAAAAACAAAACAGTTAGCTTTGTGATAATCAGATCACTTTGGATTCAAAGATATAGCCTAAAATTTGGCCTCAACATTAATTAGTTTGAGCTTTTTTTCCAGTCCAAAATTATCTGCATAAATGGCATACATGTATTACTCATGTAAAAATACAGAGAATGCATATGGTAGTAATTTATGAGAAAGTACACATACCATGTGTTTAGAGATAAATAAAATCATGAAAAGTACAGAAGAATTGGTGCCTTTTCATGATACAAAATAGGTTTGGAAAATATATAAATGCATGCACACAAATGGGCCGCGGCTGCGGTGGGCAACTTGTGAATACTTAGAACCGAGATAGCATCAAAGTCAACAGAAAACAAACTATCCTGTGTCAATGGCAGGAAAACCACAGAATTAGCTATAACAAGCATGTGTCAAGAGAAAACGTGTGTACATAGGAGAAAAGATATATCGGTTGCACGATTGGCTTGACCTAAGTTACTTCCAAATTGTCATGTACTGGATGTCTGATATCCTTTACCAGTAGGCTCTCGTGGAATTGGTAGAGCCAATGCCATAGGGCCACAGTGCCATGAGATTTTAAATTGGTAAGTAATAGCATTTGACGCCATCTCCATATTTGGACATCAATGTCTGAGTCACTCTGAGGTACAGTGCTTCTGTGAAGTATTGAACATAGATGAACACTCTAAAGTTAAGTTCTGCTTTCCCTCCTGTTATTACAGAGCAGATTTCAGGAAGCCACAGTCTTAAACGGAAAACAGAGAGAGCATCAAACTCCCTTGATGATCTGAAAAGAGCAAATGAAGAAGTAGGGCAAGGGAGATCGATAAGATCAGTTGCAAAACAGTTTAAGATTGACCGAATGACTCTGAAATGATTCATTCAGAAAATAAAGGATGGAGAGTCCTCATCTGTAGGCTGTATTTCATTGACAAAACCAGACATTTCCATGATACTAACCTAAGTCAACTGCTATTGACAGGAGGAGACTGGTTGCGGAGATATGTCATGCCGCACACCACAGGCAACATCACTGGGAAGGGCCACAGCTTTTAATAAGCATTTTGTAATAATTTTGCTTCAGTGATGGATGAATATTTATTTTATTCTTCACAAAAAACTGCCCATTTATGATGTGTTTAAGTTAAATATATTACTTTTCATTTTAGATTCAAGTTCCCACCAAACATGATCTATAACATGAATGAGAGTGGCATCACAAATGTGCAGTCTCCAAAACAAATAGTGACAGAGAAGGGGAGAAAACAAGTTGGTTCAGTGACATCAGGAGAAAGAGGGGAGCTAGTTACACTTGTTTGTGCAGTCAGTGGGGAATGTGATTCCACCAATGTTCATCTTCCCGCGTGTCCGTTACCATGATCATTTCATCAGAGGATCTCTATTGGTATTGGTTGTTCCACCAAGTCTGGTTGGACAAATGAGAAGAGCATGTAATCAGGCACACCAACTGCTCTAGAAGTAACCCTCTGTTGCTCATCCTGGATAACCATGAGTTTCACATCACATTGAAGGCTGTCAAGTTAGCAAAGCAGAATGGCATTGTGATGCTCACTCTGCCAAATCCGTATTTCGTACTCAAAAAAAAAAAAAATATCTTAATTTGTTTTTATTTGCACCAATTCAACAGAGAATAAATGTGTCAGACTGGCTCAACTTACCCCACTCATTGGCTCATCTTACCCCATGCATGGGGTATGTTGAGACAAAAGATAAACTTTTTTTCAGACAGCATATCTATGAAACTATTTAAGCTAAACAGAAGGTGTTGGTTTCCAAAGAGGCACAACACCTTAAGGTTTCAATTGGCATCAATATTGCAAAGAAAAAACTATTTGACTCAGCAACATAATGAAAAAAGTTAAAAAATGGCACATCTTACCCCGTCTCCCCCTACATAATTTTACATTTTACAATTTTGCGTCATGCATCGTTCTTTTCGTTTAATTTTCGCTGTATGCAAACAGGAACGCATCGTAAAATTCGGGAAACACAGATACTTTAAAACAGGAAGAGGCCGCGTTGCTGTTGGTACACTCGAACTCCCGGCCGTTGTCTCATTCACTCCATTTCGCTTCAGAAAATATTTTCAGTATTTAAACTTGGTCGTGCGGGAGAATATAGGCTAATGGGGACCGTGCTGGTGGCCATTGTTTCACAAGTCGTTGTTTACAGGACCAACAGGGTTCTCCTCACGCGAGCGCGGTGGGTCTAGGCCCATCGTTATAAACTCACCCCCTCTCTCGTTCCCACGCCTGGGCTTTTCCCAAAAATCTGGAAGCCAGGGTTGGCATGAGTCATCTTTACGGCCATGCCCACTTTTACTGACAAATTATGCAAAAGATTGATAAAATAATAACAAAATGTGTGCACCGATCTGTGATGGGCCTACTTTTTACATATTGTCTGTACATTTAGGAATGGTTGGCAGCACTGCTGGAAGCAGGCGGGGAGGTTCGGCGATGGAGGACCTACCTGCTGGTAGCCTAATCTATGGAGTAAAATGACTGCCAACAGTATTTACCGGGAAAAAACCAAGATAGCAAACGTGAAAATAGCGACTAGACAACGGAGCCGATGTGGTCAAATCAATTTTTTTCTATTTAGAGAGCACGTTTTACTAAATCGAGCACACGAAATGCTATTTCGTGGACACGGGATATAATTCGTTACCTCGTTTTGCGTATATTGTGCACAATAGTTCCTATTAAATATTTACAGAGTAGTTTACCCCGAAGTACTCTGGCCTCGGCTCGGAGTTTCCACATGTTTCTATTTACCTCCATAGACTTCCCGGTTCAGCCGATTGGTTCATGCTCGCAATGACGTAGATCAGGTCAACAGGGACTCTGTTCTGATTGGATATTGGTGGGGTTTCCTAGACGGTGTACTTGTTGCCTGAACAGATGAACTTCATTTGTGTGCACATTTCGACGTTGCCAACCAATTTTGCCGTGCTTATTTGTGAAACACATACATTGGGGTAGTTTCTCGCCAGGGATCGATGAAATTAACGTTTTCTTAGCTCAGCCCACCATCTAAAAAGGAGCAATTACAATAAGCTACTTGTTTTACACACCTTTTCTTCTTCTAGTTATTATTATTATTTTTAAATATTTAAATCGTGCGCACAATATACTCAAAATGAGGTAACAAATTGCTTTTCGTGCGCACAAAATACTTAAATAGTGCTCACAATATATGCAAAACGAGGTAACGAATTGTATCTCCTATGTATGAAATAGCATTTTGTGCGCTCGATTTAGTAAAACGTGTTCTCGAAATAGGAAAAAAACATAATTTGACCACTCCAGGGCCCCGTACCTGACAACATGTTCTTGATCGGATGTATTTTTATCATTGTTACATGGCATGTGCTTAAGTGAATTGCCAAAGCTGTTACCTGCAGCTCGGTTAAAGAACTACAATGTGTTGATGTTGTAATTAATTAAGTGCCACTGTATAAACAACTAGATTGACCATAATGCTTTTTTACAAGCCTTGGGGCATGCAGGGAGAGGAGAGAAGCTGGAGGGTGGCGGAAGTGAATGCATCAAGAACATAGAGGATCATGCTATGTAGTGTTTTGGCGTTTTTTTTTTGAATGCACGTAAAGTCATAGTGAGTAATATACAGTATACTACTGTCGAGAAGTGGAAATGGTGTGGAACGCAAGAAATTGAACGAGATGTGTGTGCATCTTGTGAGTTCAACATGTGCGAAGGCTACATCCAATATATTGTAATAATTAGATTTTCCTGGAAGACATTTTTAATCACATCACAGTTGTGCACAGTCGTTCCAGGTGGAGGCACCGCCAATTTGAGAATATTTGTCCTTACAAATACTAGGAGAGTTAACTCCAATGGACCACAACACCTGCCACACAAAAGAACTCGGGATCACTCAACATTCAGCGCTCCGTTGTACCTATAGCGGTCACAGGGCTCAGCTTAGGGTTACATAAGCAAACATAGAGTGATTATTCATTATGTTAACGAATGTTAATTCCGTAGGTTTTTACTGACGTTCACTGTCACAATGATTTCTCAGGCTGTGGTTCTGTGCTCATAGGTATGCTTTTCTATGGGTTCACTTCGATAATCGGCTCATGTTTCATAAGACCAGTAGAGGGCGATGTTTCAACTGTTTTAAAGCACAATGTTTGACGGTCACTGTCACAATGATTTCATATTATGGTGGGTCTGAAGGGGGGGAATCTATCGTGCTGTAAAAAAATATACAAATTTGCAGTGGCAATTTAACCATTTGTAATATACAGTATGACTTCGTTTGAGCCCATCTCTGAAGAATCAATTTGAAACGTGGGGATACTTCCTTGATGGACATAACCTTGTTGGGGTGCAATAGCCTTTGCTGTGAAATAAGGCAAGGAAGACACAGACTAGAGAAAACAGGAAATCTGTCGAAGCTGGACGCCAATTTGGCGCTCTTTTGTGCTTATGAATGGTATTGCTCATTTTTTAAATCAAGTTTTAAAGGGTCCTGAATGTTTCCATTCCATGACACCACACCCGTCTCCCCCTAAACAACATTGTGCGTGGGGTGAGGTACTGGAACTTGAGGTGTAGCAGGGGGAAAAAACGTATAACAAAATGATATAAACGATATAACAAAATGTACATTGTGCACTGAATTAAACGCTATGTTTCCTACCTCTTTTCACAACAGCAGAAACGTTTATTTTCCCACAAGGAAGATGAATCTATAGCATAGAGCTAACAAAGGAACCCTGGACTATCTTTACCCCCTGAAGCCCCCATGAGTGCCAAATAAATAAATGCAGAAAATTAAATCGGGTGATACGGCGGGACCCTCACACAATAATTGAGGTGAAAAAAAAAAAGTTTTTTTAAATTTAAAAGGCGAGGCTTCAAAGTGACAGGCTGTAACCGAAACTGCTTCTCGCTCAGACAATGGCGGCGGCCTCGGCGAGATCTTTCACCGTAGCTGTCGGTGTTGATAAAATCCTGGCAGCCGCTCTTCTGTTTTTCAGGTCAATCATTTATCGGGAGGTTCTGGTCGGCTGAGCGAAAAAGGAGACAGTAAAATACTATCAGCCAGTGTTAACATTCCACCTGAGTTGTAATCGAGGCTCGCATGCTAGATGCAATCGCGCTGCGCCTACCTGCGCTGCTTGGGCCCCCGACTACAAAGGCGAGGGCCTGGAGGAGATCCTCCCCCTGCACACGACTCATTCTGCACCCGGGCGCGCAGGGCTTCTGCGGGAGGGGGGACGGAGTTCACCTTTGGGGGGGAATGTTCCCAAAACATAACATTTTCTGCTGTACCGTGTTTAGGCCTATCTCTTACGACCCTGGGTATCGGAGGGGATCCCCCTGACTCAACCAGACGACCTTGTCCGGAAAAAACGACCAGGTCTAATGCCGGGTGATCTACGTCTTGTCTTCTTTATTTACAGTGCTCTGATTTGTCACCTTTCCTCTGCGTAATTGGAGTGCTATTGGCAAGGCTGAAAATAAGGCCGGGAAAGACAGGAACTGCCCCCACCCCACCCCACCCCACCCTCCTCCTCCGTCCCCACCCCACCCCCCACTCCACTCCGTGCCTTGTGGACACGTTCATTTGGCATACTCGTCGCTGTCGGACACTTCACAGAACGCACAGGCCTTAAGCTTAAGGTTGCACAAGACGAGGGCCTGACATGGGCAGGCCATGGAGAGAACCCACCTTCAGGTTACAACTTTATTTGCGTTACCCCCTCGCCCCCACTATCAGCACTCACAAACCTTTGCTCCTCCAAAGCAGGCAAAGGTGGGGGGGTGCAAGCAGGTGGGGAAGGCTTAGTGACAGCTTTCAGAAAAGCCTTTGTAAGTTTTCAGGTGGTTCCACGTTAAAACAAAACAAAAAAACATCCAATGCAGGTTACCTAAGTCCCTCGCGCACACACACAGTCAGAGGGGTCTCTTCAATTGTTCATTGCCACCGCCCCCCCTGCCCGGTGGGAAGCTGGGGGCTCTTTATTCCCTTTCTCCTCGACCCCCTGATCCTGAATGGAGCTGCGACTTGAAGAAGCTCAAATAGCCTGTGGGGTGAATTGAGTCAGGTGAGGCTCAGGTCCCTGCCTGCCTGTCGTTTGTGTCTTAAAGATTGCCGTTGCTTGGATAGTGTGTGTAGGGAGAAGAGGGTGGGTGTGGAGTGGTAGTGGTGGTGGAGGAGGAGGAGGAGGAGGAGGAGAGGGGGGCAGTCTTTGATCTCACACTTCAGAGACGCCTTTTCATTCCGAACCTTGTCGCCATGGTGGAGCGGGAAACCCGACCCGAGGCCGGATCGGGCCGGAGCAGGTGCCCAGGTTACTCAGGTGCCTCAGGTGTCCGGGAGCTGTGTTCGGTAACAGCGCTCAAGCGCCGCCTTTGTTCTGCCGCGGCTCCTCACATCCTCCGCTCGCTCCGCTCCCTTCCCTCCTCGCGCCCCCCCCCCCCCACACCGTGACATGGGCCAAGGCTGTCTGGCACCGAGAGCGGGACTCATTCACTCCTTCTCCTTTTCCCTCCTTTGCTATTTATTTATTTTTTAATGAGAAGAGACTGGGCATGCTTCTCGTGTAGACTTATTTTTAGGAGGCTTCCTGGGCGAAACAATTAAAAAGTGGTTAAACAAGACCCCCCCCCCCAAAACATAAAATAAGCCTCAGTACCAATGGGGGAGGGGGGGGGGGGAAGGAGGTGATTTTGCGAAGGAGAGGGGAACGGAGCTCGTGGCTTTCCTTGCCGGTTCACGATACATGTGTACCTCCTATCCGTGGTGCGATGGACAGGTAAGGCCTCAAAGTGACACACAATCCCGAGCCTGTCGGTCGTGGGAATCACACACCCACACGCACCCCACTAAGTGCACCCATCAGATACACAAGCACCCCAATCATCCCAGCAGGCAGTATGGGGGGGGCTCTGTTCCAGACAGAGTATGACTGCAACGAGGGCACAGGTTTTGTGTGGGAGCGCAACAAAAGGCCCCACAGAACACACGCTTGGGACAGGAATTTTAATGAATGAACGAAACGCACTGCGGCCCACGGAGCGGGGGAAGCCCGCTCAATAGACGATCTATTCAGAGTGTCCGCGCGTCGCACGAGGCCTGCGTTCTGGCGGCCGCCGTGCCCTCGCAGACATTGCACTGCACACCAGCCCACGCTCGTATCTACCGCCAACGAGATAAGGCTGAACCCAATCCCGAGAGAGAGGATTGATAGTCCGTGAAAGGAAAAACACAGTGGAAAAGATTAAGCTTTTGTTGATCAGTGGTGCGCCCTTAAAAAAAAAAACATCGTACATTCAAATTGGAGCGTGACATTACTCGGTTTGCACAATGGGACCGAGCTGCGGTGACTCTGCGAAACTCGCACAAGACGTTTTTTTTATCATAATGCGAAACAGGTCAGGCGTCCGTGACTGACGTGCTGAGGAATTGAAGTGGTCGAGAGGTTTGAGCTGGCATTCTCGCATCTCTTATGGGAGAAATTGCCGGAGCATTCCTCAAGGAGGTACAGCATGTGGAGAGGACAATGCGGGCTAATGACAGGCCGTTTCAGTGCTACATTTGGCAACGCGCGCTACACCCCCGGTGGGCTGCATTGGAGAGCGATTGGGATTTAAGAATGAGAGAGAGCAGAGATGGAAGGAGCGATAGGCTGCCAGCAGTAGACGATCTCAGGGGATGAGTGTCGGAAGAAATTATGGAGTGAAGATAAACGGTGGAGGGAGTGGCACGACAATGAGGAGAAACGAGTTTCGAAGAGAGACGGAGAGAGCCGATGGAGAGATGTTGGGCAGTGGGGGACTATGGGAGGAGCTAGGGATATGGGAGATGTCTTATTGACAAATAAATCAATAACATAAATTATATTATGCCATCAGAACTCATTTATGGACAGATTGGCAAAAATGAACATGCACTTGTGAACATAAGATTGACTTGACAGGGAGGTAATACTGATAATGTATACTGAAAGCGTGTCGAAAATGTCCTTGCAACGTTGTCACAACATGCATTATGCTCCTAGCAACCAATTTCATGTGAAGTTCACGTTAGCCTCTGCAAGAGGGGATGTAGACAATAATAGTGTGTCTACATCAGGGTCTAATTCAAGTTGTTCAACGTGGATCTGTAAGAGAAGTTCTTAAAGAATAATCAGCTGCAATATCCAGAGTATTATGGATCGGACTGGGTAGCAAGCTGTGTGCTAGCTGTGTGGAGCAGGTAATTTAGCTATTTAGCTACCTAAGCGAATTAGCTCCTGTAGCGGGTGAGCTCTGGTACGTGAGCGCCCGCTGCAGAAAGTGATGTGGATAAGAGTACGATTAGTTCCCGGAGTTAGGGACTTGAGTCTTTAGCTCGGCGAGCTAAATCGCTCTCTTGTCACATCGAGATCCCTCGGTTCGAAACTCGCTGCGTGCAGAACCAGCCACAGTTACAGTGGTGCCGTGACTCGGATCGTACGACCGATGGTAATTGGTCGGGCCGTGGTTGCTGCCGCAGGAGTTTCGAGGGGGAGAGTGTAGCGGGTGAGCTCTGGTACGTGAGCGCCCGCTGCAGAAAGCGACGTGGATAAGAGTACGATTAGTTCCCGGAGTTAGAGACTTGAGTCTTTAGCTCGGCGAGCTTAATCGCTCTCTTGTCGCGTCAGAGATCCTCAGTTCGAAACTCGCCGCGGGCAGAACCAGACAACTCAGTTACACTCCCGTGTTTGATTGGTTGATGGGGTTGTTGGTTCTGAGACAACAAATGATGATGATCCAGGGAAAATCGGACGATCACTCCATGCAACAGTAATTGGTATGCACTCATTTTATACTGCAAACATTTATTTGTTTACAGATGAACAGTCAACAAACCAATTTCAAATAAGCTCTCACCCAGAAAAGATCGTCATGGATTAAGTATATTTACCCATTATTCCATTACTCACTACGGACAAACAGGGCTCTGCTGTTCTCCCTTAAGCCTTCTCCCCGCGTGGCCCAATGCTTGCCGTCGTCAAGTCGTGTCTTCTGAGAGCAAATGACATCGCGAGGGGGAAAAAATCTGATCGTGACAGAGAATCGCAAGGCTACGGCTCGCGCCACTACGCTGTTTCAAATGTTGCCGTAGAAACGGTCATCTCCCAATACACACGAGGTGGACGCTATTGCTCACGATGTAATGAGAGGCACGGCTAATGTGTGAAGGCGTGGGACCCTTTGGCAGGCACTGGGCTTCACCGCACATTATATTTACATTTTAGGCATTCATCATGGTTAGTGCAAGAGATCAGTGTAGTAACACTGCAATTGCCATCATTGTTGGCAGCTGCACACCATACCTGTAACACTGGGAAAATGTCAGGAGTGACAATATCAGGAGCTGAAGTGCAGAATGCGGTGTCATAACCATAGACGTTGTCACGGTAACGGGTGTTGTGGTATTCGGTCATATTTAGCACACCGTAGTTAACCTCAGCCACGTCACACTAAATGTAGGCTACTCGCATGACAACTGAAATTGCTGTAATACGTGTCCTGTGTGTAGCCGCCGCAGTATTTCTCCGCCCCCCGTTTGTGCCGTAATGTCAGCGGTGTTTATGTTGATTGTAGGTGGCTACATAGGCTAATGCTTTGAATAAATCACACCTTTGAAATGTCCCGTCACACAGTCTGTAGCAATTAACTTTGAGAAGTTTTATTACCGTTTAAATGAACCGGTCCGGAATTATTCTTTGAAGCAGGTAAATGATGAGAAATAAAATGGAAGCTTAATACTGTAGACAAACTTCAAAGCAGAAAGGTTGTTGTGACAACAGAGGGGACTGGGAAATCAGATTTTTTCACACGCTTCACTTGTGCGAGCGCGACCGTGTACAGCTGTGTGAGAGTGACAGGAGGCTTACTGCAGCTTCCTCATTTCACGTGCTGCAAATGGAAATGCAAATGTTCTAAAAGAAGATTCTTGCTGCTGCTTTCCTGTGTTATTTTCTCATCCCCTAATGCGTACCTTCAGCCTTCTGTAGGAAATGGGAGACTCAATTCCTTTTCCTGTACAGAATTTTATAGGTGGAATTTCTGACGTGGCAAAACCCGGGGTGGCTTGGATACTGCAGGTGGTAACGTTGCCATCGAGGTAAATGGTTTATTCGTGTACCAAACAACGCACTGTCACAGCAAGTAAAACAGTTACTTGCCTGCGCATATGTTGAAAACGAGAGGTACATTTACTTACCACTCGTCCCTGTCAATCTGAGGCATACGCAACGAGGAGCGCCCGTCCAATCAAACGAATGCTCTGACATTCCGTTCTCAAACGGGACGCTTCCAAGAAAAACGTTTTCAGAACAAATCCTAATTCAGACACAGCTAATTAAACGTTATTTACACAAGGCCTGGAAAACATACACTTTTTTTTCTCTCTCTTCATCTTGTCGTTAACTCGTCATTAACGCCGAGGGTAGGGGGTGCTGTTTACGCTCTCGGCCCGCGTGTGTGGCCGCACGATTGCTCCAGCCCCTCCGTCACTCCTGCGATTGGCTGAGCTGCAGACTTTATGGATCCGTGTGTACGCTGGCTTTTGGGTTAGCCGGCGTGGCGGTGAAGGTGCAATGTGCTCATCTGACGTGGGCGGGGACGTGTAATCTTCCGGGGAGACCCTGGAGGCCGTCGCTAGATAAATACCACATGTAGCTACGTGGGGCAGGACACACAATCGGGGGTCTGAAAAAGCAAACAGAGGGGAAATAAGGCGAGCCTCAGCTGCCCCGCGTCAGCCCCGCGGCCAAGAGTGATGCGGGCTTCCCTGTGGACGGGGAGCGTGTATTGAATTTGTTACTCTGTCTGACAGCGGTAACTGAACCCCTGTTTTTCATGGGCTCTCTGCAGGTCAGTACAAATTAAGGGTAACCCCCCTCTGTCCTGACAGGAGGGAAACGGGATCCTAACCCCTCAGGTCCTGAGAGTAAAAAGAGCTTTGGAGAGTTTCTGAGCAATAGTAATAGTATTAATATTAATGATAATAATGAATAATAATAATAATAATAAGAAAATAAGCTTTCCTCAGGAAACCGGTGGAGGAGCAAAGGGGAGCACTGTGAAAGGGGAATACGGGGTGGGGGGCTGTGTGAGGCTGCTGAGGCTTGCCAGTGTGCCTCTTCCCCTCGCGCGCTGAGTGATCATTCCTGCTCCCCGGGGAGAGATTGGCCCCTCCCACCTCAGGGATGCGCTGGCCCTTCCCCCTGGCTGGGGGCTGGGCCAATCGGGGGCCTCCCTCCTCTGGCACACGGCCTCCCGCTGCTATAGGTAAATGTCTCCAAAGAGAGAGGGGGAGAGACAGACTGACAGAGGGAGGGCAAAGTTAGGAGGCTGGCATGAGAGCAGGAACTCTTCAAACCCCTGACTGAGTGTGACTGACTGACTCATGGGAGCTTACAACTGATAGAGCGATACAGATACAGAGAGAGAGTATCAGAGTGTGAGAGAGGGAGAGAGAAAAAAAGAGAAAGATATATATATATAGAGAGAGAAGAAATAGGGAGAGAGAGAGAGACAGAGTGTGAGTGTGAGAGAGGGAGAGAGAAAAAGAGAAAGTGTGTGAGTGAGAGAGGGTGAGAGAAAAAGAGAGGAAGAGAGGGAGACACAGAGATTGAGAAACACACACACACGCACGCACACACTCACGCTCACTCACTCAGACTGAGCCACAGGGAAGCAACATGCTGCAGGTGCTGTTGGTGCTCCAGTTTGCCAGCACAGCCTGGGGCTACGGGCTCCAGGATCGCGCTCCTGCGCCGCCCCCGCCCGCCCCATGCCCGCCGCCGTGCCAGTGCGAGGAGGACGGCATCCTGCTGCTTGTGGATTGCTCGGAGCTCGGACTGCCAGCAGTGCCCGCCGACCTCAGCCCACTGACCTCCTACCTGTGAGTACTACCTGTGCTGTCTTGGCCCCTCAGCAGTGGGGGTGGTGCTCGCTGTGCTGTGAACGTTAAGAACAATGATGATGATGATGATGATGATGATGATGATGATGATCACCTTTGGCTTGGCGTTTCACCGGCTCGTGGAGGGTGTGCAGTCATGGACGTGTGCTCGGCGAGGACACTTTTGCGATGCGTCTGAGGAGTATTGTGCATTTCTTTAAAGGGATCGCCAGTCGTAGGTCACCGTTCGCCGGTCTCTTTGGCGCAGGTGGTGGAGATGTCTCTGTGAGGAGTCTGTGAGCGGAGCTGCATGTGCGCGCGCCTGACCCGACGACCGCTTTAATTCCAGGGGAGGTGAAATTGAGCGTGCGCGCAGCAAGCCCCGCACTTTGTGTAGAACGACCTCAAATAAACAGAAAGCAAATTAATGCACGAATGCACAGGCTCGCTCATGCACCAGACTCTGTGGTTCAGGTTGGGATAAAAAGATCTGTCCCTGCATTCCTCCACTCCAAAAAAAGAGAGGGAAAAACTATTCTAATAAAATTTTAAAAAACATGATCCGCTTACTGTGAACGGGAGGGTTCCGAATGCCTGGAGAACCGGCCTCAATCAGTCACAAATGCAAATTGTGTTCAGAACAGGGCTAATTACAAGTGACACTTTTATGAGCCTCAAAGGAGACACGGTAGACGTCCGCATGCACCGTAATGCGCCGAGGCAGTGTTTACAGCACGCCCTTCCAAAGCTAAAGTCAGCTAGCAGATCATTCGATTTGAGCCTGAGATCATTCCTTAGACAAAACAGACCTTCGCTGACGGGGAAACGCGGATATTATTTAATACTGCACATTCTGCTGAATTGTTGTTGCTGCGGGTATACCTCAGTAAACCCTACAGTGCTATGGCAACACTGGCTGTGAAACAGTGAGGTGAGTTGACAGCTGGAATCCTGCCTTGCATTAAGTGGAGTAAAGAAGCCAATACAACGAGAATGAGGTTACAGTCCAGTGAAGTTTTACATCTGAGTAGCAAAAACTGGCTTATGTCAAAGAGTGAGTGATGCTTTATATGCAATATATATATGTGTGTGTGTGTGTGTGTGTGTGTTTTTAAATGCACGTTAAATATATGTTTGTTAAAAGTCACACAAGATACCGCTAATGTCTCATAAATCATAACCGTGACATAATATTCATAAGCTTTGCAGATGGTGTACACCTCAAAGCCTTCCACCTGCAGAGCAGCGCACATCATCCGCCCGCCTCGGGCGCACCGACACCTTCCTCATGCATAAACAAGCTGGGCTATTATGAACTGACACCTCGGATGAACAGACACATTTTTCACCATATCATACCTTCTGCACTACGCCTGTGTTTCCCCCCCCCAAAAAAGTTGCATAATGTATTTTATGTTTGTTTGTTTGTGGGTTTTTTTGCTGTCAAAAGCAGCTGGGCCGAACGGTTCGGTTTAGCCTCCAGTCCTGTTCTTTTCGATGGGCTGTGTGTGTTTTGTGTTTGCGCGTACGGCGCCCGCTGTGAAGCCAACTGAAGGCTGGAGAAGGAGCGGCTCGCTCACTGTTTCGCTCCCGGGGCGCGCGGGGTGGAAACGGGACTCAGGAATGCCTGTCGTAAAGCGGGATGAGAAAGAGCCTTTTCAGCTGGCCGGAGAAATGGGCCGCGGGGAGGGCTGTTGGGTTGTTGGGTTGTTGTCGGGATGTCTGTGCGAAGGGGGTGTTCTCTCAGAAACACGGGGCTATTTGTCATGGGCAGAGTTGCAGGGAACGCTACGAAACCACAGACCTGAAGAACCAGCTGTGACCGGGCTAAACCACCAGACCAAATATGTACAGGTAACTGACAAAATAAAGGAAACACTAACATAAAGTGTCTTAATAGGGCATTGGGACACAGCGAGGTGCCAGGACAGCTTCAGTGCGGCTTGGCATAGATTATACAAGTGTCTGGAACTCTATTGGAGGGATGCAACACCATTCTTCCACAAGAAATTCCATCACTGGTGTTTTCCATTCAGTGACAACTCTTGCCCTGTGGATTGGGCATTGTCATCCTGGAAGAGACTACATCAGGATAGAAATGCTTCACCATAGGATGAAGGTGATCACCCAGGATGGCTTTGTACTTAATGCCATTTACCTTGGTCTCTAAGGGGTTGGGTGGACCTAAACCATGCCAGACAGATGCACTTCCATACCATAACAGAGCTGCCAGCACCCTTCATTTACTCAAGTGTTTCCTTTATTTGAACAGATGCCTGTATACGTTTAATTATATGATCCCAAATCGAAGATTGCCTGGGACAGTTCATTTATGGTGGTTGTGATTATTTGCGTTGTGTCTCCAGAATTTGGGAAATTCCATGATTTCAGGGTGAGGCATGGTGGATTTAGATGCTTGTGCGGAAAAAGTTGGCAAGGGATGTGACAGAAATGAATCCAAGCTGGCCATTTGTGTAAAGGAGAGAAAGTTGTCTGGCAGCAGCAGTAGTGGTGTGGAAATTATTATTGACAATAATGAAAGGCATTTTATGAACCCTGCTCAGGTAGAAAGCCAGTCTAATGTTGAATGGATTAAAATGGAAAGAGGCCAAGTTGTCTTGAATAAAGGGAGGGAGTGGAGTTTGGCTGGAACACACTAAACAACGATTGACATTCTTGGAAAGCAAAATAGCATTAGTAGCTAGGTAGCTAGCTATCACTTTGACAGATGAGTGCTGTGTTTAGTGGAGAACTATATATAAATATATACTATTGTTTTAGATTTGCTTAATGTTAGTAGGACAGTTTTTTGAGCTGTACTGTGACAGCTGAAGCTTTATTTACCAACCAGTCAAGAAATAGCCTAGCTAGTTGGCTGGCATGCCGTGGTTAACTTGCTAGCTGTTTTTGCCGAAGTTACAGCATTGTAGAACATGCTCTTTGTTTGTTTGCGTTTAGTCATCATGGTAGGTTGAGCTGAGAAAGTTGTGGTTGGTTTGCTGATAGGCCGTAGCTGGGTGTTACATTGGCTAGCTATGGACCTGTGACAACTGCCATCTGATAGTGTAAGCAATTTCCAACCAGTCAGATGCAATCCCCAATCAGCCAGATGTGATCCCAGTTTAGTGGATGCTACATTTTGCTCTAGCATAGCTAGCAAGCACGAAAGAGTTTCAGCTATGAAACCAACAGCTAGCTAGCTAAGTACATAGGCCTACATACAAGGAAATGCTGGGCATTAGCTACACATTAGAAACCACTAGTGCAGTATTTGGCCAGCTAAGTCAGTACAAGAGCAGCTAGCTAGCATTTAGCAGGTAATGCCAACTAGCACCGTTGTTACTTTTTAGTCAATGTGCATCTGGTAAAGGATGATTTTAATAAAAAGTAAAACACCTACAAGGTTGAGTCCCCCTTGGATGATATAGGACATTTTTACATTTGTATGCAGCATATATTTTGTCAGTGTTGTTGATATTTAGGTAGTCTTGACAAAATAATTGTCTTACAACGTATTGCTAATTTGACTGTGGGTTTGGTTCAAGAAAACGACCAAACAGATTGGTTTGAGAGTCAAGAAATATACTGTATTCCACTATCCGTGTAGATGTGCCAAATCTCAGCCCAATAGGTGATGAAAAAGCTGAGATAATAGATTTTATTATTATTATTACTACAGCCCTAACTATAAAACTGTATATGGAATTAGCAGTCTCTTACAGCATAGAAAATAACTGTTCTGCTAACAAAAAAATTTTACTAATTTAACTGCCTCCTGGGGAACACGATATACTGTGTAAGAAACAAAACAAAATCCAGTGGGGACGTACCTGCACTTAAAGACCCCCAGCATGTTCCGCACATGCCATTAAAGTGCTGCATTCCTCATTCCTCCCCTTACCTGCAAACACACCGGGCACCACTGATCGTACAGTACGATTGGTAGATAGTGCACTCGCAATGCACCAATGCCTTGCCTCGGTGTTGCCGTGTCTTAACTCCCGAGTTCCCCCCGGGCTGAGAGCCAGCAAGTTGCGACACACATCAGAGAAGCAAATTATAACCGCGATGACAGATTGCGAAAACATGAATAAATAAGTTTACTGTAGTGTAGCTGATGACTCTGTGATCTGTGAGATATTCTCCCCTTTGTGAAACCAGCTTCTGAAGTATAAACTCAGGCTTGAGTGAGACGGGTAAAGAAAACAATGTGCGTAGGGTGCAGTGCGCTCTCATTACATTGCATTAAATTTTTACATTTTAAGCATTTAGCAGACGCTCTTATCCAGAGCGACTTACAAGATGTGCATTAATACATGGTAGGAACAATCATAGTACGCGCAAGAGATCAGTGCAGTAATACAGCGATAGACATTGTTGCAGGTAGCTGCGTACCATACCTGTAACACTGGGAAGGAAAAGGTTAGGTTTTTTCTTTTTTTTGTGGTGGAGTAAGCAGGGATATACAGTGTAGAGCAAGTAGGCAGTGGTGATGATAATTAGCTAGATGTACAGAGTTCAGTGGTAGTCGAGTCTGAAAAGGTCTCAGATTGATGTTAAAAAGAATGGAAATAGCAGAAGTTGTGCTCCTGTGGGGCTCGGCCGGTAAAGGCGCAAGGTGCTCACCGCAAACACATGCTGGACTCTGCAGTAACGGGTTCAAGCCTCTGCCACCTGACTGTTACCAGGAGTCTGCAGTGGCGGGACACAACTGGCCTCATCCCGCTATAGGTAGGGCGGGTTTATGTCCGCCAGTGTTCCTCCGCCAGGTACATTAGCTCCTCCCAACAACACAATAGGCTCTTGAAGCTTACCAGTTTTAGTCAACGAGAGATATGCCTCTCACTAGTCAATGGCTCTACTGCAGTACTATGTGTCGCTGGTAGGGTCTAAAATAGTCACTAGCTCTCCTGTAGTACTGTGTGTGGCCTGTAGGGTGTACAATAGTTACTGGCTCTCCTGTAGTACTGTGTGTGGCCTGTAGGGTGTACAATAGTTACTGGCTTGCCGGCAAGTAGATCGGACTTATGCTTTGCTTTGGCTTCAGTACACATTTTAAATATGAAAAAACTAAAATAATAATGTAAAGATGCTCTCTCATCAGCAATAGCAATTAAAGAGGCCGATCCAGAAATGTAACTTTAGAACCCCTGAAATAACTAGAACTAATACTTATTTTTAAATTAATAATTATTGTTGGTGTTCGCATGCAAAATAGAGTTAGTGTATAAAGGCTTTACAGAGTGCTAAACTATGCTGGCGATCGCCCAATGTTTGAGATTAGCAATTCAAATTGAGCTGCGGGATCGCTTGGTTTGGAGAGTTTGTTATTCCACATGGATTTGTTTAGAATTTTTAGGAGCCGTTTCAATTAAAAGTGACAATATCAGGCCTTTAAAGAGGAATGGTTAGAGGAGCTGCGGAGTTGCGGGTTTGAACTGGGTTTAGCCTCGTTGCCGTTGTATTGTTGAGAAAGGTACGTCCTTAGATCCAGTAAACAACCGGTTGTATTGCGGTGTGAGCCACGAGCAATATGCTGCCTTGTGTAAGGGCCGCAGTCCGGGACAAACCACCAAGAAAAACAATGACTGGACTACACTGTAAGAGCCACCATGGAAGAAAAAGTTTTCATCCTCAGATATGACGTGAGATTCATAAGCTACGTGAGAGGAAGGACTCTTGACGTCAATTAATTTGCAGGCAAGATTCAAATAAACTCTCTCTAAGTAAATACAACACTAGTTGCCATCCATAGTCTAGATGTTGTTAAACTGTACTGTACTGTACTGTTAGGTGGAGCTGTTTTGCCATGTATTGTATGTTATGGTTGTGATCAAGGCCGTAACCATGGAGTCAACATTGGGGGGGACCAAATCAATTTATTTATATTTTTTATATCAGCTAGGCTATATATTGGGGGGGGACATTTTGAGCATATCTGAATATTGGGGGGGATGTGTCCCCCCCAATATATATGGTCGTTTCGGCCTTGGTTGTGATACATATACATATGCTATGTAGCAGATGCTTTTATCCAAAGCGACTTACAGTAGTGAATGTATACACTTTTCAGTATATGTGGTCCCAGTGGGAATTGAACCCACAACCTAAGCATTGCCAACGCTATGCTCTACCTACTGAGCCACACAGAACCATCAGAACAAAATCATATTCCTTGTGAAACCAGGAATATGAACGATGGTATTATCAGACACTCGGGCAGAGTGTAAATAAGTATCTTCAGGGAAGTGCCGGCCAGTGGACCCCTCCTGATAACTGCATTTGATTGAAAGGTTATTCTCTCCTTCCACTGCTCGCAGACCTGCTTAGTTTGTTTAGGAATACCATAAAAGCAACATTTTAGGTAAATGTGTTTTTCTTATTTCATCAAAAAAAGAAGAAAATTACAGAGGCTACATCTTTGTTCCTAATAACATTCAAGAAAATGATACTTGATACTTTGAATTGTAGTCAAGAGACTGGTTTTCACTGGAACAAGGACAGCATTTCAATACCAGCAACTTGGAAGTCATGTAAGCCGCTGTCGTGTCGCATTGGCTCTTTTTTTTCTCATAATTTAATCAGAATTTAATAAACCTTTGGTAGCGGATCTGTTTCTGATCATTCCCCTTTCCATCCAAGGAAAACATACATAAATACAAATATTTAAAACAACCAGCCGAGAAAATGACATACCACTTCCACGAAAGCAACTTGAAACTTAACGCTCTGAATTCGCCCATTAATCAAAGCCTTCCTGAAGAAGTGAGATGTAATAATGGCAAATTCCTGGCGTGTGACGCCATTGGCCCCAAAAAGCCGAGGCGCAGTAATATTACAGAGCGATTATGTCATGTGACAACACACCTGAGAGTACAGACACTCCTGGAGCCAAGAATAATATCTGGGCTTCACTACCACAAGGCCTGGGGGTGGGGGGGGGGGGGGGGCAGGGCCAGAGCGAGTTAGAGAGAGGTGGGATCAGGGTGACTTCCTCTCCTGGCTGCATGGGGCTTCTACAATGAGAACTGGCTTAGGGGGCTTTCTCTTCTCCCACAATCCTCGGCTCCTATCCTTTCCATTTAGATTTTTGGTGCAGCCAAAGTGTTGTGGCCAGCTCTTATTTGACTTTGGGGATTTGCAACGCGCAGGACTTCCAAGTACATCTCAGTGGTCATGGGTTTCTGTGCGGTGCCAAGGCAACCACCCCCCCACCCCCTAATTAAACCCCAACTGCAATTAAAGGTTTTATCATATGATGCCTTTATGGCCGTGGTGGGGTTTATGCAGGCTGGACACAAGCATAGCGGGGACCTTCCACCTCAAAAATGATGGCTTTGCCTCTCTACTTCTGGGAGAGCGGTATAATTTCATAAATAAACACAGATTAATGTTGAGTTAGTGCATGGATTCCAGGCACATGTTTTGGGTTACTGTACGGGCCCTAGTTCTGCCGCCTGGGGCCCACGATCCTGGGGCCCTTCAGGAGACGTCCATACCTTGTTTTTGAAGGTTGGTTTTTTTTTGGTCAGTCCCGTTATCTTCTGGAGGAGACTGTAAATATAGTCAGGAGCTTCACCGCCACATGACTGGTTGCCTTTGGGCATTGGATGGAACAGTCACCGCTCCTGTTGACGGACAAACATCTAGCTTATTAATTATCTAACGCTTTTTGTCCGGAATATGATTGAACTGTATTGTCTCAATGTTACTCTACTCTAAAGAACAGATAGTGCATCTCATTATTGAAATGCAGTCACCTTGTTGTCCCAAAAGCCTCTTCCGTTCAGGTGATGAAGACCAGCATCAAAGGTCGCGGTGCCATTATGATATGATGAAAGCAAATGATTCATGTTGTGCTTCCTCGAGAAGTCCCGACTGAACTCATCTCTTGGGTCTATCCCATGTACATTCACATGACAAAGCTGACCTCTAACCCTTTGCCCTACTGAAATATCTCTGACCTCATATATATATATATATATATATACATATATAGCCGCAATATAAAGCATGATAAATGTATCACTTTCTGTGTTGTGCTGCGCTGTTTGTTTAATGCTGAGCCTCGTTGACTAGTTGACGTTTTATAGCTTTGGCGTGCACACTTAAACAGGCCCCGAGAGCTCTCTTGCTGTGTGTTTCTGTAAGAATCCGAACATTAAATAGAGTGATAATGGTTTTATTGATCTTGGCAGAGCAGGGCACTTTTAAAGCTTTAAAACATTTGGAACATTGAGTGAGGTCCCAGCGGGGGAGGGCTTTGTGGAGAACCAGGCCGAATATTGTCCACGGAGTTCAGCTGTCGAGATTTACAGTGGCACTGAAAAATATACACAGCAGGTTGTATAACCAAAAGTGATGGAAAAGCATACAGTACCGCTGACGTGTTGTACAAAATTTATCACCAGTCCCAGGTCGCTCAGTCAGCTGTCCATTACAAAGACCCGAAAACCCCAAAAAACAATACAAGAAATTAAAAAATATATGAAACACATGTACGCGTTTGGCAGAAATTTGCTTCCTGACCACTACTGAAAAAAACCCCTCCACCTAAAATGAGATTCCAAATGTCAATGGGGTATCTGGCACAGGGTATTTAATAAAATTTCCAGCTGAAACGCTTGACAGTTTAGAGAGATAAGCCTGTTTGGTGGGCCAGACCTTCACTTTCGGGACCTCTGCTAAACTAGAAACAGGTGAGTGTAATGAATTACGTCTGCTGGAATGGGAGTCCGCAAAAAAGGGGAAAAAAAACCCCCGCTCAAAACTCACGAAAATTAACGGCACCACGGTTCCCAGTCGTCCTGTCCCGGTTTGTTGCAGAAATTTTAACTCAAATAAAGAGATACCATGACGGTGCTTCGACTAATCTTCAAGTGAGAATCTGCCCCCGTACGGTATGCGGTTTTACTGGACTTTTCATTACTGCATTAGGAAACCAAAAATCTGTTTATTTATTCCTCTGGGCTGACCATCGATCAGCTTCTGTGTCTTATCTAGGCGTAATGCTCTTAAGAGTTTGTTTTCTGCCGCTTTTTTATCTTAAGGGAAGCGGAGATCACAGGTTGTCCTGACCCTGGCCCAAAGGTTCCAGATTCCAAAAGCGGGTCAGGAATTCGACACACGTGTGCGTAATGTAGTGTTTTTGTGCGAGAGACTAAAGGGAAGAGGTCGGATCTACGCTTGTGCACTCGTACACGCAGCACTCGTGTGTGTGTGTGTGTGTGTGTGTGTGTGTGTACAGGTAACTGGCTAAATAAAGGAAATGCTTGAGTAAATGCAGGGTGCTGGCAGCTCTGTTATGGTGTGGGGTGCATTTTCCTGTCATGGTTTAGGCCCACTCAACGCCTTAGAGGGCAAGGTAAATGCTAATAAATACAAAGCCATTCTGAGTGATCACCTTCATCCTATGGTGAAGCATTTCTATCCTGATGGGAGTGGTCTATTTCATGATGACAATGCCTCCATCCACAGGGCATGAGTGATCACTAAATGGTTTGATGAGCATGAACACAATATATGCCTTGGCCATCTCAGTCACCAGATCTCAACCCAATTGAACACTTATGGGAGATTATAGAGCAGTGTTTTCCATCACCATCAACAAAACACCAAATGATGGAATTTCTTGTGGAAGAATGGTGTTACTCCAATAGTCCCAGACACTTGTAGAATCTATGCCAAGGCACACTGAAGCTGTTCTGGTGGCTCATGGTGGCCCAACGTCTTAAGACACTTTACGTTAGTGTTTCCTTTATTTTGGCCGTTCCTGTACATGGAGGTAGGCCAAGATTACACAATTGTTTAATTGTATAGCTGTATAAGGGAGCAGGTTAACAGTGGGATTCTATTCATCGTCTTTACTTGGAATCACACACACACACACACACACACACACACACACACACACACACACACATTCACAAATATACACACACACACACACACACACACACACACATACACACATACACACACACACACATACACACACACACATACACATTACACACACACATACACACACACACACACACACTCACACACAAACACACATACACACACACACATTCACAAATGCACACACACACACAGGCACAGACACACACATACACACATTCACACTCACATACACACACTCACACACACACACATACACACACACACACACACACACACACACACACACACACACACACACACACACACACACTCACACAAAACACACACACACTCACACATACACAAACACACACACACTCAGTGCCTAACAAATATAGGAGTAATTGCTCATTTCCTTGTTACCTAACAGTGAATCAGGACCAATTAGGGCCTTGTGAAGCCAGATTTAAAATAGTTTGAGTTACTCTAGAATAAATAAACGTGCGGACCTACCGCACACTTCTCTCTTTTCCCCGGGACATCTTTAAATAGGCGCAGGGAGCCGAGGGGAAATCTGTCAGACAGGCCGAGAGCGCCACGCAGTTAGGTCCAGCGGTGCCACACTGCAGCTGCCTGGAACATGGCGTCCGAGAGCCAACGTCAGCCTGTAGCGCTCCCGGCACCGCTCCAGCCCTGCCGTGTTCTAGATCGGCCGAAGGGCCTGTTCTCGTCCTCGAACATTCTTGCGTTTTAAAAAAAAAAAAAAAAAACATCTAAACGCTCCATTTCACCAACTCCGTCCAAAATAGCTTTCGCCGTTTTGGACAGCGCAATTCCCAGACTGCTTTGTTGGTTGGCGTGTCTTCTAATGGACTCGAACTGAAGTTATTTAGCAGGTTTCTGAGAGAGGGAAGTTGCATAATCCAGGTCCACTACAGGACACCGTTTGAGCGCTCCCTCCCCCCCACCCCGAGCGAGGGTGTCAGCTGGGTGACCGCTCCAGTGGACGTGTTCGAGCTTATCCGCCCCCTGAACGCGGACCAGTCGGAACCACCGGCTCACGTGTCCATCTGCAGTGGAAGCCTTTGTGGAAGTATTTAAAATGAGCTGTCACCTAGGAGACCGAGGATCAATCCCATCCCCTTAAACACCGGCAGCCCATAATTCGGCCCCTCGGGCACCTTGACAGTTCATCATGTTTGACTTTGCGCCGTTTGCATGTGGACTCTTAACCTGTGATTAAGTCATTGACTATTTTTCTCTCTGAAGCCTTTGAACGTGACACGGGCTGTGTCAGGCACCACGCACTTCCCCTGTGCTGATATGCAGGCCTCCGGGGGAGGGGGAAGAAGGTGCTTTAAGGGTTTCATCCATCAAGCAGTGAGCCGTAACTGATTAGTGGTTGTAATGACAAGTTTTTATTAATATATTGTTGCATTTTTTTTTTTTTTTTTTGTTCAGCCTTCACATAACTATTTTGGTATAGTCGTCCCAGGTTTCTGTGATTCTGCCTTTTTTCCCAAAATATTCACAGCACGCAAGTGTACACTGTAGTGACAAGTATTGCTTTCAGATAACGGGAATGCAGTTCTGGCTACCAGCAATTGCTGTTAATTCCTTCTGTCGTATATTTCATTTTCTCGTGTGACACCTATAATGTGCCTCTTCGGACAAAGCATTTTCCTTGCGTTGCAGGCCTGTAAATCTCTCTCTGCAGCCCTGTGAACTTTAGTGCTTTAGACCCCGAAACAATTCTGCCTCCTCTCAAAACGAATGTGATGTATGAGTCTTAGCAGAAGCGGGAAATTATCCACTCTTGTTGTTATTTATGGGCGCTGCCGAAGCTTGTGGACAGAGAGGAGGAACGTGGAGTGGAGGAATAGCCCAGAGGTTTAGGGAGGGGGGTGGGGGTGACTCTGTCCAGACGTCCTGACACCACAGACACAGGGCTGACCTCACCATCTGTAACCTCTGATGTGGGAGCATCGCTCAGTGAACCAGACAACCTTGAGCGCGAGACCAAAGAGCGCCTCGATCGGCAGATAAGTCTCGGGAATGTCAGCGGTCTCCGCCTCTCCCGCTGCCGGCCGTTAGGAAACCGAGGTGTGCCCGCCCGCGCGGTCCTGCTCCTTTCGCTCTCTCTCGTTTACTCCTCCATCTCTCCTTCTTCACGCACCGAGACTGGTCTTTTTGCGCGTAAGGGCCTCTTTCCAACGCGCTTACACAAGTCGACCACAGAGAGATGGCGCACACGTCCCCCCCCGTGAAAGGCCCAAGGCTCCCCGGAGCGCCTTTTAATGTGGCGCGCGCGCTCTAATGTGCGGAGTCTGGGAGTCACACAAAACGAGGCCCTTTCAATTCCCGAAAGCAGCTGCGCAACGCAAAAGTTGTCTTTGTAGAGCTTTGTGCGCCGGCTCACGGCTCAGTGTGAGCCGGCAATATGAAGGGGGGAGAGAGGAAGCAATGGAGTAAAAAAGCTCTTCTCTACGCAGTCATCTTCAGGTCAAAGGGAGGCAGTGTAGTGTAACGGTCAAGGAAATGGGCTTGCATGGCAAATGTTGCAGGCTCGATCCCCAGGTGAGGCACTGCCCTTGTGCCCTTGAGAAAGGTTACTTAACCTGAACTGCTTCAGTAAATATCCAGCTGTATAAATCGATTGTATGTCAAGAAATTTCAACTGTGTGAGTTGCTCTGGATAGATGTGTCTGCTAAATGCCTGTACTGTAACAAACACCACGGGCACTGTCCTACACCGTGTGCTTGCCCAGCAGAATTTCTTTGGCGATATTAGACGCAAACAATGGAGGAAATGCATACCATAAAAGCCATATGAATATTTCACCATTCATAACTATCAATGGGAATCCGTGCTGCTGAATTATGCTTCCCACTTTGAAGTTCCCAACCTCCCCAAGTTTATAGAAAACACCCTGTGGCTTGTTGGGATGGCTCCACTCCACAGATCTCATTGTGTCTAAGTTCTCTAAGATCAGAGCGTCCTTGTTTAACAAGCAAACGATGGAAGATGTGAGAGGCGAAAGCCTATTCAAGCTCACCGCAATGTTCTCCATCTGCAGAGAAAATCCGCAATCAAAACAAACCCAGGGCCGTCTACTGCTTTTGGAGCGCTCTACCAAAAACAGCATCATCTGATACTCTGACGCTTTAAAATGGCCGTCGCGTTCTTTAGTTGATGCAGGTTGGTAGCGTCACTTAAAGCTGAGAGTTCCTAATTTCCATATATGTAGCTTTTTCTCCAATAGAAATAATGGAAACACTTCCAAAGGCTGGGGTTGGGATTTAGATGTGCGTGTTTTGTGGAGCTAATACAAATATATTTTTTAATTATGCCACCCACCTGCACAAATTATTTTTGCTTTCCCTTTTGCAAATCGTTATGTGCCAAAGAATCTTTTTAAGTCTTATTGGAAGATACAGAGCCAATAGTGTGTGTGTGTGTATGCCTTTGTACATGCAGGTATATGTGTACAGTGGCTTCGGAAAGTATCAGGCCCCTTCACTTTCTCCACACTTTGTTGTGTTATAGACTTAATTTAGAATTGATTAAATCGATTTTTTTGCCATCAATCTACACACAATACCCCACAACGACAAACCGAAAACACATTTTTTGAAATTGTTGCAAATGTATTAAAAATAAGTCGGCTCTGGCTGGGAGTGCCATCGGGGCAGCAATTGGTTGTCTGCCCCAGGGAGGGGGAAGGGAAGCCGATGCAGTTCACTGCGCACAGGAGTGGTTCTGGGGTACCGGAATTACAGTTGAGTGCTGTCTTGAAGGAGGCAGTGCACCGTCATTGTCACTGCCGGTCACAGGACTACAGCAGCGAACTACGAGGGAGAGGATTGAACTAAGCACAGCGGGAGTAATTGGCTACCAAATTGGAAGAAAAGCGGGGTAAAATAAAAAACTTAAATACTGTATGTCATTTACATCAGTAGTCAGGCCCTTTGCTATGGCACTCCAAATTGAGCTCAGATGCATCCTGTTTCCTTTGATCATCCTTGGGATGTCTCTAGAACTTGATTGTAGTCCACCTGTGGCAAATTCAATTAAATGGACATGATTTAGAAAGGCACACACACCTGTCTATATAAGGTCCCACAGTTCACAGTGCATGTCAAAGCAAAAACCAAGCCATGAAGTCCAAGGAACTCTCCATAGACTGCCGAGATAGAATTGTGTCAAGGCATAGATCTGGGGAAGGGTATAAAAACAGTGCTAAAGCATTGAAAGTTCCCAAGAGCACAGTGGGCTCCATCATCATGAAATAGAAGAGGTTTGGAACCACCACGACTCTTCTTAGAACTGGCCGTCCAGCCAAACCAGACAGCTAAACTAGATGGAAGCCACTCTATTTAATCCATTTAAAATTAAGTCTATAACACAACAGAGTGTGGAAAAAGTGAAGGGGCCTGAATACTTTCCGAAGCCACTGTATATATAACACCATTGAGACACAAATGCATTGGGAATAGAAGTAGCTCTGAAATGTCCGTAACTTGTGACACCCATTTGCAGAATTGGAATCCTTTATTGATTGGAGTCATTAATTACATTTCTGTTGTTTTTAAATAGGCTACTCTCATTTTGTAGCTATAAACATCTGTTTTAGATTAACCAGTAATCAGACCGGCTGTAATCAGCATCTCGGCAGAACGTTAATTATTTCACATATTCTTTCACATATCAGTTTCCCAAACGATACACCCGCTTTTCAGTGACCTGCTGTCTTTTGCTTTCTTTTGCTAACGGTTTGATTTTATTCTCTTCCTTCTTTATATCAAATGCTGTTGATTTTCCCAAATTGTACTCTTTAGCAAGGCACGCCCTTTTTTCTAACTTTGATAGTATTTTGAGTTTCTTTTTAATCAGTGAAAAGTGTTATTCATTTTGGTGTAATCTCACCTTTATGCATCATATCTTGATATTGATAAGGCGTAGTTGTGTCCGCTTTCAAACAACATTCAGTTGAGTTGTTAGTTCATAAGTCTGAGGTTCTACAATAAAGCTATATATATATACTGTATATATTATTACCTGTGTATATATTTATGAACTGCTCAGTTTAAATGGGTCTACTTATAAAAGCGTGACATTGCATAAGCTCATTAGAACAGAATCACTTTAATGGTAAGGAGGTTGGATTTATAAAGTTCCTGTCCTCCTCTTTCAAGGATCCCAATGCCCTTCACGGTAAGAGGGGAGTCCATTTTTTATTTTATCTTGGCAGAAAGCAAGTAACGTGGTATCCCAACGATGTATTTGTGCGCACGTCGTCAAAACCATACATAACTGTGAACACAGAACACAATATAGCACAATGTGATTGATAGCCATAGATTTAATATTGAGGGAAAGATTGAGTCGCATTGTAAACCTTTACCCTATAAGTGGGTGACAAGTATTTGTTTCCAACAATAGTACATTTGTCTTTTCACAACATGTATAAACTTAGTTTTTTTCCTCAGCTCCACTCTTGGTAAACACAATGAGTAGAAGTCATTACAAATTCTACCATGTCCAAACAGTCGAAACCTCAACAAATGTCAGCAAAATGTTTTACAGATGATTTGTGGTATGTATATATATATATATATATATTCTATATTATATATATACACACACACACACTATATATATAAACACTATGGAAAGCATAATTACTTTATTGCCTACCTACGCACCATACACACTTACACAGAGCACAGGGCAAGTCACATCCAACTCAAGCTAACTCAGGAAGAGCTGAATATCTTACGACAACCGCTAATATGAAACATGTTTAATACTGTACTGTATATAAAAGATAAATGGAAAAAAACAATAGATATAACCACACCATATATATGCTGTATCCACAGACTGTCAGGGCTAAATTGTGAGGCGAAGCAGGGGGATGTGGAACAGTGGAACTGAAATGCTGTGGAGTCATATGCTTACGCATATGGTGCATTCAGCCAGTGCAACGGGCCTTGGCTTTGTGCAGGAGAGAAGGTGTTGTGTGGGAAAGAGTGTGTTGTGCAGAAGAGAGGGTGTTGTGAAGCTTTGTGCAGGAGAAAGTGTGTTGTGCGGGAGAAAGTTTGTCATCCAGAAGAGAGGGTGTTGTGAAGCGTGTTGAGCAGTAGAAAGCGGGTTGAGTAGTAGAAAGCGTGTTGAGGAGAAAGTAGGAGAAAGCGTGTTGAGTAGTAGAAAGCGTGTTGCCCCAGACAAAGTGTGTTGAGCAGGAGAAAGCGCATTGTGCAGGAGAAAGCGTGCTCAGCAGGAGAAAGTGTGTTGAGCAGGAGAAAGCGTGTCGCGCAGGAGAAAGCGTGCTCAGCAGGAGAAAGTGTGCTGCGCAGGAGAAAGCGTGTCGCGCAGGAGAAAGCGTGCTCAGCAGGAGAAAGTGTGCTGCGCAGGAGAAAGCGTGTTGCGCAGGAGAAAGTGTGTTGAGCAGGAGAAAGCGCATTGTGCAGGAGAAAGCGTGCTCAGCAGGAGAAAGCGTGTTGCGCAGGAGAAAGCGTGTTGCGCAGGAGAAAGTGTGCTGCGCAGGAGAAAGCGTGTTGAGCAGGATAAAGCGTGTTGTGCAGGAGAAAGCGTGTTGCGCAGGAGAAAGCGTGTTGCGCAGGATAAAGCGTGTTGTGTAGGAGAAAGCTTGTTGCCAAACTGCGGTAAACCTGCAGCTTTTATTACCCTGCGCCACTGGGGACACATCAGAATTTATTGCAATAATCTTTACTCAAGGCAATACATTAAATAGCTTTCGTCCTTTGAAACGCTTTAGAGACATTCCCTTTGATACTTGATGAGAGAGGAGATAGGGAGGAGGTTGGAATTCTCACCTCACGGCGTGTGTACGGACGTCAACGTTAATTTCTTTCCTGCAAGCCCTCAGAGAAGCACGCTTGCAGGGAGGTAATCTCTGCTCTGGTGAGAGAGGGGAAGCGCTAACTGGTGCACTTGTGTCTGACCTCACATCGCACGCACTTCACATCCCGTAGAGCGGGTGTACCGCGGAACACGGAATTAAACCGTACGAGGGAGGGTTTTTAATGCGCTCCTGACGCCCGAACCCGCGTCCGATTGACGCGTCTTCTTTTACGAGCGCTGCAAACTAATTGCGCCGCACAGGGAACGTGTCGTGTCCGACTGAGCGATGGATCCAGGAGCTGAACCGCTGAACTGCAGATAAGAGGAACTTAAGTGCACGGGCAACGTTCCAATAACGTTATCAGCCTCGGCGCGTGATTGTTACAAGCGCAATGTTAGAGGCGCCTAATAAACCCCGCCGCCGCGCCGTTAACTCAGTCATCCGGTAGATTCATTGGGAATTCGCAGAGCGTCTGCGCTTTCTCTGCGGCGTGACACGCGTTGCAGAGTTCAGAGAGGCGAGCCTCTTCCCTGGAAAAGCAGTAACGGCACGACTGGGTTCCCTTGTCCAGACATCTGAAAGGAGCCCGACGTTCGTTCAGCAGAACGACGCACCGCTGACCACAGATACCGGGCCGAATAACGGCCGTGATCCATTCCGGTTATGAACGCCTGTGGGATTCTGTCGAATGACAAAGAATGACGAAGTTTTGCACACAGCTTCCCTGGTGGTGCGGCGATAAGAGCGTTCTGTGACTGGGGTTCGATTCCACCAAGGTCACACCAGTTTGGCTCTGGCAGGGAGAGCCACTAGGGGGCGACAATTGGCTGTCCACCCCAGTGAGGGGGGAGGGAAGCCGATACGAGCTCGCTGCATATATGAGTGGTCCTCCGGCTCGGAGGAGAGACATGAGAAAGAGAGGGTATAATTGGCAACTAAAAATAAGGAGAAAAGTAGGGAATAAAAGCATGAACACAATCTGTACATTGATATAAGCAACACATTGAAACCAGTTTAGGATGTTGAGCTTGTGTGTCAAATAAATGTGACACAGACAATAGCCCAGCTCTCATGCCACGCAGATCAGTCAGTTGCACTTGCACTGAGCGTAGCTTTCCACTGCAGCTGACCATAATGCTCATGCTTTATAAGCTGCCTTGCCTTAATGAACTGCAATGTGTGTGTAGTAGCTGACGCGTACGACTGTGTGGCCTTTAGTGTGAGCAGTAGTCTCTACAGTTGTCCTGCAAGAGACGATTGGAGGAGTGGCTGACAACTCTCTCTCGCTGACAACAGCTAGTAACTTTGGGGCACCTGGTGCATCGTAGAGAAGAACTAAGGCAGCAGCAGCCTGAGAGGCCACCCGGCTGTACCGTACTGCACCGTACCCCTGGCAGGACAGAGCCAATCGCGTTCCTGCCGCTTTGGATTCCTAGTTATAGCTAATGACATAGTCGATCCTTGAACCTGTTATGCCTTAGCTATAAACTCCAGCGCCAAGCTGAGCCACTTGGGAGCCCCCCGCCCCCCCCACTTACAATTTCAAAATTGAAAATTGTCAGCAGCTCTCAAACCGCGTTACCGAAAGCAAATGTATTCCTTGGGCAGCTGCTTGTTTACAGGTGCTTATTTAAAGCACATTGCACAAAAGCGCCAGAGCTAAACAACGTTTCCGTGTGCCCCGTCTCGTGAGAGCCGGCCTGGTTGAGGAAACACTTCTTTGAGTGAAAGCAGAGGCAGATCGAGTTCAACCCTGGGCGCATTCGTAGATCCATGCAACGTGCGATCCATGTCACACACACACACGTCTTAAAGACTGCTATAATTAAACAAACTTTCGTTGCGTACGCTTCCCTTCTCTTTGCAAAGCCTTGCATTCAGCTACGAGACAATTCTGCACCTGGGAAATACGTGCAAACCAAGCCACACCTATCGCGAGCCCACTGCAGCGATTATCCAGGGTTTTCTGTGGGGTAGTTCACAAATCGCATGTGTACACACGCTTCAGTGCACGACAAGTATTTCAAAAGCTCATCGGACGATGAAACATTTCTCGGAGAACTCTGGCACGGGCCCTGGCTCACGCGGCCTGCCGGCTGTCCTTACTGACGGGCCAGGAGCCAGGGAAGCTGGGGGGGGGGGGGCGTGCCATGGAGATAACCCCGGCCCGGTTGCCTCCTCTGCCAGGTGTAGCAGGCAGACCAACCCATGCTGGGGGCAGGGTTAGTGCAGTATAATGGTTAGGGAGCTGGGCTTGTAACGCAAAGGTTGCAGGATCGATTCCCAGCTGGGGCACTGCAGTTGTACCCTTGAGCACAAGTACTTAACCTGAATTGCTTCAGTAAATATCCAGCTGTGTAAATGGATTGTATGTAAAGACATGTCAACTGTCTAAGTCGCTCTGGATAAGAGCGTCTGCTAAATACCTGTAATGTAATAGGGGGTTTGGAGGGAGGAGTCTTTACTCCGTGCCAAATCACCCTCCAAGGCACTTCAAAGGGCCCCGGTGTTGATACGGTGGTTGCCTGGTGTAGATACACTGGTTGCCTAGTGTTGATACGGTGGTTGCCTGGGGTACATATGGTGGTTGCCAGCCTCATCCAGACTTACGCTCTTGTCACCAATGCGTCTGAGGTTCATGTGTAGCGAGATAACTCTGTGGGTTGGTTATTGGTATCTCTTACAAGGCCCTAGTGGAACCCTTTTAATGATTTCAAGGAGGTCGATATTGTGATTTTCTTTTTAATGCTCACTATTGTACGATTTGTGGCTGTTCTTCTGTTTGTGCCTATTCCTTCGATTTTAAATTTTACATTTACATTTTAGCCATTTAGCAGACGCTCTTATCCAGAGCGACTTACACAGTTTACATTTCTTTACATACAATCCATTTATACAGCTGGATATTTGACTGAAGCAATTCAGGTTAAGTACCTTGCTCAAGGGTACAACAGTAGTGCCCCACCTGGGAATTGAACCTGCAACCTCTGAGTTACAAGCCCAGCTCCCTAACCATTACACTACACTGCCAGCCGATTTTGACCTTTGCTTAAAGTCTCGTGCTTGCGTTGTTGCAGTGGTTCAAATGCGCGTCCGTCAGAGTGTATCAGTGTAGGACTTTGGGTTCGCAAATATCTTGTTTTCTCGTTGGGTGTTCGTACAGCACTGGTTTCGCTTCTTGTCGGGTGTCCTTCCAGTACTGGTGAGAACAACTCACTAGCCAACGGTCCATTCCATTTTACACGATAGGCCCCCGTCATATGAGCTGCAGCTGTTAAAATTCTGTGAGGTCCACATTCTTCCTCAAAAGTATGACTCATCGTCTCTACTGCTTTTTGTATGTACAGAAAGTTCAACAGCCACGGTGATCCTCAGCCACCATTCGACTTGAACGACGGGACATGACCTGAATCACCACAACGGCAGCATTTCAGTAGTGTTTATAAGAGAAATGATATCTCTATTAGCAAAGGAACTAGATGAATAGTGTGTGGAGGACAGGAGCAGGGTGAAGAGACGAATAGAAACCTACCGATGGACAATTTGTGGTTCTGTGTGGCTCAGTAGGTAGAGCACGGCGTTGGCAACGCTTAGGTTGTGGGTTTGATTCCCACTAGGACCACATATACTGAAAAATGTACGCATTCACTGCTGTAAGTCGCTTTGGATAAAAGCGTCTGCTAAATGGCATATATTATGATTTCACGTGTTTCACATGACAACGATTTACAAAGAAAACAAAGCCATTAAACGACCGAGAGGCTTTCTCATCACCGCCAGTGGTCTAGAAGTGCAAAGCATCCAGTTTTCATCAGCCCTGTCGTTCTGCTGTCAAGAACGGTGAACCTCACCAAAAGCCCACATGTGATCAACAATGCTGATGTCACTAATTCCACCGTTTTCAAAATCAAGGCAGTCCAAAAGCGTTCTGAGAAAATATGTCTGCTTGGAAAGTTGACATTGTTTGATAAATGGAAATTTAGCCAAGAAAACGTTTTTCTCTGTCTTTCTTTTTCGTTGATTCGGTTGCCATCGCTAGAGGCACACGGTGTCCATCATATCTACCTGCCGCATAGCTGTGTATCAAAGTATGCGCAGGCATATCAATGTACACGCTGTTCTGCGTTCGTCCTGCTTGCTCTGACCTGCGATTAGTCACTTGCAGGAAACTTTTCAACGACTATATTACGTTTTTTTTTTCTTCTAGTTGGCCACAGGACAAGTGAAGAAGGGAACACCTCTATTAGGAAATGAAGAACCTCATTCTTAAACTAGTTTTTACACTTTAATCTGTAGTGCTGTAGCAAAAGTCCCAACCCATAAGTACTATTGACAAACCATAGAATTTGTAAAGCTGCCTTATTTAACATTCCACTGTAATTAAAAATAATAATAATAATTATGGCAAAATGAATAATTCTTCCTTCCAAGCCACTTGCTTGGAAATTATCAGCCCCAAGTTTTTGTATGTAATCATGTCAAAATTTGACATTAACCATTAACCATGCAGCTTTTACTGTGAAGTAATCATTCCATCTCACGTCATATGCAAGTGTGTATATAGAATAAGTTTATTCTTATTCTATATACTACTATTCTATACTCTATATACATCCTTGTTTTTAACTTTATATTTAGCTGATTTGCCTTCCAAACAAGCTCATCTACGGACAGGTATTGGAAATTGGCATGAGCTATACATACCATATTCCCACAATGCATTGGATGATTGTTATTCAATGGGCAAATGTGTTTGCAGTTGTCCCTATTCAAACAAACCGTTCCTAGTCAGTGTGCAACCTGAGGTCCGTGTTTGCCGCTTGGGGACCTCCTGAATATTCATTGGGTCCAAGCCTGTTTCAATTTGAGCAGGGCTCCACTGATCTGGCGCTTGTGGTTAGAAGAAAGGAATCTTAATTATGCCTCTTACATTTCTGGACCTTTCTTTGTGTAATTTTTTTTTTTTTTAAAGAATGCATGATGTGGTCATTTTTACCATTTGCTAAACCCTTTATTAAGACCCCACTTTGTTTTATCCCCCTTTGTACCATGAGGATTTTGGCTGGAAGGGGATAATTGCCCCTTCTGGTGTGATCAAACCCCCCCTCTGTCCGTGAGACTCTTGAGGGGGAGAGCGATCTTCAAATAGATTCATCAAACGGCAAAAGACTGGTGCTGAGAAACTCCACTGTCTTGGGTGGGGTTTTTAGTTTTTGTGAACGGTAGCGTTTGTTGTCGTAGACAGAGCACAGCTGACTCATCAGGACTCTTCCCCCCCACAATGAAGAGGGCTCAGTGGAGTCTGCCCGCCAACCCATTGGAGGAGAAGCTCTCTCTCTCTCTCTCTCTAAGCATAGCACTATATATTAATTTGGTATTGAGACATTTTTTGCCACTTTCAGCTTGGCAAATTGGAGTCACTGTGACCTTAGAAAGGACTCCTCAGTGATTTCCACGGCATCATTTCGTATTCAGATTCCAATATTCTCAGATCCATAACACTTCATTACACTTCATTACATTTTTTACACCATTAATTTATTTTTTCACAGAACGACTCTATTGTCCGGGGCCTCGCTTTTCCCAGAAAGAAGGGAGCCCTCGCTTGGAACGAACCGCAAACTGCTGTCATTACGTGACGCACCACAGCGGTGACGGCTAACAAGACTCGGGCCAGGGGATAGAAAACCACGACAAGTGAATTAGGAGCTAGGAAAAATGAGTGCATGACTGGCCCCACGGACCACCCACCGACTTCTGAATGGGAGCGACCGCAGGCCGGCTGTGCCACAGCACCAGGAGAGACTGGCTTTTATTTGCAGCGGGAGGCTCACGGCACAGACTGCGTGGGTCTCTGCGCCCCGACGCATTGTGCTTGTGCTCGGCTTGTTCACCCTCGCAGTCGCTCGCGTTCTTTTACGTCTCCCCCCCCCCCCGCATCAAAAGGCTGCCCCGCCGCTCCCTGGGCTACTGTACAAAGCAGAGTAAATAAACATGTTTTTAATTGGTCTCGGTTTGCAGCCTTTGTACCTCCTGGTAGCTTTCACTGATGAAAAGATGTTTGTGTCTGCTTTTTCTCCTTTTATTTTCCAGCGTCCTTTTCGGTTTCGGGACCAAATGGGACGCGTGCTTAGGGACCGTTCACAGCTTCTGCAGTGACAGAAAGGTTCAGATTCACTGTCTTGCCTCATTCCTCGCCTCAGCCTGGAATGAGTCCTGCATGTGAACATAGCTGCCTCCTCAAAGCAAAGCCACCCCTTCCCTTGCTGGTGTCTCTCTGCAATGTCTCCGTCGTTTTGTCTGTTATGTCACCGATGGTTATCAGTGATGACCTGGGCAGGGACACATCACAAACATGTCTCAGTCTAGCCATGGGAGCGAGTGTGGAACAGCGTGTGTGTTTGTGTGTGTGTGTGTGTGTGTGTATGTATGTGTGTGTGGGTGTGTGTGTATGCTATGTGAGTGTGTATGTGTATGTGTGTGTGTAAGTGTGTGTAAGTGTGTGTGTGTGTGTGCTATGTGCGTGTGTGTGTGTGTGTGTGTGTGTGTGTGTGTGTGTGTGTGTGTGTGTGTGCTATGTGAGTGTTCCTCAGAGGTCTGGTGGAGCAGGCGCCGTATCAGTCATGTCATCAGGCTCTTGGCTCCAGACTTCTACCCTGAAGCAGCCCCACTCTCTCCCCCAGGACTTTCCCAAAGGGAGGGGGTGGCTGCTGAAATCAGGCACCCCGGCCCCCCACCCCAGCTCGTGCACAAAGGCCGGTCCTGAAATACAGGGCAATATGCATCCCCCATAACCCACCCAACCCCCCCCCATCCCACACACAAAATAGGTATCCTTGGTCACGTGTCACAAACACGGTCAACGGACCAAAGTGCAGTGTGAATACTGTAATTCCACTGTAGTAAAAGGGCTCATTCGGTAATACAGTACTGTGTCGCCAGAGCTGCTCTCACAACCACACAGGGAATGTGCGTGCAAAAATACAAAAATCAATACATGGATAAATCACCTGGATACAGAGTTCTTGGTGGAGACCGTGTGTTTAAAGCTCCCTGAGAGTTTTGCAGTATTACCGAAGCAGGCTGCTGTTCACGAAGGCCCATCGGGCTCTGGAGCCAGGCCAGCCAATCTGTTGTCGGAGATCGGGGACTGAGTGAAAGATAAGTACCTGTAATTACCGATGAGCCAGCTCGGTAGGCAGGCCCCAGTCTATCAGGGCAGCACGGGAGGGGGGGCGGGGGCGGGGGGAGAGTCACAGCGAAAGGAAGGCACAACTGCAGAGGGAGCGCCGAGGACGCCAAAGCCCCCGGCCAGCCCCCAGCTCCCTCTAATCACCGCAGAATTCCCGCTGAAATACAATAGTAACAGAATGGGTCTGATATCACTGTCCGCATTTCAGAGGCTGGTACCGTTCCATGGCTCGGAATCAAAGTGGGACACGCTTCTGGCCTGATCAGGACGTAATCTGTGTTGACTGGATGTTTTTTGGGGTTTTTTTTTAAGCTGACGAGATCAATCCATTTGCATCTCGCTCCAATGGCGGTGTCTGCCATTTGAGTCCCGGCAAAACCATAACTTTGAATTTAAATTAAGCTGGAAAATCCTGTTATACTACACTGTCTACGTTAATAAACTCCATGATCCACCCTGATGCACTGTTTCCAAATCCAGTACTTCTAATGCTTGCCCCTAAACAGTGTAACATCAGCGGGCTAAATCCAAACCATAAGCTGGTGGTTTAACTTCGAAACTATTTGAATTCTAATATGAATATCCATAAATGACAAACAGGTTAATAAAATTTTTTTCTGGGACTAAAAAACGATTAAACGTACTGACAGGGCAGACATCCCAGGACGAAAGGGCTTTCGTCGTAGATGCAGGCAAGGCTTGTGTCGTCGATGGCCGACATTAACGAGACGCAATAACCGTAGGATGTAAGACGTTGTTTTGACATGGGCCACCGCCACCATTCGTTAGTCCACTGTGCAGTATGACCCGTCTTCCCCCCGGCGGAGAAGTGAATTAGAACTGAAAGGAATGCTCCGCAGAATTGTCCTGGCGAGGCAATACAGGCTTGCCGACGATAGCTGGCGCTGACGCCGCCAGGGGCAAACCAGTGCACGGTCTTGGCTCTACCTGACCTGGTGGAGGGAGTCGAATTCGACAGAACTGAGCACCTCTCGCTCTCCGACACTCACTCAACCTGCTGCAGGACGGACCAGAGACCACAGACGTTTTCAGACCTGCTGCATTCCATTAAAACCTCAGAGCGGCATGGGTTGTTTCACAGTCACAGCCAATACTTCTATGGACGTTGGCCTCGGATGCCGGACAGTATTTTAAAGCAATTTAACGTTTTGTAATTCAATGTGATTTTTTCTTTTTTGTCTCGCTAAACAATTGCATTATGATTACGAGCATGTACACCTTTAAAAGCCATTATCATGACACAGTACTGCATAGCACGCTTCACAGCTTGAGGTTTATCTCCAAGCCAACAACCTCGATACATAAACCATGGTATTTTTTTTATTATTATTATTTTTGGAGGGAAGTTATCAGAGCTGGAAAAACAGTGCTGGAATTCAGAGGGGTGACATCAAAGATACATTCTTTGAGTGTGGTAGTGGCTTGTGTAAAGTCTTAAAAAACGGAAAAAAACCAACGCAGACTAGAAAATGTGGAGGTTTTGAGAGCGGACGTTCCAAGACTGCAGCGTGTTCCGAGCGCCTTCAGACGACGCGCTCGATCTGGCGGACTGCACTTTTAAGAGAACAGGTTTCAGCGTCTGAATCAGGATGAAGAAACTTAAAACTGAGTTCCGTTTAACTCACCCCCAACCCCCAACCCCCAACCTCCTTTTGTTTTGTTCAATCGCCCCCCCCACCACCACCACCACCACCACCAATGTTTCCTATGCAGAGCCTAACACTGAAAGGCAATCCAGCCCCTTTGTACTGTCTGTGAGGGGGGGGATGAGAGAGAGAGACTCAGCTTTCTTCACAAGGTAGTATCCCTCTTTAGCTAGATAAGCTAACTAACAGAAGTCGTTTCCTTCTCGAACAAAGGCAATTGGCGTACTTATCCTGCGATGGGCACGCCGGCCTAAAAGCAATGCTCAGGGACAGGACCGCTTCACAGAGGCGGGTATAACGCCAAACAATAACATTGCCCCGGGAGCGGGGGAACAAAGGTGATAGTGTGCTGTTGCCGATGTGAAGAGCAGCGATACTTCCTGTGGCTGTCAAGAAGAAGAATGGGGGGCCAAGATCAATGTCGTGCTCATGTGGTGCACCGCGGCAGTTTCAGGTGCTTGTCCCTGCCATGGCACGAGGCTAAATGACAGGAAGGAAGTGATTGCGATCCGTTGAGGCAGAGCCCCTGGACGCGTCCAGTCTACGCTTGCACAGAGTGTACTGTGAGCCGGCTGTGATGGGGGTGCCATTACTCAAGAGCCCCCTTTTTCTGCCCCGCGAGAATCATTAGCCACCACAGGAATCACCGTTTTGTACAGACGATGCTATCATTAAAACTTCTGTGTCAAGCTTAGACACAAATGTTGTCTATGAAATGTGATCTTCTTTAGGAAAAAAAAAAAGGATACGTGATAATACCTGAGTCGTTAAAGACAATTTATCTGCTGCATGACCAGCCCACTAGCTTTTGAAAGTTGCTATAATACACATGACCGCAGAGGCTCAGGTCTACTCATAGTTTACACAGAAACCTGATTTTAGTCAACTGTCAAATACCCCCTTGTACTGCGAGCTTGCTGCCGTAGCTCTGGGACCGGCAGTGACAAAGGCGATGAACCGCTTTCTCCAAGACGGAACTCTTCAAGCCGCTGATCGTAACTCCGGTACACACAGAGCCACTCTTGTACGCGGCGAGCTCATGCCGGCTTCCTTCCCCCCCTCGCGTGGGGCGGACAGCCCATCGCCGCCCCGAACGGGACTACTGGCCAAAGCCGGGAGCTCGAACCCCCAACTGCAGTGGGCAACCTGCACTACGGGCGAGTGCCCTTACCATTGCAACTCCCGGGGGTCCTCGATGGGTCCTTTCTGGTCACACCAACAGGGAGGCTTCAGTCAGTGGGCTGGCCAGATCTGTAGGCTTGGTGTAGGAGGGCAGTACAACGGCAGACGCTTTTCTGGGGGGGGTGTGCACATTGCACAGATTCCTCTTGGTCCATGGGAAGCTCTGACCCCCTGGGCCTGTTCCTCAGACGCCACAATGGACGCATTGTGCGAGAGCTTGGCCATGCCAAATTGCCTTCAAACGAATCGTGTTTGGCAAAGTGAGTCCCATTAGTACAGTGGGATTAGCAGGAAGACGAGGGGGCCTCCGTCGGTTTTTTTTCTCTCCCCCTCTTCTGCCGCCGAAGGGTTAACGACAGAGTAATTATGATGAGGAGAGCCGATAAGAAGCGCGACCGACCTAGGAAGCCCCCGTCTCGCATCCCCTTTTTAGGAAGTCCTCTCTCGCTGCTTCCACGAGAAACGTTCGAATGCTCACTGAACAAAGAAGTGCGTGTCACGTGATCCGATGCAGGCACCGGCCCGCCGCCTCGTCCGTGTCTGGGTGGGGACCCGCTCGGTGCAGGGGGCAGAGATTAGTCCGAGGGGTGGCCCGCAAAGGTTCTTTTATAAACTCTCAGACAAGACACTGAGGTCTGGGACACACTCCTGCTTGTTTAGGGTGAAATCCTGCTTGCTTTGTTTAAGATTGTAGAGGATTTATCCTTTTCCCAGAGCTATCAAAGGGTATTAGTCAATAAGATCGCATCTGGACATGTCGGGGAAAAAGAAAAGCCCTCCGCTTCATTTGTTTGAACTTTAACAGAACTATTTTTTTTCCCCCATTGCGTTCTATTCTTTAGAAAACGTCTTCCCTGTAGACTAGAGCTAACAAACAAAGTGAGTGGAAAAGGCATGTGCTTAATGCTTCAAATAGGTGCTGCTGGCAATCCGCTCCACCTTAGGCACCAATGCTGTTTGGAGTACTGGCTTCATTTGGTTGCTGCATTAGTGATAATATAGTCTACTTTCAAAGCCGTCTACTTAGTGTAGCACCACGGGCCAAACTTCTGACTTGACTGAGTGATTAGTCTCACGAAAGCATTATTATAAAAATCAAATGAGCTGAACTGAAAATTACTCAAGACTGTAATTATCATTGGCAGAGACAGTGATATTTGATTAAAGATCCATGCTCTTCTATCCACATATAGTCTCTTTTAAATACTTAAAATTGTAGCCTTCATCATCGTGAATTATAACTTTAACCCTGTGCAATTACCTTGTACCTTCTAAAAGCCTTTGAAAGAATTTTCTTTTGAGCGTGATTGTTTTATCTCTCCAAAAGGGGAATAAAATTTACAATCTTTTGAAAAAAACCGAAACCTCAAGACAGCGCTGACTGAGCCGGGCCCCGCGGTGCGTTCGCGTTAGCGTCCGCCGGTTTGGTCGTCCGGCCCGGTGACGGTGGAGCGTGGCACGAGGGTCACCGCGCACCGTTAGTGTCGGGCTCGCAGTGGCTCCCCGGTCCCTCACCCGTCTCAGATCCCTGGCCAAGCGTGGCATACAGAGCCGTTTAATGTGCTGCCTGGCAGCAGCCAGACTCCCCTGGCATGCAGGTGATAAACGGCTCTGCCTTAATGACACTTAATGCCTCCCAAAATCCCTGCAGTAGCATCAAAGACGTTAAAGAGCTCCGCGATAATGCCGCTCTGTGGAGGGGATTACGGGGCGGAGAAAGGAGCTGGGATGGGACGTGGGGAGACGGGGGAATAAAGCAGTGATCACAGCGACACTTAGCGCCAACAAAGGGGCAGGACGTGGAGGAATGCGCTCCGGGAGAGGGGGGGGGCAGGGGGCCCGTCCGCCGAATAGACTCGTTAATCAGACGCAGACGGCTTCCATCTTTGCCGTCCGTCGGGTTGTTTCAGAGAAGGTGAAATGGCCCGGATCGCTCGCGACTCACGGTCGATGTAACGTTAAGTGGCGCACTCTTGAGCAAGATGCGTCGCAGTGGACCAACGATCTCTACGGCGATGGAAGCAGCAGACGCTTTTGTCGCCGGGCGAAGGGGAATCGGACCGTCACGGGGGCCATGTGCGCCACAGACGCGTTCGACAGTGGAAGCAATCTGGAACCTTTACAAGGATGGCGGGTTGCCAAGAAATGCTCCTTTCGCAGATCAGTAATTGAAGTTTTAAACCAGGACTCGAATGGCAGGAAGTGTGTTTTGTGTATCACTCTAAAACATAAATCCAGACGCCAAGGACACTGATAGCAGTCAATGTTGTTCACGAGGCCTGTCAACCAAACGTGAAATACCTAATAATGGGAATACCGTCCACGCCAGGCGTCAGGTTGGATTTCGGGCACCTCGCGTCTTCAGTTGCGCCAGTTCCGTAATGCATCCGCGCGTCCGACGCGATACAAGTCCCCATCCTGCCACACAACTTAGTCAAATCCCCTTCGAGAGAATGGAGAAGCGGATATTGACAGACACAGTAGAAACCTACTCTTCCTTAGGCGATGTGTTTGAGTTAAAGCAGTCGCTGTAGAGCATAGGGGAAACGTGGACTGTTACTGCTATAAAATGTTTCAAGTCCCCAAACATGCTGTATTTATGCTCATTTATTCACAACAAGCCTCTGCCAACAAGCAAGCTTGTATCTAAAGACATCTCCCTGTTCGGGAGGAGGGAGAGATTACACACAGCCTTGTCTGTAATTGACACACCAGTAAGCCTTGGATATAGTCAGGGGAGACTTAAAGATGTTTTACCACAAACAAAGCAAGGTCATTACTATTGATTTCACATATTGACTGGCACGTTTAATCCAGGATTAATTTTTGTTGGCACAATTGAACTTTTTGCTAAGAAGAACGGAAATGTATGAATGACTCACGGATACTCTGTGCAGTGATACATTTCTGTTGGGGGAAGCAAAAGATTAAATGTAAAACTTTCATAACTCCCAAGACTTCCGTTAACTTGAGTGACAACAATATAATAACCGTGTACATCTCGTTGGCATCATCGCTTGTGCTAGTGTGGAGTTAGTTCATTAAACTTCCTTCCTGTGTTGTCATTGAGACGACTTAGTCTTAAGGAACATTTTGTATTTAATCTGATAAATTTGAACTTGTGAACGTTACCCACAAGTTAGGCTTCGACATAGCACCGAGTGTATGGTTGTGTAGATGTTTACGTGCCTAGAGATGTCAAGAGACTTTGTGCCGCACAGCTAACGACTGCCCGGTGCTCAGTGAGGCGCACAATACCGAGTGTCAAAGAGAGCAGGGCTTCCAGGCTCCTTGCCATGTCCCGCTCAACTTCCTGTATGGACTATCAGAGTGTGTGACCTCTGACCCCCTACCCCCGGGCCTCACCATGGCTCCTTTGTCCCTTGGCTGATTGAGGCTGGCAGGAGGGACAATGGCCAAGTTTCGGGGGGTGGAGGGTTGGGTTTGGGGTCCGGGGCTGGGGCAGAGCGGCCCACAGTCCGAGCTCAGCTAGTGGGCGGTTCGTTCACCTCGCAGCCCGAAAGGAGGGCAGCGTTGACTTCTGTGCGGGTTACGCTCCACCGGCCAAGCGCAGCTGTCTCTCCAGCGAGAGACGCATTCCCCCCCACGCTGGGACATCTTGTTCCCTCCGGGGTTATGTATGCGTGCCCAAGATGCATTTCCCCCCTAACAGTTCATATTAACATTCCACATTCGGATGCGTGCTCCCGTCGACACGCCGTGCCGCTCAGCCAACCCGCGGCGGCGCAGAGGGACAGTGGTCGAGCTCACTCACAGCTCTGCTTCTGACCTTCAGCGAAGGTTGGGGGTGGAAAAGTAGTCAGATGTAGGTCAAGGCTTCAGTCTCCTTTGAGGCTCCAGCGGATTCACCTATGAACCGTTGAACAATCTGAGGACACACAACCTCGTCCTGGCGCGGGCGGGAAAAGTCAAACGATATCTCTTCGGTGCCCAAAGCGAAAGCATTTTCCCATACGGCGCCCACAGACTAAACACTTAATTTGCTGCCCCAGACATTCAGCCTGTCTTTTCTTTCTCTTACAAAACCATTATACAAGAAGCACAATATAACAGGAGGATATTGAAGCAAAAACAAAATGCAGACTGTTCAGTCTTTCACTATTTTCCTGTCTTCTCTGGGAGGGTTTTTCCTCAGGTGAAAGAGTGTCCTGTCCTCATTGTGTGCCAAAGAAAAGGGGGCCGCTTCGGGCTACAAAGGGGGAATATCAAGCTCAGGAAGTTTGACAGTACGTAAAAGAAAAACATGTCTTTTAAAAGGAGGAGGGGAAAAGGACCATTGTTTCCTCCTTCCTGTGTCATTGTGCGCCCGTGTGAGCCGAATGCTAAGCCAGACAGCCTTTTCAGAAGCGGCAGAACGGCAAACATTCCTTTTTTTCACTTTTTTTTTTTTTTTAGCTAATATTTTTAAAACGTAGCAGTTTCTGCGCCCTTGGTTTCAGATCTAACTGCAGATACATTTCCTTTTAACTCTTCCCCGGAATGAAAGCTTTTTTTTCTTTTTTTTTCTGCAGGCATTCATCTTTATCTTTGAACACATAGATGTCAAAATGCACAATAATTTATAGAATAAGGAGGGGGGCGTACACTAGTTTTTACTTGTCAAAAGGTTGTCAAAATGCTTTCCCTAACCCGTAAAATTTAGTGGTATTAAATAAATGAGGAAAACTGGAAAAGGATAAGAAAAATAAATAAATATATACATGTTTTTAAATCTCTCCAAATCTGTTTAAGTCATGTCTCTTCTGTGCATTTGCAGGATTTATTTCTCCCCCTTCGCCTGTAGATTTGCTTATTTCCTTTCCAAAATGAAGACGTCTCTTGTCTCCTTTGATGATTGACTGGCGTGTCTGCTCAGAGTTAAGAGCGAAGATTTAAGAACAACAACTCGGGCTACTGACCGAGGCAGGCACAGACGTCAGGGTGGTGTTTATCTTTCAATAAAGTGCTCTTTTGAGGGTAAACCGCAAAAGTATAATAAAGAACAGACTTAAAAATAAAAAAGGGAAGAAAATGAAAAGTGGGGCATGAAATATTCCAATTGCTTTCCTTTAACCTGTTACTCCTTTCAGGAACGCTAAAGGGTTAGGACGGTTCATAGATAGATTTGGGGAAGGGGGGGGCGGGGGTGGTACTGGTAAGGAAAAGCAATGAACACCACAAGACAGGTGCAAGTGAGAGCTATGGAAAGAGAGAGAGTGGGAGAGAGCGAGAGAGAGAAGGAGAGAGAGAAAGCGGCTCATGGCTATTTTCCTTTCTAGGATGTCTGGGTGAGTTTTTCCGATTGATCGAGGCAGTGCCCAGGACGGGACGGGATGGGACGGGAGGTGGCAGCGGCTGTAATCTCGGGGACTCCTGAAATGAATCCTGCTCTTTGAAGGGCGATGGCAGCACCTGAGGACAATCTGTTTGTCTTGTGGCTCTTTGGCGGTGGCTCAGGATTCACAACCCCGTGTAATGTTTATCCAAACATGTCAGGTTTAAAGGTCTGGAAAGTGATGGAGGGGGGGGTGGGGTGGGGTGGGGTGGGCGTGTAGAGGGGAGGGGGGCTGCTGGTCTTGGAGGACGATCAGCTGAATGGGGCCACTGATCCGGGCGGATGACCGCAGGGTCAGGAGAGAGAGAGAGAGAGAGAGAGAGAGAGAGAGAGAGAGAGCGGACAGAGCGGTTGTCGGGAAATGGTACAGACAGAGTTTTCTTTACGAGTCCAGTTGGAGCTCCATGAGAGAGGTTCTGACTAGCCCCACCGGAGGGACGTGCGCTGGCCGCAAGTCAAAACTGAGCAGCAACAATTCCAGCATGTGTGCTGACATGCTTCGGGTCATAAAACAACAGGGACAAAAACACATCATCTTATTAACATATCAAACAGGGCCCTAAACGGCTTTTTGGCTTCAGCATTACACATGCCTCGGCTGTGATTCACGACCTTTTATACATGTGTATTTGAAGCACTAAAAATGAAATGTAGACTCTTTGTAAATAGAGACCAAGCAACAACTTGATATATTTATCAGTATAATCCATTCCAAACCATTCAATATTCAACCTTTTTTTTCTCTTCTTTTTTTGTATCCATCCAGTCCTTTGTTCTCCCTCTCTCTTGGTTCTCTAAGGTGGTCTTAGCCCCACTTTGATTGGTGCAGCACTTTGAAGAACAGCCTCTTCATGTCTCCTGACCTCCAGTGAGCTTCCCCCCCACCCCACCTTCAGAGAACAGGAAGTTGGGTGACAGAAGTGTCAAAGCTGGGATTGTGCACTTGTGGCATTTTCAACTTTAAACCTTGACCTCCCTGCCCCCCCCCCGATTGCATAATGTGGGAGGTACAAAAATCTACTTAAATTTTTTTTAAAAACATTTTTGTATAATTACCAATGTCCATAGAAACCAAGAAACAACAGAAACAACTACAAGTTTCAACAGAAACAACTACAAAACGTGTTGATGTAGCCTGATGTAGTCCCGCCACCGTTAAGACTGTTCGTGTTTAAAAACGGTGAGAGACGGAGGGATAGATGTCGTAATGGAAACACGGTCGCCCATGATAAGAAACTTCTGCTCGCTGTGCGCCGCACACCCCATTTAGTCCGCTCCAGAGAGGGTGATGAATTACAAAACAAAACCATATCTGGCCACCCAACTCTCATTCAATCAGAAGAAGCCATGAGTTCTTCACCACAGCACTGTAATCTGCACAGCCTCACCGTCTTTGTTGCCTCCCCCTCCCTTGCCTTTCAGTGTGATTTCTGCATTGTCAAAAACCCACGACGCCATCACAAAACAAACGCGTAGCTGTGTGGGCCTAGTTTCCTGTTACGCGAAATGCCATGTAGGCCTCGACTAAGTCAGGGTTTGAAAAGCGCCCCGTTTGTTGCGATTCGGTTGACTAAGCCCGAGCCCACAGCCAATCCTGCATGTAGCCACAAGGTATCCTCATCAGGCAAATTCAAGGCAATGCTTCAAATATTATTTTACCTATAGCGTAATCCATCACTGGAAACATACCTGCATATAAATGTATGATTATTTACATTTATCCAAGCGTCCTCTTCCATTTCCAGTTTAACCTGGAGCGTTCGATGACTGACTGTTATTGATTAGAGATCTCTTTGATTCGTTTAACAGTGTGTGGCGCTTCCCCCCTTTCTCTGCAGCAATGAACATCTCCCAGGGAATGTGACTAAACCGCCAACAGTTTGAGAAATCCTCAAAGCGCACAGGGCCTTGTTTGCTTCGTTAGATCCGTGTAAAAGAGCTTGCTTCGCGAGGCCCATAAACAGGGCTAGACAAGACATACAGGACATAACAACATACTGGATAATAAATATATTTAAAAACCAGAGTAAAAACCTAGCAGCTAAGCGGCTAGGCCCGGCGCGCGGTGCTTTGAGAGCTCGGCCGCGTCGCCGCCGCCTCGCGCTGCGCTCAGCCGAACCGTGCCCATGCTCTTCGTGTTATCACATTGTTCCTTCGGCCGCGTCGGTTTCAGCGTTCTCCTGAGTTCAATTTGAGGGTATTTTTTTTTTTATGTCCTCGGTTTGTTTACTGATTTAAATGACAGCACGCTGCCTGGAGCAATCTGCTTATGGTTAAATATAAAAAGAAAACACTTTTAAAAATCTGGGAAACAGAGCAAAGGGTATATGTGAAATGGTACTTCCCATGCTTCTCAACCCCTTTAAATGGAACATTACTCGCATGGTATTAGCCATTAAAATTGGCAGCAGGCGGTTTCGTGACATGGCGGCAGAGATCGACCACTGTATTGCTCAACGGTATTTAGCTAAGACCACAGGACTAATATGCATCAATATAATTTGAATCTTTTTAGCATGAACGAAACCCCTCCCCACACCAAAGCCTCCGTTCTCATGTGAGACTCGGCGATGGGAAGTCCTGTACAGTCTCCCACTAAATCTGGATTCTCCGGACTGATCGTACCAGTACAAAAAATAAAACAATTTAACTACATCATGATTTTTTTTAAAATGCATGTACTTCCAATTTGATGCATGACATTTTATTGGAAGAAGTAAATACAGGTAACTGCCAAAATAAGGGAAACACTTGAAGGGTAAATTAAGGGTTCTGTTGTGGTGTGGGGTGCATTTTACTGGCATGGTTTAGGTCCACAAGAGCGAGGGCATGGTAAACACCAATAAATACAAAGCCATTCTGATTGATCACCTTCATAATAATAATAATAATATATGCCATTTAGCAGACGCTTTTATCCAAATGACTTACAGTAGTGAATGCATACATTTTTCAGTATATGTGGTCCCAGTGGGGATTGAACCCACAACCTAAGCATTGCCAACGCTGTGCTCTACCAACTGAGCCTATGAGCCACACTTCTGAGCCACACTTCATCCTATGGTGAAGCATTTCTATCCTGATGGGAGTGGTCTGTTCCAGGATGACCATGACCCCATCCACTGGGCACAAGTGGTCACTGAATGGTTTTATGAGCATGAAAATGATTTAAACCATATGCCATGGCTGCCTCAGTCATCAGATCTCAACCCAATTGAACACTTATGGGAGATTCTGGAGGGACGCAGCATTTTCCACCATCAACAAAACACCAAACGATGGAATTTATCTTGGAAGAATTGTGTTGCATCCCTCCAAAAGAGTTCCACTAATGTGTAGAATTTAAGCCATTCTCTGTACGTTTCCAATGTTACTGTACATCAAACCAAAGGTGGAACCGGAAGTTTTAACAACGTAATTAGGAAAAGGAATCTCAGTTAGTTAGTAATAGGGCTGTGAATAAATACACTATACATGTAAATTAACCATCGTAATTTTAAAGCCATACACTTAGTACATGAGAGCAGTATGCTACTTGTTTTGGAAGTGAAGTTGGTTATATGAGTTATGTAAGGGTAGCCATGTTAGCACAGGCTGAGAATGTGTCCAACAGGGAAATTTAGCATGTATATGGATATGACAACTTAGTAGGGCACTAATATCGCTGTAGCAATTTAAACCCAGTTTCAGGATGCTTTTCATAGAAATGAAACATTAAGCATACTACGGCAAACCATTTAAACATTTCATCTGCGAGTTTCCGATATCAGAAATTATCGCATCCTGATATCAGAACGTTAACTCCATAGGAAGCAACAGAGACTTTCTGATCTCAGGAAGTCATCAGTTTTCGATATCAGAAACTCCCCTATCATTATTTTCTGTGAAATGTTCAGTTTCTGATATCAGGATGTGGAGAAGTAGGAGCTTTTGATATCGGGAAGTCTAATTCCTGATATTGGAAACTGGCGGATGAAATGTCTAAAGCAGGTTGCCAGAGGATACATTATTTATTACTAGTCAAGATCACATTAAGGTAAGAAGTCAGGGTATGCAGTGAACTACACTCACCTCGTACACCCATCCGTTTCATAACAGGAGCACAGGGTGTCTGTGTACGCTTCTGCTTCCCCCCTTCTCCCTTCCCTCTGCTGTGTGTGATATCAGTCTTGTTAATGGTTTCTGGCACAAGCCTTGCACGTGTTCCCTCCCAATTTCAATCCCAGGCCCCCAGAGGCAATGAGATCGTTTCTCTTTGCTTTCTTTAGGTTGTGGAGGTTGTGTGTGTGTGAGTGTGTGTGTGTGTGTGTGTGTGTGTGTGTGTGTGTGTGTTAGGGGGAGGTTCCCCTCCTCCTCCTCCCCAGCTTTGATGATGAAACAGCAGCAGGAGATTAAAGCATACCTTTGCCAGGAATCATCGGAAGGACGAGGCCCTTGACACACACTTCAAAGATGCGGTATTAGACGGCCTCCTCTCTGCCCTTGCCTCAACTTGAAGAGCAGAGAAGTCTGGTCACGTCGCTGCCCTGGATCTCATCAATATGGATCTTCACTTTTTTTAAAGTTTTTTTTTTTTGTCCTTTTTTGGGGGGAAATTGAATTACGAGGATCACAGTTTCTAAGGATGTTTGCTTAAGGATGAGTCAGAATCTTAAACTGGATTTAATCGTTTACTTGCCTCTTTCTTTCTTTTTTTGGTCATGTTTGATGGGCGACTTCGGAGGCCTCAATCCATCTTTCAGCTGCTTTACTTGTTATATTTCGATATAGCTCTAATTTAACCAAACAATCAGGTTTGTTTCATATTGGCCAGGATTCAATCAGCATTTAACCTTAAGCTTGACATATAAATGACTTAAATGCAAGCGTTTGTTTGAGTTTTTTTCAACCAAGGCACATTTTGATTGAATCCTGGCCAGTCCATGTGTTATTGGGTTTGTTTCTTTCAAAAATATTTCCACTATTCCACAACAGGCAGTTGTGATACAGTAGAGGTGAATGCACACGCATCCAAGTAATTTCACAGGTGCTGGATGCATACAAAATGAATACATGAAAAATAAAGAGAATACCTGTACAATATTGGTTTCTCTGCTCCCAGAGAGCAGAGTTGAATATACTCTGTTTTGGCCCAAACAGGTCTTTGTCCGGTACACATATATAAAGCCCAAAAAAATGTTGTTCAACCAGTAAACCATATCATAAAATGTACAGTTCTATGGTTCTTCTTCTTCATTCCTAACAAACCTCAAAAGTCATCTTATGTCTTTTATGGCACCAGTTGAAAATCATACAAAAAACTTTGGACTGCACCTGGAGCGGACCAGCGGGCAGGTGCAGATGAGCAAAGGTCCGTTGGTGAAAGACCAGTCATCACATGGACAGAGTGAAATCGGTGTCATTGGAATTTGGCATCTTAAAAGCACGCTTAACCTGCGCCTCACCCTCATACTCAAGGAGACTGTTGATTTTCTCGATGACCTCACCCGGGATTATGTGATTCTGGTTTTCCACAGACACCGTCCGTCTCCCCTGTTGCAATTGACCAGATATGCGCTTTATTTGGCAGGTCCCAGATGTTACGATCGCGAGTCACGGGGGGAGGGGGAGGGGGGAAAACACACAGGATATGTGGAAGGACACGTGTCCGAGACGACGTCATGCTCAACCCCCGAGTCAATCCATCAAAATACGGTTATCGCTACGCAAACGTGTAACCAAAATATGGCTGAGTGGTGATGCCTGTGTTTGGACGCAAAGCCAAAACAGCTGTTGTGGATTCCAAGTGTTTCATTTGCACATGTCAGTGATCTTCTCCCATGTCATTGGACGGTTCCCCATCACCATTGTTTTCCAAAACAGCAGGGAGGATGGGGAAAAGGAGAGTCAGAAACCATTAGCTGGAGAGGTATGATTCACTGGGATCATATTCTCTCTCTCGGACAAGAGCAGTCTTTTTTAATTTCACAATTGTCACTACTGTAGACGTTGGGGAGGCGCACAGACTTTGACAGAGATGGGCACAATTCAAAGTTTAATACGTCAAAACCACAGACCTTGGTTATTGCTGGCAATCTAACCTCATAGCCAGACATTCCCATGGTCTTAAAGCTACACTTAACTCGCACGTGTTATCGGGTGTGAACTGGAAATGGAGCACTCCACATCTGCCATCTGGTTTACTAGAAAACAATAAAATGGCTGATTATCTTAATGGTAGAATGGAGAGCAGTCACAGGACATCTCACATGCTCCATAAGAAACAACGGCATTACGTTTAGCCTGTTTTCCCCACTATAGCTACGAAGATGCACTCTGACCCCCCAGAACACCACATCACAGATTCTGGGTCACGTGAAAAACACATTTTTAAACCCAAAATACATGATGTCATCATCTCAGCGACATCATGCAAATGTGGCTTTCATTAATTATAATTTCGCTCTTTTCCAAAACCAACAGATGTTGAGCAAAAAAATGTTCACAATAACTTTATTTGCATATTTCATGTGAAGGATCGTCAACAAAATTCTCCCAACTGGTATGAGCATCATGAATGGCCATATTACATTCCTAAACATTTTGTTTTTTGGAAATCAGTCAATCCTGGTTAATTCTTTCCTCTTTCAGGACAGGGTTGAACTAGCATCCATGCAGGATTTTTTGTTGCTTTAGCATGTGCCATTGCCTATTGGCGATAAGGTCTGCTTCCTTCGCTGGTAGCTGCTGGTGCACCGTTGTACAGGCAGGGCTCAGGGACACCGATGCAGGTGCAAAGCCTAGCCCTCGCTGTGCTGTGGCTCACTGCAGAAGCTTGGGTCAGGGCTGAGTCCTAAAGTGACAGTGTAGCGTAGGTGGAAGCCAGGGAGATGGCAAGCAGAGACAGCCCTGTTGTGTCTCAGGTGAATTAACTCTGAGCTTGACGCGGGTCTGGGAAATCTCGCCTCACAATATTGACACTGAGCTTTTCGGAGATGTTGGGGGATTTCATTAGTCTACAAATTGAGACTCTGGGCCCGGCTATGCATGAGGTGAGCCCGTACAGAAACAGTGGGCCACACCAGACATCCGCTCAACGTTACTGAGGCTGTGTGTTCTGTGTGCGAGGCCAAGAAGGACCTCATTCTTCTGCAAAGACTTCAGCTTTCAATATCCATACCTGTTTTGTTTACTTTCGGTGGCGAGTGCATTCCTAAAATAATCTCCAGAGTTCACGAGTTTGTGTCCTCTAAACTTCTTGCCACCGTGACAGGGAAAAACAGTCCCGGTCGGATCAATCCATTCGTGTGTGTCTCCTCGCCGTACAGTTTTTCCATCGCCCTACCACAGCAAATTAGCATTCGGCTCATCACGTCAGACGGCCTGGCAAAACAAATAAATAGCAACACGTCAAAGCCTGAGTCTTCGCTCTCTCTCTCACGGTGAACATTTTCCAAGAGTTCCGTTTACTTTTTCGTGCCTGGTGGTCTTATTTTATGAGCAATTACCCTCTTGTCTGGAAAATGGATTTGGTAAATGCAAAGGAAGATAAATGCAATAATTCTGTTTTGTTTATGAGGGACAATGACCTGAAAATCTTCAACGACCTTGACATTGAATCAAAGCAGACTTGGACTGTTTCTTTTTCCTTTTTTTCTCTCCTTTTTGTGAGGGAATGGTGAATTCATCTGATGTCATTCTAATCTGTTTGAATGTTTTTACAGTTGTCACAGCCATCCTCTGGCAGAATTAGTGTTCAAAGGAAGTCTCTCTTCAGGGAATGGTTTTCACCTGGCTTTTCGATCCCAGGGATATCGTAAGACTGTAAGGTCACATTGATTTAATCAACAAGAAATCATTTAAACACCCACGCTTTCAAACAAAGCCCTTTACCCCATTCCTCTCTAGTCCAATAGCAGGCAAGCACAAACAGCACACAAGTACTATTTTGCAAAGGGCATTTTTGCATTTTTTGCCCTACTGTACTAAGACAGTAAAAGTTGTATCCATTTCAAATCTGCCTAAAAGTTCCTTTATTCGCTGTCCTTAACAAATATTTGATTTTAATTCAATATTGAACAGATTGACATAACTTGAACTGTAACTTGACATGTGTAAATAATTGGAAATATCTGGACATGGACTATCGGAGAGACACAGTCTAGAGTTTAGAAAATACTGGAACGTTCCATACCAGAAAACAAATCAATTGACAGTGGCAGGTTGGGAGCTCCTGCCTAAAACTTCATATTCTATGCACAAATGTTCACACACCTTAACACAATAGTGGCATAATTCTAGCAGATGAACGATAAAGTCGTGCCTACATCAAAATAACTTCATGATATTGGGGAACGACATCCCCCACCTACACACAAACACGCAAACCCCTATCAACTACGGGCACTGCTTCTATACGCGATGTTGATGTACTCGGATAATCACACATTTAAAGGCTTAACCAGGTTTATCCGTTGGAGCAATCTGCACACTGTCATCGCGGCACGATGCGATCAAGCTTGGACTCGGCCACAGGAATGGCTGGTATGATGCATTGTGCGGAGAAAGCATTCGTGCGGAGCCATAATAGACGGGAGAGCGGCGTGTGGGATTTATAACGGTGAAATGTAGAAATCGGGCGCGGGAGAAAATCGAGCCTTGCTTTCTTATCCCTCGAAAGCGTGGCAAACAAAAGTGCATTTGGCGAACTGAGGGGGATGGCTAAATTAGAGGGGGTTAGAAAACATCTGGAATAGAGGCCCCTCGGAAAGTGGGAGCGGGAGGAAATTACAGCTGCCGTAGCAACAATGATTCAGTGCGGAAAGTTTTCTCTTCTTGCTTTCTCTCTGATGGATGGTAAAAAAATGCAGGTGTGGAGTGTCTTTGATATCAGAAACCACATGTTTCATTTAAAAAAAGAAGAAAAAAAAAGGTCTTTGGATTGTGTCAGCGAGCAGGACCTGTTTTATATAGCCGGGGTTTTGGTCGGGAGGCGAGGAGACTGCGGGTCGGCATGATGGCCAGCTGCTTTAATCAGCCCTGTGTGACGGCATTGGAGCGGGAGATAACGCAGAGCCTCTCAGCGGAGAGGAGAACGGACAGCGGCGAAGAGCCACAGAGAGAGAGCCACTCCCCAGCCTCTCTCCAGCTTGCCGAACCCCCTCCACCCCTCCTCCCTCCTCCCACCCCCCCACGGCCGTGTTCAGCGTTAATTAAAGGGGGTGGGGGGGATACAACAATAATAAAAGGGCAATGCCACGTTGGGATACATTAATTATACATTCCTCGGTGCTATGTTTTAGCCGGATGACTTACACAGTCATGATTCCGGGTTGAAATGTGAGAATTTCTGCATGAATTATGGATAATTACTGTGTAAACATAATTAATATTGTTCGGCATGATTTCTTGTTTTTTGGAAAAATCGTGGAAAAAGAAATACCATGTGCCACCGGAGGTCGTGTGCCTCTCTCCTATGCTGCAGATGTTTCTCAGCCGTATTCTCTTTTTCCGAGGAGCTCCATGTGTTATTAAGCAAGGTTCGGGAAAGTCAAAAGTGCTTCTGTTCCTACTTCCAGAAGCTTCCCTGATGTTGCCTGATAAAAGGTCCCATTTGAGATTACCTAGCTCCCCACCCCCCTCCCCCATCACCTTGTCACACCACTCCAAACTTTGCAAATGTAAGGAATGACCCCTGTACCCCCAGTCTGAGAATGGTTTTTTTCAGGGTTGTGAGCTAATTTGTTGTTTTTTCTTCCTGTTTCACAGGGATCTAAGTATGAACAACATCAGTGAACTCCAGCCCAATACGTTCCACAACCTTCACTTCCTGGGAGAACTGTGAGTACTCTGTATTTCAAGTTATTATTATTATTATTATAATATTATTAATAATAAATAATAAATAATAATAAATTGCATTTATACAGCACCTTTCAATGAACCCAAAGTGCGAAGGGGGGTCAACTCACCTCAACCACAACCAATGTGCAGCACCCACCTGGGTGATTCACGGCAGCCATTTTGTGCCAGAACATCAGCTGGTGTGGAGAGGGAGGGAATTGTTGAGTCAGTTAAACTGGGGGATGAGTAGGTGGCAGATTGCAAGAGCCATGTTGGGAATTTGACCAGGACAAAGAGCATGGCACCCTGTGCCATGGGATCTTCATCAGTCAGCTCCAGCCACAGCCTTTATTTCTCAGGAGAGCTGCGAGTACACTACTCCTACAGCACAGTTTCCCCATCACTGCACTGGGGCATTGGCTTTTTTCCCAGGTCTCCCATCCAAGTACTAACATTGAAGAATTTAAACCTCTGAATACATGAAATATACACATCTGACTGTTGGGAGCGCAACATATCCCATAACTTAAGTAAAACATCTTAACTTATGACCAATATGACCACTGAGAATATACAAATATTTTCCCATAGCACAAAGTGATTACCTTTGGTCCAGAGGGAAGAACAGCCTGTACTGGCCCACCAAACATCGCATCCTGTAGCATTTTACTTTTCCCCGGAGGTCTCCCGTCCTAGTACTGACCAAACCCGCACCTGCGTAGCTTCAGCCATTCAGCAGGAGCAGGGCACAAGGTGATATGGCTGCTGGGTTCTATCAGTTGAGCAAGGGAAGCACAGGTGGAAATCAGTTAAAGGCAAATTTCGCACTGATGGGAGGAAGTATTTTTTTTACATAGAGAGTTGTTGGTGCGTGGAACAGCTTGCCAGGGCATGTATTCATGGCCATAGGGTGTTCAAGAGCAGGTTTGACCAGTGCTGGACACTCTAGACTGCAGGGAAAATGGCAAGCCTAGATGGGCTGAATGGCCTGTTCGTCATCAAACGATCGATTGTTCTCACTCAACAAGCTACGTTATATATACTCTTCCACCACCCTGGAAAAAGTTTGAGTACACCTTCCATCTGGATAACGGCTAATCGGGCACTCCTTCATTCTTCAGGAAGATAACGACCCGAAACACACCCTGAAGTTGTCCTTCACATTCTTCCTATTTGGTGAAGGAGGAATGTGATGGACAACTCAAACAAATTACCTGGCCTGCCCAGTGTTTAGACCTGTCTAGTGTGTATGGGAACTGGACAGAAGAGTCAAAGCAAAGAAACCCACAAGTTTCTCCGGGAATTTCTGCAGGAGAGCTGGGAAGACATGTCGGGTGATTTCCTGCCGAAACGTATTAACCGAATGGCCCGTGTTTGTGAGGCTGTTATCACGGCAAATGGTGGCTATTTTGAGGAATCCAAGATTCAATTTTCAATTCAATTTTCTTGAACATTGCTTCGATGTTCCTTTTGTTTATTGTAACATGTGCTTTTGTAATTTACAGAAGTATTTACAGAAACTTATACGGTGCCAAACATTGTCCGTTGTGAGATAAACCTAGTTTCCAGCAGGTGTACTCAAGCCTTTGACTGGTACTGTATAGAAAACCATTACAGAAAGTATGTGCTGTGATGTTGGCCCTCAGAACCCCTTTAGAGCCTCGCCTGCATGGTTTACGTCGAGGGTCTGCGATGTCATTCCCGGCAGAACCGTTTCCAGGAAGGTCGGCGCGCGCGGCTGCGTTCGATCAAGGCCCCCCGAGCGCCTCCACGAGAGCCTTATCACGGCACACTTTTTACCGGCAGCCCTGCGGCAGCAGGAGCCACTTCGCGCAAGACGGAGGAGCGAGACTCTGCCAGCTAATCAGAGCTGGCATTCGCCAGGGCTGGCTCTGGAGAGACTCACTGCGGGGCGAGCGACGTGCCTTCAGAACCCGTGGCTATTTATAGCGGGCGGTGGAGGAAGTGCCAGCGCCCCGTTTCGGTGTATCGAGTAAACACGTTAAGAAAGAGGGGCCCAAAACTCGGGATGCCAGGACGACTGTGCACAATAGCGTGCTGCTTTTTGTAGAATAGAAAACTGGAAGCTTTGTTTCTATTGTACTGACGAGAAAGGTTTTGCACACACCCACTTTTAAACCATAACTTTTTTTGCTGGGCTGTGTGCTCTTTAGAAAGAGGATGGGAATCAACTATAGCTTTACAGCTGCATGGAATGGCATCCCCGCATGGCCAACCCAAACTAATTTAACCTTACATCAATGCAGGCAGGTCCTTGGGGAACAGCTTTTGATTTATAATAACGGTGCCCGGTGAAACGTTAAATAATGCATCTGAATATGAGATCATACAAGAACAGTAGCGTTAATATAGGCAATATGGACAGGCTGGGTTAAATCATAGTCGTGGAGTCACGGTGGTTCTCGCCCACGTGCAACACTATACGGGTCAGGCGCATGGAGACGCAAAAAGCTGCCTGCAAGGGGAATGGGTTGGGGGTGGGGGGGGGGGGGTTTACAGTAAAAGACCTAAAGAACGAAAGCGATCAAAGACGTTGCTGCTGACTCTGACACTTTTAACAGCGGGGTGAGGGTGTGAAATGAAACAGCCATTTCAGAGTCGGGCCACACAAGGCGCCGATATCCCTGTTTGTGGGAGGCCAGAGGCAAGGCACGCCTCACACACAGGGTGTGTGTGTGTGCGTGTGCGTGTGTGTCTGTGCGTGTGTGTGTGTGTGTGTGTGTGTGTGTGTGTGTGTCTATGTGTGTGTATGCGTGCTTTTGTGTGTGTGTGCATGTAAGGGATCTGGTGAAGGAGGGGGTGGGGGTTCCAATCCCGCCTGCCCATGGGTTCCCCAAAGGGGCAATTTGTTCAGGTGAAAAACCAGCTTAACTCAACTGGAGGGGAGGCACAGAGTATCAAGTGTTAAATTGAAAGCACCTGGTCGGTCGCTCACGTTGAGTGACAGGAATACTACAGAGCAGATGGGACTCCCATTGCGGGATAAGAGGACTTGGACGCACATTTCAAACGCTCTGCAGATTGAAAAACCTTGGTGCTGTCTCTGAGAGGCTGCCTATCCAGAGCACATGTGGGCTACGGAGGGCCAACGCACAGGGAGGAAACATAATATTCTCTGGGTATCAATATTTATCGTACCTTTGACAGGGCAAACTGCAGCGTCTTTACGTTTGAATCAAAACAACTTCCCCTACACCTCCGCCCATGCCCGCCTCTCGTCAGCCACAGCAAGGCTCTATATTTAACCCAGAAAAATAGTTGATCGTTTCCATAAGAATGCAGAATGTAGAATTTCACCGCATGCCTTTACAACACAGCAACCAGAACTGAAACCTCTGAATACATGAAATGTACACATCTGACTGGTGGGAGCATAACATATCCCATAACCTAAGTAAAACATCTAAACTTATGGCCAATTTCAATTACAGTTGTGCGACTGTGATTGCACCTCAAAAAACAAGCACTGAGAATATACAAATATTTTCCCATAGCACAAAGTTATTACCTTTGGTCCAGAGGGAAGAACAGCCTGTACTGGCCCATCAAACATCGCATCCTGTAGCATTTTACTTTTCCCCGGAGGTCTCCCGTCCTAGTACTGACCAAACCCACACCTGCGTAGCTTCAGCCATTCAGCAGGATCAGGGTACATAGGAGGGTATGGCTGCCGGCATACTCAAAGATACACAACGGTTAAGAGACAACCAGTCAGGATACCGCATACATGACTGTAAGGTAGATTGATTTATCAACTTGATGAAATAACAAGAACAGAGTGCACACCGAGACGTGAGCTGACCAAAGTACCTGGTTAGGAAGAAGAAATCAGCTGAAGGAAAAGTCACAAACAACGGTGTGCAATTACCATTTCTCAACGACAGATCAGCTTCTCAGCTCATTAACTCCAAATGTCAAACTGACTACTGCCGACACTGTTGTCGGACACTAATAGTTGGGCATTCTTCGCATTCTTGTGGCATCAACTTCTACTAATATTGCATTGTTGTATGTTGGAAGCCGAAAGGTGAATTTCATCCAAAAAACCCATAACGCTGAAAAGTGTAGGGTTTATAAATGACTAAAGAATAATAATGAGTGCAGAAGGACAGACAAAATAAATAAATAAAGCAAAAAATATCAAATTCAAACTGCCAAAGCAAAGGAGCATTTAAAAGATATAAGAGTCTCACGGAAATCGAAATTCCCTATTTTGACAAGGGAATGAGAAATAGGAGAGGTCTGTTATCAGCAAGCCTGATAAGATGGACATCCATAAAAACAAAGGAAACAAAGCAAGGAATTGTTTTATAGCAAATAAAACAGGCATTTCCCATTCACATTTAGCTGGGCTGACTGGATCACTTGTCCTGACAGTGCACCAAGTATTGGTGTGTCCAGACTCCAGACGGAAAAGCCTGTGCCATAATCCCCTCATTTTAGCCCCGACGGCAGCACGTTGACCCCGCGCTGCAGCTCAGACAGTTTCCCTCTGCTTCTTTGACTTGCTGGTTTAAAAAAAGGCTTGTTTCTCAAAACATGTCTCTCAACACCCAAAAGCCTTTTTTCCTCCAACCGGGACAACACACAAATCATCCCAAATCAGTGGGACCACCTCCTCTGTTATCAACCTCTTTGTTTTCCCGTCTGGCGGTTTCTTGCCTGCCACAAACGATTCGATTCAATTGAATTCAGTTTTGTTTGTGTAGCGCTTTTTTACAGAGCACTGTCACAAAGATGCTTTACAGAAAAAACAAGAAAATACCAGGCCTGAACCTCCAAAAAGGCAGAAAGTGAGGGAACACCCCCCCCCCCCAAAAAACCCTCCGCAGTGGGAAGAGAAAAACACCCCAACAGTGGCAATAAAAATAGAGGAAGCCGATTATTATTTTTATTTTTTTCGTAGTAAGAATGATTAAATAACCGTTGCTCCTTGCAGAGCAGGTCCAAACTTGAAAGCATTTCAACCGGAGCGGATGAGGAGGCGAAAAGACGCTTTGTGAGGGAACACCTGATATAATTAACTAAAGAGGACACGAAAGGCGAGTTCAGTTCAACGGCAGGCGCTGGCGAACGGGTTGTCAATGAGAGGCTTAATTGACGGAGCACAGTTTCTGGGAGGGACTGCCGCTACCCGCTGCGTCGTCGCAGTAAAAGTCAGATTCCATGTTGATTACGGAATTCGCCATATCTATCCGCGTACTGGCACGCGGCACATCGTATTTGTTTTGACATCTCGCATACTTTGCGTCTGACGGTAATGTGCGTTTAATAAACGGCTCGTTTTACTTTATAATGCTGACTGCCTTCTGGCAGTAGCGTCGCTCGAGCTGGCCACCGTCAGTTAAAGGATTTGGTGTGCCCTCTGTAATCAGGCCTTCTTTGTGACTAAATAGGAACGGCAGAGTGCAGTTTCCGTAATGTTTTTTTTGCGGATAAAAATACTAAATCGGTCACAGTCTTATTCTTCTGTCAGACATGTAGAAAGCTGGAATTTGGAAAACGCCCACATAATCAACTTCATTTGATGTTGATCTTAATCTGTGCAGGGTTTAATTTGAAATCTTACTCTTTGTTGGGTTTAATTTGAAATCTTACTCTGTGCTGGGTTTAAAAATCTTACTCTTTGTTGGGTTTAGTTTAAAATATTAATCTGTGCTGGGTTTAATTTGAAATCTTACTCTGTGCTGGGTTTAATTTGAAATTTTACTCTTTGTTGGGTTTAATTTGAAATCTTACTCTTTGTTGGGTTTAATTTGAAATCTTAATCTGTGTTGGGATTAATTGGCTCGGGAATGGTTTTTCAGCAATGCTCTTGGGTTGGTTGGGGGGACACAGGGAAACTTAATCTTGTTTTTTATTATTTGTTTTTATATTTGTTTATATTTGTCAGGGCTATAGCATTGTTTAAATGTTTTAAAAAACATGCATGCATTGCTCAAAGATTAATTTCCAAATCCTGTCCACAATAAACTACAGAAAATAAAAGCATGTATTAAACAATTAAAATAAATAAAACAAAATACTTGCACAAACACATAGCTATAAACATAACATTTATAAACAACTATTGCTGTATTAAAATACAATTAAAAGCAATTGGGGCCTTTGGCATGATTGATAGTATCAGTGAGAATATACAGTATGTTATGCTTGATGATCACAGATCAGATTTTCCTTGTTTTGACTTTTGAGGTGAAGTTATGAAAAGTGTTACACCTCTTAATATCAGTTGGTAGTGATTCTTAAAGTTTAGAGGCTTTCATAGTTCCTGGATCCAACCCTGGGCCTAGCTCTGGGGTCCTCTGACGCATCTCCATAAATACTGGATGCAGGCGGGAGATGGACGGGACATTTCACTCAGCTCTGGGGGGTTCCGTGAAATATGATGAAGCGCTGTGAAATCCCACCCAATTTTCCCCCAGTTTTTCCCCCCCAAAAGCGTCAAAATTTATGTAGGCCGCAATAAAAAGTATGCTGCTTTTCTTAGCTTCTTTAAAACATGCTTTTTTTTTCAAGGGAATCTGGAGCGCACAGGTAACACGATCGGAGGCAGATGGTGAGATAACAGGGGAGTCATTTAAGTAAGAAACAAACAAAAACGCTCGCAGTCTCCTCCGGCCTGAATGCGGCTCTTGGATGACGGCCAGGATCCTCTCCCCCGGTCCCCAGTGTGGGTTTCTCTCAGCCCCTCGAGGAGGAGAAAGTTACCGAGCGCAAGAGCAGAAGACACCTAGGGAAGGCAGAGGAATGAATCCCCGAACCCTGCTTGACAGCGCTACGGTGCGTCGCCCAAACTTCGTCCATCTGGCCGCTCCGGCGTTGCGGTCCCGGGCCCGTGTAAATTTCAGCTTTCGCTGCAGTTGCTGATCTCGCGCGTCCATTTCACACTCTCTCAAAGGGAATATCTGGCACTGCGCGCGCCGCACGGAGCGCGTTACGAGCGGCGGAGAGCAGGCTTTTCCTCCGTGTGCCTTCGGCGCGATGTGTGTGGCTCGTTTGCGCCCGCCGCTCCGCTGAGTAGCGTACGGCTAATGGAAGGTGAACATCCTCTAAATAAAATGTCACTGTGCAACGCTGCGATTTCAAGCCGCCACGGAGGCGAGGACCTGATTCGGAGAACCCTTAATGGCTCTCAGCTGCAATCACAGCGCACGGGCCCTCCGCGATGAGATAAACAAAAGCAAGCTGAGGTCTCCCCTGTTGATTTATTATTCCAAGCCGAGTTTGGGCTATTAGGAGGCCGAAGGTACAGCGTTTCAGCGGAGTCCTCGGACATGCCAGTAATTGCTGATGGGAGTTAATGGGCAGACCACTGCCCCATTTGAGAATGGTTACCTCCGTGTTCTGAAGCCCATTAATCAGCAACTATGACAGCTGCGGACCCCATTCCGGGGGCTCGGGTTTCACCGTTTCACATGAATTACAGGCCTTTTGTTTGTTTTGCTAATAGCGATTTCGCTGTGTGGGAACGGCTCGCACATTTTCGCACGGGGCGAAGGGAGAGATGCTTCGTTGAAGGGCACGGCTTTCTCTCTCCCGCTCTAGACTCGGGCACGACCATCGGGGGTTGCCCTCAGGCCTACGGGCGACAGCCAGCGGTAGGCGCACACGCCAATGCCCTGGGCTGTTCCCGAGGGCAGGCTGTGCAGAATGTGCGTGCGTGTGGATTCCAGAGGGGCAGAGTGCGTAGATGTGTGCGTCAGCCGGCGTGTGATTCCCCGCGCGATGTGTTCGCCTCGCGGAAGCCGTGACGTCAAAAAATCATTCACGGGCAGCGAGAAAAGAAAGACAAAGGCCAGGGGCGAAATCCTCTGGTGTCTTTGTGCGGGCCGTAGGATTTCCAGTGCGGAACTCGATGAAACGAACGCGCAATGCGATCGCTGACTCGTGATTAATAAAGCTTTGGGACCAAAAGCGGAATTGTGTGCTCAGTGAAATCCCCGCCGTTTCGCTGTTTTCATTGCAGACGCCTGAAGAAAGGAAGAAAGAAAGTGTGCATTTTCCAAGCTGGCTGATAGCGGAGATGAAAGAGGTGCGAGCCGCGGACCCTAGGAGGAGTGGCGCAGCTGCGTTTTAATGTCTGCTCTGGGCCCTGTCCAGCAGCCCGCTTTATTATTATCGTCCAAAAAAACGAAGCTCGGCGCTCGCGTCTCCTGTGAATCCCGCCTTGGATGAGAAAGCGCCTTTTTTAACTAGCTCCACAGCACACTTTCATGTCGTAACGTTTTTATGTACAGTATTTGTTTCTTTGTAACATCTCCAAAAAGGATACGACTGCCATAAAGTGGGTTTTATGGTACAGCGACCCTGACTGTTGTAACAAAAAGAAAAAAAAAACAAGATTTGTTCCAAAAAGCGGGGGGAAAAATACAATCTTAAATCACTATACCTTTTTCTACCCCCTTCTGATTAACTATATGTTTCAAGCTCGTGAAGTTTGACCCACACGTTTCAGCTGATTCGCTTGTTTGAATTGCACAGCTCAAGCTGTGATTATGAGCACAGCTAAACTTTACACCTCCATCGACATATTGTTGGGTATGAGCGTTTAAAGAGCTACAGTTTTTTCCTAAGCTCCTTGCCCAAATGAATAAATCGTTTTAGATTTTTTTTCTCAAGAGAGCAGAGAAATCAGACCATGAGTAAATAAAAGCGAAACTCCCATGGATTCCACTTCACTTCATATTTAACTCTATGTGAAAGTAAATATGAAATGAGTATAACAAATTAGCGTAATCTTCTGCGGGTTAACGAAAACAAACCCGCCGCAAAGCTTCACAAACTGAGGCGCTGCAGTCAGCGTTTGGAATTCGGGTCTGTTTTAGGGGTTTAGGTATAAATCAGATTTGTGTATTTCAACAAAAAAATTGTGTTTAGACTTCCACCACACTAAAATCATAAGTGGCAAGAAACCATTAGAAAAGTATGACTAACAATGTTGACAACTGGACGGGCACCACTGCCAGCAGTATTCCACGTCGGCATGTGTCATGACAAGAAATGCTTAAGTTGTGGTCTCCCATTTCGACATATTTGCTTTTGTACTTTTGAGTCTGCACTGCGTCTTTCATCTGACATCAGTCGTACACTGCCACATCTCTACCGCCAATAAATAAAGCACTTATGGTTGACACAACTCTTGTGTGCAGCACAACACATTGCATTAAAATGGCCTCCGGTTACATCGCATTGATAACAGGATAATACCAAAGTTTAGTGAACACAAACAGCAATGCGCTTGTGGTGGAGGAATTCAGTTCACTTCCTGTTTCGCTGGTGCTCCAGCCTGAGTTCTGCTTTATTTTTGTTTCTTTTCCCCTAATTATGCGACGCTGTGTTTATTTGGCTACGGCAAGACCTTAAATTCTCCCGTTTCACCTCACGAGGCTGCCTGGCAGACAGAAACGTCTCAATCACACACGCCATTTCACTGGGTACTGGGTACGTAAACACACGGTGGGTCTCAGGAGCAGGAAAAAAAACAGAAAAATGTCAGTACGTCCTGTATTCTTTAACACAATACTGTGGTATAGGCTGAGAGGGTGGTGCCATGGTTGTCTGGAGGAAACAGACTAACACACACACACAAATGTTTTAATAGCTTTCGGTTTGCACGCTTGACTCTGGTACACAACCAAACAGGTCAAGTGTTTCATATTCATCACTGCCACCACAAGGTTCTTATGGAGCCATTTGTTTTACAAACAATTATTAATTAATGTAAAAATACAGCTATGGCACAGCACAGCATAGAAATACAGGCCAGTAACAACAAAATGGATGTATAAAGATGTGGAAGGGTGGCAGTGTATTACAATGTTTGGGGAACTGGGCTTGTAACTGAAAGGTTGTGGGTTGTGAGGCACCACATTTCCACCCCTGAGCAAGGTACTTAACCTGAATTTCTTCAGTAAATATCCAGCTGTATAAAATGTATTGTATGAACAGAAAATGAAAAACTGTGTCACTCTGGATAAGGGCGCCTAAAATGTAAATAAGATGTTAATGTCACTGTAGGGAAGTTGCCTTAATAAACACTTAATGACTGGACAGAAGGTGGGCCTGAAATGTGTCTACCCGCATTTAGAGTATCGCAGGTTGAACAGCCTCGACCTACCACAGTGCCAGGGGAAGTGGATCCATGCTGAAGGGGTACGATTATAGAGTAAGCCATGCTGTTGAGTAACAGCGAGAGGCGTATGGTATGAATTAGGCGTCCTGGGCTGCAGTTGCCATTAGCTGCGTAAGACCCTGCTGAGTAATTTGTAACATGTCTTGTTCCATGAGATGGCCCTTAGATCAGCTGTGGAACCACACAGCATATATAACAAATAACCAACGCGAATGGCAGGCTTCCTTACAGTAAGGGGCCTGGGTTGGTTTTTTTTTCCGTTGGAAAAAACAACTTGTCATTTGCAAATCATGGTTTCAAGGAGGGAAAGCCAATACGTATTTATTCTGTGGCTGAGGAGAGATCACTCATCCGGAGTGTAAATGTCTCCGTGCGTTGGGGTGACGCAAATCTAATCTAAATTTAGTTCTGTGTGAGAAACGGGTCCTTGGAGGGTTAGATACGCTACGTACGGCGTGTTTAAAGGAGCACTCCGCAATAAATTCTACGAGAGTTCACGCTAGTCTGCCCTCGCTACTTATCCCGCTGCATCACGAACGCGTCACGCAGAGGTACAGGTGAAAAGGTGATTGTATGTCTAGTGCATACGGTCAGGGCCGTCTCAAGGGGTGGGCGGGGCCAGGGGCGAGACAACCTACGCGGGGCCTAGCTGTTAACGCGATGACATCATAGACCTAGCAACTGCTTAGCAACCATTGTTTATAATAGCCATTCATCGCTTTTTCCCTTTCATCGTGGGGCCCTGTTAAGGGCGGGGCCTGGGGCGGTAGCACCGACCCTCGCGCCCCCACAAAGACGACCTTGCATAGTTGGCAGAGGCATTTTGCATGGTGCTAAAAGACAAGACAAGACGCCTCTCCCATAATACAGCAAATAGCTTATTTAAATTAAATGGCTGTCCTCATTCATGTCATTTTACTTTCTTTTTACTACAATACTAAAACTTAGAACCTGAGGAAAAGTTACCTACAATGTTATTGTTAAGAAAAACGTAATAAATTGCATAGTTTTGTGTATTGCCTCTTTACTGCACCGCAAACTGGCAGTGCTGCCTTTCTTTGTTGCGGAGGGTGGGAATCTGCTAGCTTCACTGTGATAACAGTTAGCTGTAACTTTATCACCATTGGACTCCCATTAAATATATAAAATGAATGACACTGGCGTCAGGCTACAGACATGTGGAAAAAGAACAGAACACTGCTTAACGCTCGGCGCGGGATAGCACGGCAAGGAGCAAACAATCCGCAAGAAAACGACGAAGATTCCTTGTAAACCATTGAAAGGCTTTAGTTCAGCCAAGTGGGAGAGGAGAGAAAGCTCCAGGCCGGATAAGGTGCAGCGCGCCTCGCAGGGCCTCTGATCTAATGGTCTTAAAGAGCTTTTAATGACTCCACAATTGCAGACTGATGCGCTCTCTCTCTGGATGATATGGCGTGTGCGCGTTGCATGATTTCATCTCGGGAGCGAAGATTCTTGGCTGCGAATGGCTCGCCTCCTCCCGGTGCCGTTATCTGCGCTCGCGGCACCATTTGCGTCAGTCACGCCGTCGGTCTGTGGTCGATAAGGGGGTGCCAGTTTCCCGAGCATCCGTGCGTAGCGCGGGGCTGGAACACGACGGTTCCAACGCCACGCAGGTACATTGCTTCATAACGTGCCGAGGAAAATTACACCGACGCCAACGGTATTTTGTTTTTTTAAAGCGCCGCATCTGTGAAATTGAATCAATGGAATTGTAATGTCAAAGCAGACGAGTGGAAGGCACTGTAAAGGCACTGTCCTTGTATCAGATCGCGTAAATACACACTAGAACGCTGTGAGCATCCATTCACTGAAGGCCAGCTTTCTTAAGCTTGAAACAGAAAACGCAAGAAACATAGACACAACTGGAAATGGTTTGCTTATGACACGACATTCGGATGAACCAAATCACTTGAACTCCTATCACCGCGGTCTGCAGAGGATATGTCAGCTTGCAAGCATCCGCGCTAATTATGATTCATTTGTACGTCATCCGCTAATGCAAATTAACCTTTGCCTTTCAAAACGCACATCAAACAAAATAACAATATTGTGAGTTTGAGCAAGAGCACCACACAGAGCAAAGCAAAACAAAACGTGTTAAAAAGTTGGCCTCCGGCCAAACGCAGCGAATAACGCTATAATTATTATTATTTTAATTGGCGTACATTAAAATTCAAAGCTAAAATCATTCCCTTAATTGTTTCCCCCCCTCACCTACCACCCCGCCCTCTGTGGGATCTCCATATTGTCCCATGCCACACACACAAATGGATCAACTCACAAATTTTTTTAAAGAACCACACTGATGATATCCTGCCTCCCTCTCCCCTGAGATCTGTTACCTCTTCAGGCGATCCGGCCACAGAGTGCAGTTAGACAACCTCCAGGAGACAATTCTCTCATCCTGATCCTAGCAGTAATTTCATTTGGGCCTTGCTGCTGGTTATTATTAATAGGCCTCTTTGATGTGTTGGCCAAGTTAGCTGCTGTACTGCAAAATCGCTGCCTTGGGCTACGGGCTGTGGGTAGGGTTGCCAGATTGGATCTGGTGGAAGATAAGTTTATCCTCAAATCTAGGGGGTTGTGAAAACTCAGTGGGGATGTTTAAGCGTAAATATATGTATGGCAGTCAATGGTAAATGGGGGGTTTTAAAATGAGTTATGGGGGAGTAGTCTTGGAAATTTGCATAGGAGTCAAATGGAGATAGGGGGAGTTTGAAGACTTGAGGGATTTAACACCGTGGACATCTGGCAACGCTGATTGTGGGCGCTTGCAGGTTCGGCCTGTTCTCACACTGACGATGCAGAGGTCCACTTCACATTGCGAGGGGCCTGTCTGGTCAGGTTGCCGTGGAAAACGCGGCCGCGCATAAACAAACACCCTGCCTTTACCCCCGTTTTCAGAACTAACCGGCGTAATCGTCTTCAAACGCACATTGCCTCTCCCTCGCCCCAGGAGCTTCCTGCTCTCGCATTCACGCCGGATGCCCTGTCAATATCACTGCGTGTACTCTCTCCGGATCACAGGCGCAAAACGTGAGCCACAGGTCCCGTCGGTCGCGATGCAGCCTGCAATCAGCTGCGTTTACAGGTGCGCGAGGTGAAATGACCCTCAATTAAACGAGTCTTTCATAGAGCAAACCCTTGTAATGTATCAAGGCAAAGGAAGAGAGCGAGCAGGGCAATTCTACCTGTCGGGATGTGGCTACATGCCCTAAATGAATAGGCAAAACGGCTTTCGATCTCGTCGGCATCCCTAATGAAAGGGACGAAACGGCTTTCGATCTCCTTCACATGGGAGTTTTTACAAGGCAGTCTGGTAGACTCTGACCAATATCAAAGGTATCCTTAAATTCTAAGCTGTGCGCTGTACAGAAACACCTGAATGCACTTTCAAACAGGGGTGTAAAATTAATGGTATTAATCCCTTGCTCCTGGCTAATTCCAACATCACAGACAAAAGTTCAAAAGGAATCACCGCTCGCTGCTGACAGTGAACGGGAGACGCAGCGGCTTTGAAGACGAATCTCAGATGAGTAAAAACACATTTCTTACTTTTACATGGAAAAAAAAAAAAAAAAAAGGTTGATTAGAATTTTAGTGAGGAGGAGTCAAAAATATTTTTGGTCAACAACTCAATTGATTGAAATAATTTCATGTACATTAATATAGATTATTATATTGTATACAAATCAGGAAATTCCACAGGGTCACAGATAAAATAAAGACATACAAAACAGATTAAGATACCTTGATACAACTATTGTGCACTAGACAAGCAACATTTTCAGAATGAGAACATAGGAAGTTATGCATAGTTGGCATTATTACCCAAACTTTATCTCCAAGAGCTACAGGTGACTGCCAAACTAAAGGAAACACTAACATAAAGTGTGTTAATAGGGCGTTGGGCCACCTCGAGCCACCAGAACAGCTTCAATGTGCCTTGGCATAGAGTGTCTGGAACTCTATTGGAGATGCAACCCCATTCTTCCATGAGAAATTCCATCATTTGGTGTTTTGTTGATGGTGGTGTAAAACACTGTCTCAGGCACTGCTCCAGAATCTCCCAAAAGTGTTCAATTGGATTGAGATATGGTGACTGAGACTGCCATGGCATATTGTTTACATACTTTTCATGCTCATCAAACAATTCACTAACCACTCGTGCCCTGTGGATGGGGACATCGTCATCCTGGAAGAGATTAATCGGGATAGAAATGCTTCACCATAGGATGAAGGTGATAATGCTTTGTATTTATTGGTGTATATGCCCTCTAAGGGATTGAGTGGACCTAAACCATGCCGGGCAAATGCACCCAGACCATAACAAAGCCACCAGAACCCTTCATTTACTTGTGCTTCCTTTATTTTGGCCTGTAGGACACTAACTTTAGAGATGTGGACAATCAAGTTGTTTAAATAGCAGAGGCGTTTCCGATATGTATTAAATATAAAAGAAATATGTATGGCTTCAGTTTACATGAATTGAATGATTGAGAGCTCAGAAAATTGCACTGACTCATACTAATTCAGCACTTAACAGTAGCAGTATATTTTGTGATGTGTCTGAACAGACTGTAACAGATGTCTGTCAAATCCTGGTATGAAGAATAACGGCAAAACCCACACCAGCAGTAATCTTCTGCCCCCGTAACCGCCCCCCAACCCGCCCGCCTTTGACGACCGTAAATTACCCTGCAGCTTTCATTGAGGTTAATACTAGACAATCTTGGGGCCAAGTGGAAATTTAAACTATGACAACGGCGTGACAACGAGTGTGATTTTATTGCTGGTGGACAGACTGTGAACTCTCTGGCACACACTGGTGAGGAATCCCCAATCCCCGCCTCCTCGTGTCTGCACTCACACACCGAGCCCAAACACACACACACCAGGCCCAAACACACAAACAAACACACACACACACACACACACACCAGGCCCACACACACCAGGCCCAAACACACAAACACACACACACACACCAGGCCCAAACACACAAACACACACACACACACACACAGGCCCAAACACACAAACACACACACACACACACACCCAAACACACAAACACACACACACACACACCGGGACCGGCACACATAGCAGGCCCGATAAGAGCCGACATGAAATCCCACACCTCGAGCCTGCGTATCACAGATAACTCCTTTTTCTTCTCAATGTCTTTCATCATTCCGCCATCTCAGATAAATGCCAGTGCAGCTTCTGGGACAGGAGGGCCCGGCGGTGGTGGAAGGCACAGTGGGCCGACCCCCCCCATAACACCGTGCCCACCCCCTTTGATTTTATCCACCACGCCGTTGATTTTTCTTCTTCTTTTTTTTTTGCCTAAGAGAAAACATGTGTTGCAATCAACTGCTGTTTACGCGCTTCATTTCACTCTCGTTTTCCACGACCGCAGCTATCCCGGTTTCTCCCCACCACCGCGCGGCAGGTCGGTCCCGACCGCAGCCGGTCGCCCTGCCGCACCTCAAACACCTTCCGAGTGCACCTACCCCGACCACGGCCACCGCCGCCCCCTCAGCATTGCTGCCATCCCTGCCACGTTTGCTCAAAGCACAGCAATTTGCCTGGCATGGCGTGGGCGCAAGGATTCCGTTTGAGTTCGAACCTTTCTCTGTGACGTCCTGTAGCGCAAAATTTTTTTTTAAAATCTATCAAATATCTGAACACAATGCTGGAAAATGCAAGTGGGACAATCATTATTTTAAAATATCTACTTCCAGACATTCGGGTAATTTTGAATCGGACGCTCGGAAAGTACAGGCCTGTGTGGATTACACATTGATTCCAATTAAAGGTGAGGTACGGGCATCCCCGTGTAAATTGAAGGGTACAAGAGGAAGGTTTGTTTTTCTTCAGCTTGTGCGTTTGATGTGCACGTATGATAACCATGTGTGGCTCTCCTGAAAGGCCGTGAAATCGATCCACGGCACCGCGGGAGAAGAGAAAGGTCGTTTTGTCGTACGTTTTCATGGGAGTCAAGGTTGATTTCGGTGATGAACGGAGACCCCAGAAAAGCAAGGGTCCATTAGAAAAGCCTAATAAGAGCTCAGGTTTCTCCTCTCGTCGTCACGGATACGTTCCGCAGTGGGGCAAGCTGCTTGGTCGTAGATGACCTAAAAGTGTCCGTCCAGATGTCTTCTCCTGTTAGTTAGAGGGGAAATTGGATTTCCACGTTCAATCGAGGCATTTTTTTCCCGTAATCCTATAGCATTACGTTTTCTGGGGCTGACCCGAAAAGAGGTTCATCGTGTCACAGTTTCGCTAAATATTAGTCGACTTACGTTTGAGTGCTGAAGTCCAATCAGCCTTCAGTCCACTCAGAATCAGCCTTTACAGCAGGGATGGGCAAGGAGGGCCGGATTCGTTTCTGGATTTCATGCCAACTTCTGCTCTTAATTATTTAATTAGCCCAATCATTTATGTGACATTTTAGCTCCATTTCTTGATAAGCCCATGAAAGACAGCTGAAGACTGTGCTTGTGTTCCCATATGAAACATGTTACTGTGGTCTAATCTACGAGTGAACCAGCATTGGCGTATCCAACTAATTAGCTAATTGAGCCAGGGTAATTGGTAGCAACAAAAACCTGCATAAACACCGGCCCTCCAGGAGCGGAATTGCCCACCCGTGCTTTACAGCATCCGTGCGCTTTTGCACCTCTGATCGTTCTTGGAACCGTGCGCACAACCGCCTCGCACGCAGCAGCAGCAGCATGGAATTCCGTATTTACTTTCTTCAATATAAAACATCATTTCTGCTGCATTCCTCCATACCAGCAGGCCTTCGTTCTGTGAAACTGATTTTCTGACGATACCTTTGAAATGGTTTCAATAAAAATGGAGATTAGGGGGAGAAAACGGATGGCTGAAGAGCGAGCAAGTTGCACGAGCGTTAACATAACATCGTTTTAATAATCAAGCGTGTATACGATGCGTAGATCGAAACGAACGTGGAACGTTTATTTTTATTTATTTATTTTTCACTTAATATAACAGGGGTTGGAATTAGGTGAATTGCCCCCAGCGCACACTTGCCCACTGCCATGCCTGTCAAATCAATTTTATTTTCCTTTCCTCTTTTTTGTGGAATATTCTTCCCCCGATACAACTGCAATTATTTCTCCGCAAACAAACTCAAGATTTAAACAAAAAAAATGATTGAAATCTACGGTATGTTGGCTCCCAACGAAGCAGCTAATGGAACAAAGGTTCTTGGGCATGCCGGGCCTTAATGCTAACCAGTCCCGGGTGCAGCGCTTGGTGGCTGCCAATCAGCAGCCTGTGGTCCCGGGAGAGGGGGTGGGGGTGAAGGGCTTCGACAGACAGGACCCCCACGCAATGCGGGGTTAGGCCAAACTCATGGACCTGGGTCTCCGTCCGGGTCCAATTTCGCAGTGTACGGCCCCAGGGTTAAGATGCCCCGCTTTCAACAGCACCAATAAACACCCGCTCTTTTCGGAAACGTGGAAAGCGGGCCTGGGCACATTTCCACTGAAATCGCAGTCCAGCGCGCGCTAGAACAGCATGAACGGAACGACGGGAAAAAAAAAAAGGTGATGACAAGGAGTAGCTCTACACAGGATCTGGGGGTCGAGTGAACTCTCGTCTCGATGAGTGACTTCCCTGTACAAACTCCCCAAGGGCTGACGCTGTCAGACAGAATTGCCATTGCAACCGTGGCGAGCGCTTCGCATCCCCTAGCAACGTGGAACTTTGCTATTGATTAGATGAGCTAATGCTTCTGAAAGAGGAACTCTGAGAATGTACACTGTCGTCGAAACCCGCATCTGTTACAAATATGTTTTTAGCCAACACACTGAAAAGAATTTTCCGTCCATTTTCTTCATAACAATTTTTTAGGCTTGGCAACAGAAATGGGGCCCATTAACGCACCTTCAAAATTGAAAACCATGAATGTGTCAGTTTAAAGTGCGTAGGAACGATTGCTGTACGTAGGGAAAACATTTGTTACCCCACACTTCAAACGATCCGGTGGAATTTTGAACTTTGTAGAAAATATAACATAAAATCCTTCAAGTTGCTCCTTTCTCTCTGACAGTGATGGTGAAACTTCGCTGTGTGCTGCATTTTACTCTTTGAAATTGATTCCATTGGTGGGGGGGGACATTCTCCATCAGAAAAATTGCAGCATTTTGAAAAATTGGGCAATGGAAAATAGCAGGCAAAAAATGATATACAGTATCTAGCAATGATATATGAAAATGATAAAGGCTCATATGTCTGCCAATGGTTTGCAATATATTGTATCCTTGTGAGATTCACATCCACGCAAGTTATTTTTTATTGACGTCAAGACTTATGAAATCCCCTGGAATGAAGCTCAAATGTGCCCATTTGTAGAGCGTTTTTCCAAAAATCACTTTTGGCCAAGGGACTTGAGTGAGATTTTGAAAAACACTCTTCATTTGTTTTTGTACACATGCTCGTAATACAAACAGGCAGCATTTATGAGCAATAATGCACTTTGTTTTGTTTGACCATACATGTTCAGGACTGTATTAAGCTGACAGGACACTTAAAACATCGTATTTACGGAGTTACAAAAACAAAATACTGCAGATATCTACCGGGTTTACCAACAGATATTTGACACAAAGCATGCTAAATGTAGTATGGGCACTGCATAATACAAATCTCATTCAAACTTGACTCAAGGAGAAAATAATGAGAAGGAGACAGTATTTCAGCAATGTGCCCTGCAGCTTCAAAAGTAGCAAGAAATCCCAAAGTCTTGCAAATAAAAACATAATGCAAATGGGAATAAAACAAAACAGTTTGCCTTACAAGTGCACTACAACTGTAAAGAGATTTTAATTGGATTTGGATAAATTAAATTAGGATTTAAAATTTGAATTGAATTAAACAAATATTAAATTGGATATTAAATTAAACATATTTTGAGTGAACCTCAAAAATAATTGCAAATGAAATAAGGTCATGCTCTGTGGGTCCCCATCTGGTCTCCACTACAAAACCGGTTTCTAGAAATACGACTCAATCATTGAGAAAAGGGGCCCTGTCGGAGGCGTATAGGCCGGGACGCGGTCCAAACACTTCCTTGTAAGTGCGATTAATTTGATACCCGTGTCAGAGTGTCACGCAATTATTCCTGCAGGGTGAACCACTAGGCACCAGTGCCTCCAAATCTCACACTTTGGGGGGAGAATAAAAACTTTTTTTTCACAAAAAACAAAAATGATCAACGGCCAGAGCCTGCGTGGTTCTGTCAGAAACAGAATCTATGAGCTGTGGTCTGGCACGCTCGGCGGTGCCGTGCACTTAAAACCTCTCACTTCGCGCTGCCGCGTCATCGGCGTTTCCTTCGCTGCGGTCGCCGTGTCCGCTGATGGGCACTTTTCACCGGTGATGTGTGTACCTCCGTACTTCTCGGTTGGTTTACTTTGACCAGAGCTGTCGTGTTCACCGCATTCCCTAACGTGACGACGGCAGGGGGCAAAGAGAAAGGCCTCGACGTAGGAACCCTCCCTGTTTTCCGCGGAGGAAATCATATGGCGAACGTGAATTGCGCATTGACATGCGAAGAAGGGGGTGACTTCAATAGAAATGTGCTCAATGTGTGTGAAATACGGGTGGTCTTCGCCACAGAGGAGGCCAGACTTGTGTTTAGACTGCTGTTCCCGCACGTCGACTCGAGACGCTCTGGACAGCGCCAGCGCCACAAATAGATACAAACGGTTATTAGGCGATTTGTTTGATAAACAAATTGATTAGCGAAAGAGGGCGATTGAACAGCTGCAGGGTATCTGGTGTCTGTCCCTCCAAAATGGCCTCCGGAGAGTGCTGCCAAGGGTGCTTGCTGAGATGCAAGGCTTTTGGCCGCCACTCAAAGCCCTTTAAACAATTCTAAACACTTTTTCACAGCGGGGCGATGGTGTTAACCACAATACCCTGGCTTTAGTCCTTACACTAGAGCAGAAATCCTTCATTTAATGCCTGTTCCTGGAAGCTGGGAAAGACGGAGAAAGGACCCTGTTGTGACAATTGGCAGCACGTCCATTCTAGTCCGTCAGTCGAAATCTCCGTCGTTTCTGGCTGTTCTATTCTATTCTCGGGTGCGTGGGGATGTGCAAAGCTGGGAATGTTTTATTTCCTTCGAGGATAAAAGCGTAGGCTTGGCGTGTCCAGGGGTTCCGATGGCAACCGGAATGAGAAACCCTGAAAAACAAAAGACGTAAACGAACGCTCGTAAGTTCCCTAAAGGGCCGGTCTGTCAGCGCCCACCGAGCAGAAACAAACGAGGTGGAAAACGCGCACGGAAACTAATTGGTTCGTCAGATCGGACATGTTGGTAGGCTGCCCTTAATCTTAAATTGTGCAGTTATCATATTCTTACAAATATACCCCCGCCCCCCAACCCCTTGTTACTCCTTTAACATTGGATAAAGAAAAGAACCCACAGGACCACACCTCACCGAGATCTTTTACAAGCTCCCGCCCAGGTGCACTGTGGGTAGAGCACATACGGTTATAGCATAATTCCCAAAACGCCCGCACGGAACCAAAATTCAGTCGGGAGGGGGGAGGGGGACAGAGGGGGACAGAGGAGAGAAAGCAAAGTGAAAGTCCAGCTGCAGAAGCAGTTGAGCCAGCAGGCTTCTCTCTCGGGGTCCCGGCAGAGTTGAGCCCAAAGTCACTGAGTGTTCCCGCCGCCTCGCTCTTTCAAAGCGCGGGTTTGTGCACGAATCTGCCAGAGGAGCGCTCTGCTGAAGCCATCACTGCTGCCGTGTGAGTGAGTGAGTGAGTGAGTGACCCCTTCTCTCTGTCTCCACCCCCCCTGCAGGAGGCTATCCGGAAATCACCTGAGAGACATCCCTGGCCAGGTCTTCACCGGCCTCTACAATCTCAAAGTCCTGTGAGTACCCCTCCATCCGCCGCATTCTTTCACAGGTCCTCCCCCCCCCCCCCCCCCTGCCCTTTACACACACCGTAAGCCTCAGGACCCTCGCTGTCTGCCCACATGGCATGCATTAGCCCACATGCAGCGCTGTGCTTTTGTAAATACAAGGTTGCCATGCCTCATTGAAATGATTACACACCCCCCCCCCACCACCCCCACCCACCCAACTCTCGAAAAGTGTAACTATCCAATTTTCCACATATGGACCTACTGTGTGTAATTTATACCTGTAGCCGTAACTTAATGAAAGAAACCACTGTTTTTTTTGTGTGTTATTATGTGCTTACGAGTTTTAAAAAAGTAAGGGTAGGGCACTGTCTCTCACTGGATCCATACGCCTGTATGTGCCATAGGAGTTTCCTCTCGTGCTTTAAGAAAAGCCCTTTAACACAGACCCGCCCGGAACACTGTCAGCTCCCGATGGGCCTTCAGCCAAGTGGGAGGGGAGGGAGGGGGAGATCCAAACACAAGACTGTCCAGGTGAACGCTTCCACCTACTAAAACCAAACACATAAAACATATTTGTTTTGCCACAAGCTGACAGAATGCGTCGTCCTCTTTCTGAGAACGGATGACTCAGAAGAGCGAGGCTCTTCTGCAGGAGAGTGTGTGTGTGTGTGTGTGTCGGGGCGTGTGTGTGCGGCCTCCTGTCTCCTGTCTTCAACCTCTCAGTGCGGCATCACCAGTCTCCCTCCATGACCCTAGATGTGTGTTCATTAGGCCGGACAGCCTGTCCGCCAGGAGGAGCACAGGAGGAGCTCTCTCTACAGTGCCCGTGCGCTGGGCATGTCCAAGACCGGACCAAGTCCAAAACCGCAACAACAAATGAGTCTAGGAGGAACGGCTCTCTGCCATTCCAATGGATACTGCAGGGGAGACATGGGGCTTTTCTCATCAGGGAGCCAAATAATAGTGGTAAACAGCAAGGCGCCATGTTAAGGAAACAAGGACTCGTTCAGTTTACACATTCAGGTCCAATGTTGCCGTTAACCCTTTCTGTGCCAGAGGGACATCCACATTGCTTCTTTAGCTGGTTTGCTACTGTGATTCCATATTAAGCCGGAGCCTGGTTTAACAATATTATCCTGTATCTCTATCAAGTGTCTTTTCAGGAATAACTATTTTGCCGACGTGACTGTGGCAAAAAAACCAACAGGCATTGAGGGGGTGGGTGGGGTCGTAAAAACTGTTTATTAAATCGCTGTCATGTGTTTGTGGAATGCTTGAAAATTTTAATTTAATTTTCTTCCTGGTCCAATTTATTCTTCTCTGTTGTCAAAGATTCAAATCAACTATTGACCCTGTTTGGGGTTAGCACAAGGTTCCAAGCCTCAGTCTGTCAGGCTGCAGTTTGACGTAGTAATGGGGAATGATTAAAATGATTAAAAGCCCCCTCCTCTCCCCTCCTCTGGCAAAAAAAGGCTATTTCTCTATGCCTTTAATCACTGATTCCAAAATACTGATTTCCAAAAAACAACACTTGACTCTTCAATACAAACCTAAAAAATCTTGACCGTTTTCTAGCCCCCCCCCCCCAAATAAAAAGAAAAATTGACGTCCAATGATATTTTCCCCTCTAAATGATTTTAATGATGTTTGGTCATTTGAAGTCTAAAGTCTAAGGGCCTTGCTGTGGCACCTCGATTCCACGATAAGGACACCCCAGCCAAGACGGCGAGCTCACGCCGACAACACTGCAGACTTTTCTCCTGCCCACTCGGATTTCATGACTTCTGAGTTTTGATTGGGCACGATAAAGCAGTCTGCTCTGTAATTAGGTGCCGTCATCTATGACTGGGGCGTCTCACGTTGTAATTATTTGCATTGTTCAAAAAGCCAGACATTATTGTGTATGCTTCCTCTTTTCACTCTGCCCCCCCCACCTCAATTTCTGCAAGTATGACATCAGCAGCCCACCCAAGGAGCTACACGCTTGCTCTGTCTCTTACACACGCATGCACATACACACACATTCTCTCCCTTCCTCTTGTTCCCCTCTGAAGTCAACTCCACACCCTGGATGAAAAATCATATCTCCTGGCTGACTGAAGTCAAGAAAACATTTGTATTATTATTATTATTGTTGTTGTGCCAACTGTGTAAACAACAACTGTCTCCAAATGATTTCATTAAACGAGGCACATAGGAGGCCGCCTTGCTCACATTCCTTGCTTGCAGACGCTGTTTCTTTGTAATTAACGCTCTGCTGGAATTAGCGTGCCATGCAGTGGATTGCATTGTGGGGGCCGGGAAGATTGCTCCCCTACTCTTTTTTATTTTTTATAAAGTTGTTTCAGATTTTTTCCCATTTTTCTCCCAATTTAGTGGCCAATTATACCCTCTATTTATTTTGATTTGCCTTCCCCACACAAACTCGCCGCCCGTCTTTACGAGGCAAGCTAATTCTTCGAGGGCAGCGAACTCCGCTTCCTTCGAGATGGAACTCGCCCACCCACGTTCTGGAGACACCCTTACGCGCTTCTCAGCGAACTTGTGCTGGCTCACCCTCCCCCGTCCCCCTGGGGTGGACAGACAAATGCCACCCCCGATCGGGACTGCCCACCAGGGCTGGTCTGGTACAGTCGGGTTTCGAACCGCGACCGTGATAGGCAGCTCACACTCGCAAAGGACCAGCCAATATGGGTGGGTTAGACCGCTACGCTATCGGAGGCCTCCCCCTACTCATTTTGAACTCGGAGCTGCGAGCACACATCATCCCAAATGGCCCAGAGAGAGGAGAGAGGGGGTTGGGGTGGAGCAGGAGAACAGAACATGTTTGAAATTCTCTGCTCCTTCTCCAGGCATTCCTGATATGCCCCCAATTTTCCATTACATGATTATGAGTTATCTTTTTTTTTAAAGACGAGGATGATTTGAAACGAAAATGAATGCGGTCAGCTCGAGAGCCGAGGAGGCACGGACACCGGCTGTTTCTGGCTTCGCTTGCACTCCCCTGCTCGTGTTTGGATTGGCCCGCACGATGTTCACAACCTTAATGGAAGAGCAATAAGCCCCAACGGCCGCTTTAAAACGACCGATCTTGACCCGACAACCTTGGGCGTTATGGGGATGGCTTTCGTGGTCTACAACCTTTAGTCGTTTTTAACCGCCGCGATAATTTAACATGCCATTTAAATGATTTTTTCTTTTTTGCAGGATGTTGCAGAACAACCAGATCGAGCAGCTGCCCAGTGAAGCCCCGTGGGACTTGCCTAACCTGCTGTCGCTGTGAGTAGAGCTCGAAGGTTGTGCCCCGTTTCCCTCTGTTCTTTGGAGTGCCTGATTTGTGTGCGTTTGCGCTCATTGATGAATGCTCCCTCTGTCAGATGCGAGAGAGTGAGCTCGAGCTCCTCCAGAGCTCATGACGTGAGCCGCCGCTTCTTCTTTTCCCTCTGCGGTAACACCAGTTTCATTCACACCGACGCACAGTCGGAGGAGGGCACTTCATGCGTAGCTTGTGCAGGCAGACTGCATGCGCCCGATTGACCAGAGGTGGCCGTTGAGACACAGACATCCCACCAACTGAAATGTGTCCCTTCCACACTGTACGACAGTCGGCACTGGCACAGGCCGTATTTCGTACCAGACTGTGGGGCTCACCACACACAAGAGACAGTGCCTTAACAGGATGCAGACCATGGGGCTCATTCGCACATTAGAACAGTACCTGAACAGGATGCAGACTGTGGGGCTCACCACACACTAGAACAGTGCCCTAACAGGATGCAGACTGTGGGGCTCATCCACACACTAGAACAGCGCCCTAACAGGATGCAGACCGTGGGGCTCATCCACACACTAGAACAGTGCCTTAACAGGATGCAGACTGTGGGGCTCATCCACACACTAGAACAGCGCCTTAACAGGATGCAGACTGTGGGGCTCATCCACACACTAGAACAGTGCCTTAACAGGATGCAGATCGTGGAGCTCATCCACACACAAGGACAGTGCCTTAACATGATTCAGACTGTGGGGCTCATCCACACACTAGAACAGTGGTTTAACAGGATGCAGACCATGGGGCTCATCCACACACTAGAACAGTGCTTTAACAGGATGCAGACCGTGGGGCTCATCCACACACTAGAACAGTGCTTTAGCAGGATGCAGACCGTGGGGCTCATCCGGGAGCTCACCCTAGCGCAAACTTACAGGACCAGTAGTTTTGAAGCAAGGGTAACAGGACACAACAGAATTAGAGCAAAACACAGACATCCAGTCTCGAGACTTGGCCCATATGCGGTAAACCCAGAATTGCTGGCTGCAAATGGGCAGGCAGTAAGCTGAGACTAATTGCACAGCGGCAGATGCAGTGTGGGAAAAGCTGGACAACCATTCAGTGTTTTGGTGGGAGGGAAGCTGCAGAGTCTCGTTATTCAACAGAGCAAGGAAGAAAACAAAGAGCGGGTCACACACCTTGCACCTGATGATTCACCGAACCAGTCGGCCTTAATCCGCTGTATGAAAGGGGAAAGGGTGGAAAGGGGAGGGAGAGAAGGAAGAGAGGGAGAGCCAGGGAGAGAAGGAAGGGAGAGACACAGACAGAGAGAGAGAGAGAGAGAGAGTGAGAGAGAGAGAGACAGATAGAGATAACACTCCTCAAGCATGAAAAGAAAGCCGTGAATCACAGAGTAACACAATAACTTGTTTAGCACTCCGATATCAAATCTAATAATACAGTGGACGGACTGGATTGACCATTACCGTAATCCGCCAATGAGGTAACTCTTGGCAGGTCTCACCAACAAAGCCGGGACAGGAAAGCCGGGTTATTTATACGCCTATTAAGGCCATTGAGACCTTTATTAAGCCGCTTCCACAAGGGAGGATCAGGTTCAGAATTGATGGCACACCGGGTGGCAGTAAAACAGGTGTTGCATGGCTGTGCAAGTGTCAAGGAGCAGGGCCTGGTTGAAGACTCTTCCTCCTTCACAGAGGAGAGTCTTCAAGCCTCCGTTTCTGCCGTACGCCAGATGTTTTAAGCTGTAGAGAGGGAGAGAGAGAGAGACTCGGAAAGCCAAGTGCGTCCCCCTCCAAAATCCACACTGCCCCTCGTTCCCCGACACCAATGAGACGAGCAACGACTTCAACAAGTTTGCATCCGCTCAAACCGTCTCCACATCTGCCACGCGATGTCATCTCGTCCACCACCCATCTGCGCAAAACATGAGAAACCTTTGGATGATCAACAAGGGGAAGAAAAAATAACATTCCAACATTCCCCTCTTCTTTTTATACGGGAAGTAAGGCACTCATTTTTCATTTGTTTTGTTGTTTTATGTTCTTAAAAGAACAGCGCTGCCTTCAACATTGATTGCTGAATGCTCCGATTCAAATGCCTCAGTCTGTCTTGGGGGGGATTTGGGGGGGGGGGGAGGGGGCTGAGGAGGGGGTGCGGGTGCTGCATCTGGAACCCATGAGGTGGATGACGGACACTGTGGTCCAGTTGCCCCTGGAGACTTCTCCAATGAGCTGTGAAAGAACCAATTTTCCATTCGTTTATCTTCCGTCTACCAGCGCTCACTTCCCTCCTGATCTCGGCTGTTTCCCGATCCGCGCTCCTCCGCCTCCCACCCCCCAGTTAAAGGTCAAGGGTCAAGGGCCCAAGCATCATCCATTTGTGTCTGGACTGACTCATACATCATCACTCGGTCTTTGTACATCCGAGCCAAAGTCCTTCACATCATCCTGGCTCCTTGGCTCAATACCACCAAGAGTGCTGCCGCACTGTTTTTCCACATGAATTACACCATGTAAAGCCATTCTGTCATTTCCTTCACCTTGTTGAGGATGTTTTCATTACATTTGGGGGTGGGGGGCATACAGATTTAATTTGTTTGCCACCAACATAGTTTTTACAAACGGGATAAAAACCTGTTTTGCCAGAGACTTGCTGCAGCCAGACTCTTTCCCATGGAGCTGGCTGCGAGCCATCCAAGTCAAATCCATTTTTCAAAAAGCAATGAAACTATAATGTTGATTCAGCTAGACTTACAGACACTTTTTAATGCGAGAGTTAAAGGCATTTGAGAATGACAAAACATACAATTTGAGCTAATGATAAGCTGAAGACACATAAATTATTCGTAAGCTTCAAAAAAACCAAAAAAAGAAGATCTTGAAGTCTCTTGGCGCCTGATGTTGACACGCTGGCGAGAGACTGAACTCGCGCACCGTAACCGCGGAGACAGTTAGCATTGACGTGTTAGCATCATAAGGTGTTTTGTCATGCGAACCTTGTACTGACCTGCAGGTCGATACTACCATCATACACTTCAGTGGAAGCTTCTTGTCTGAGAATGTGCTTGCAAGCCTCAATTTCCTTTCTGTGGTTTTTCTGGAGAAGGGGCTCGTGGCAAACCTTCAATTATGTACTGACTGATGTTATGTAACTGCAATGTCATTGACCTGAACATGAGATGCTGCATCACAAACTTTTTATTGGGAAAGATAACTCAGCCATTTGGCATCTGGTAGGTTTGGAGACTAATATATAGTATATATATATACACACACACAGTACCAGTCAAAGGTTTTGAGTATACCTTCCATCTGGCTAAGTGGGCACTCCTTCATTCTTTAGCAAGATAACGACCCGAAACACACCCTGAAATTGTGCAAGAACTATCTGGTGAAGGAGGAGTGTGAAGGACACCTCAAACTAATGACCTGGCCTGCCCAGTGTCCAGAACTCAATCCCATAAAACTTGTATGGGACAAACTGGACAGAAGAGTCAAAGCAAAGCAACCCACAAGTGTCTCTGGGAATTGCTGCAGGAGAGCTGGGAAGACATGTCGTGATTTCCTGCTGAAACATATTAACCGAATGGCCCGTGTTTGTGAGGCTGTTATCACGGCGAAGGGTGGCTATTTTGAGGAATCCAAGATTTACATATATATATATGTGTACCATTTAGCAGACGCTTTTATCCAAAGTGACATTCAGTAGTGAATGCATACATTTTTCAGTATGTGTGGTCCCAATGAGAATCAAACCCACAACCTAAGCGTTGTTAGTGCCATACTCTACCTACTGAGTCACACAGAACCAATACAGACAATTTTCTATTTTCTTGAACATTGCTTTGATGTTCCTATTGTTTGTTGTTACATGTGTTTTTTGTATTTATAGAAACCTATATGGTGTAAAACATTGTCAATTATGAGAGATAAACCTAGTTTCCAGCAGGTGTACTCAAACCTTTGACTGGTACTGTATATATATATTGCCACGGACTAAGAATGAATTATAACGATGATTCCAGTTGAGCCGAGTTTCAAGAGATTTATGCTTTCAGGGCAAAGTTTTTGAACTTGTAGCTTCTTCACAACAACGCCGAGCAGTGAGCATGGTGCTGCTTCTAACGCCACAACATTCTGGATGAAATACCACGAAAAGTGCAGGTGCTTATGAAAAACTAAATCAGTGGTTAGATTGCATGTATCACATACAGACATGACACAATTTATAGCACACACACTTCAGATGGATGATATTTGAGTTTGGCTCGGGGCTAGGCTCGATCACTTAATCGTAAAAAAATCATTCGAAAGCATTCTTTAAAAAAATTTTTTTGAGGACAGCATGGCTTCCTCACTGTACATGCAGTCTTTGATGTTGCTTGAAGACATCACTATTTTTTACTGGTTTCTTTCAAACACATACCGTCTACATGTACGAGAAGCCCTGAGGATTAGCCCAAAGGCGTGATATTTCTTCTTGTAGCTACACACGGCTTCTTGTAGCTTCCACCTCTGCGATACGTAAGCCTTTGATTTTGGGGTAAAAGATGAAAGATACGGTCTTGAGAGAGCTGAGGTATGAGTGGAAACTACTTTCTGGCAGGTATGGGAGCGAGAGAGTCAACTAAACCACCATCACCGCTCCTCCTGACAGAGGAGAAACAAGCTTTTTTCCCCACTGCGCTGTGAGGCTAAGGGATATTGATGCGCACTCAAGAAGTGACATGTACACCCCCCCCTTTCATGTAAAGTTTATTCAGGAGTCTCATAACATCTATTCAGGTGTCAGACGTATTAATATTATTTCATATTAATGAATAAGTTATTTAAGGACACCGGTGAAGAAGGTCTGCGAACTGAATTAGAAGACATAAAAAATGTGACAAAAAAATCCTCGATTTGAATAAAGAATACAAATATTTACGGTGCCTTATAAGTATCAGGAATTTAGAACAAGTTTTTTTTTTTTGCAAGTGATATTGAAACATTTGAATCTTCTTTGAGTTTAGTGAAGCAGGACATCCACTCACAACAGCTTCTGTGGCCTGGCGGAAGAAAGGGGGGCGCGCTGATCGAAAACGCTTGTGATTTACCTCCCGAACACCTGGGACTCAGCGCTCTAAGCGAGAGCTTTTATTTCATCTCCACTGAACTGTAATTACGACGCAGGGCGGCGATACCAGAAAGGCTGTGAAATGAGAATCAAAAGGCTGAAGGCCATGTCGGATCTTTCACGGCCCGTGTTTATTTTCCGACGCTGGGTCTGTTGATGCTGGCTGACCTCCGTGGCTCACGTTTAGCACATAAGGCCTGTTCGTATCTCTATCGGGGTTTTGACAGTTCAAAGGTGGCGGCGCAGAACCTGATGTTGCCAATATGGAGTTGAATAGATTCGGGTTCCTGTATTTCCATCATAAGACTGAGCAAAGACGGAACATTGTGCTGATAGAAAATACTTTGCCCGCATTCCCTTGTCTTTTATTATGTTTTTTTGCGATTGTGATTTTGTGAGAGGCTTATTCCTATGGTCTTCGTCTTTTAGTCACACCCAGGGCCTTCGGGTCAATTTGACCCGGCTCTTGTTCAACCATTCTAAAGTCGTTATATCACATGTTTAGTACAGTAAATGAGCCAAGCAGAAGAAGTTTCATAGAATTTTTTTTTTTTTAACATACTTTTCCTTGATGTTGAAATTTTAACCTCCTAAGACCGTGCGTCCTCATATGGGGACATAATATTTCCAAATAGCTCGGGGAATTTAAAAATGCATACCAAAAAAATCTCAGGTCTCAGGAGGTTCAAACGGGTCAGATTGACCCGAAGACCATAGGAAGGTTAAGCTGTGAATGCACGCTACTATTATTATTATTATTATTATTATTATTATTAGAGAACCAAGCAAGGTTTTCATCTATCCTGATATTGAAAGGAGATGCCAGTTCAGGGACCGTAATCTGCAGAATCTACTTACAGGAAAAAGCCCATTTTCTTTTCTTTTGACATCGTCCCTAGTGGAGAAATGTTAATCCCCTGAAATAAGAGCTAATAGAATCCAGCGTTAAGGGCTATAAACAGGCTAATAGGTAGTGAACTATGGCGGCAAGTATGCCAAATAAAACTGAGATGGTGAACGGTAATGACAATAGAGCCAACGGTGGCTGCCCCCCCTCCCTTTGCCGAAGTTTGTTGCATATGATTTCTTATTTGTTGAAATAACGTCACCAAGGAAAGGGGGCAGGAAATTCCACTGAAATCTTGACATTTTTTCTTTCATACTTTTTTGTCCCGTGTGACTCGTTCATTCATTATCTTGTCGAGCGCCGAGCGCCGAGAGATATGAAGAGAGGCCGCGGGAGAGAGCGAACGAGTGAGAAAGGGGGGATAGGAGGAGGAGGAGGAGGAGGAGGAGGAGGACGGGGAGGAAGTGCGCACAGCCAGTCCCGCGTGCCCCGACGCTATCGTACATCGCGCCAGGAGGAAGGTCGTGAGGGCGCGGGGCGTGTGTGTCCCGACTCGGAGGGAGGGGGGCGCGTTTACGAGATCAAAGCCTCCGCTTGTTGACATTGGGGGAGCATATATCTTGGTCGTGGAAAATGTCAAGGTCTGTTAACGGCAAGCCGCAAAGAGAGGAAGCGGCTGAGTGCGCTCCGGCCTAAGATTTGTGAGAGAAGTCCCTCTCTTCCCCCCTCTTCCCTCTCTTCCCTCTCTTCCTGCTCTTGCAATTATTTCCAGACCCAGCTGCTGATCACTGCGTCGCTGCTTTTATCTTTTCTTTAGAATTTTTTTTTTTTTTTTTTTGATGGTCAAAAAAAATGACTGGACTTTTTTTTGTAAAGCCTTTTAAAGGTTTCCAGTCAACACACGACACCCCACATTTGTTCGCTCTGTTTGTTCTCTGGTTCACATTAAACACAGTTTAAAAAAATAAAATAAATAAATAAACTCTCAGTAATCCATTAAAACCGAAACCATGAAATTGCCTATCAGCGCAACATTATAGAAAATCACATGAGTGGGTGGCGAGCCAGTGAAGAAATTGACAGTAAGAGGTCTCCGTTTTCCACTGGGCCTTAATGTGGTCAGGGCCATTGTGTAGCTTCTATAAATATCATGTGCGGTCCTCGCTGGCAGGGGGAAGTGGAGGAGGGAGTAGGGCTCACTCGGTGTTGATTATATTCTTAAAAATATATTCTTCCCTGAGTTGAGCGTAATTAAAATGCCATTGTCTCGCCGGTGCTTTTCACATGGTGGAGGGGAGGAAGGGGAGCAGAACACCTGCAGCTGTACAGGGAACTACCAGAATAAGGGAAACACTTGAGTAAATGAGGGATACTGGCGGTGAGGGGTGCCTTTTCCTGACATGGTTTAGGTCCACTCAACTCCTTAGAGGGCAAAGTAAATGCCAGTAAATACAAAGCCATTCTGAGTGATCGATCACCTTCACCCTGTGGTGAAGCATTTCTATCCTGATGGGAGTTGCCTCTTTCAGGATGACAAAGCCCCCATCCACAGGGCACGAGTGGTCACTCAATGGTTTGATGAGCATGAAAAGGATCTAAACCATATGCCATGGCCGTGCCAGTCACCAGATCTCAACCCAGTTGAACACTTACGGGAGATTCTGGAGCGGCGCCTGAGACAGCGTTTTCCAACACCATCAACAAAGCAGCAAACAATGGAACTTCTAATGGGAGAATAGTGTTGCATCCCTCCAAGAGTTGCAGACATGTTCCAGAACTTATGCTAAGGCGCATTGAAGCTGTTCTGGTGGCTTGTGGTGGCCCAACGGCCTATTAAGACACTTTATATTGCTGTTTCCTTTATTTTGGCTGTACAGGAGCAGAATACCTGCAGAATCATTGGGCATCTTCTGTAAGAAACTGAAAATCCACCTGCGCTTCTACTGAATATGTATATACACTGCCTGGCCAAAAAAAAAGTCACCACCTGGATTTGGGGCAGTGTTATGATCTGGGGTTTCTGCAGTTGGTCAGGTCTAGGTTCAGCAACGTTATGTGCCCAAAGAATGAGGTCAGCTGACTACCTGAATATACTGAATGACCAGGTTTTTCCATCAATGGATTTTTTCTTCCCTGATGGCACGGGCATATTCCAAGATGACAATGCCACGATTCATCGGGCTCAAATTGTGAAAGAGTGGTTCAGGGGGCATGAGACATCATTTTCACACATGGATTGGCCACCACAGAGTCCAGACCTTAACCCCATTGAGAATCTTTGGGATGTGCTGGAGAAGACTTTGCGGTCCGACTCTCCCATCATCAATACAAGATCTTGGCGAAAAATGAATGCAATGGACAGAAATAAATGTTGTGACATTGCAGAAGCTTATCGAAACGATGCCATGGCGATGCCTTTAGCTTTCGCCGTAATCAAAGCTGAAGGCGGTCCAATGAAATATTAGAGTGTGTGACTTTTTTGGGGGACGGGCAGTGTATATATATATATTTCAAAAGTACACATTCTTCTCTCCCTGTTTTGTAGGCATTGTGGCACGTATCCCTACGATGGCATCTTATCTTATTGTAGCTGTGCTGGATCTCTTGCTCTGACTGTGATATTCATGCCATGTTAAAGGCATTGTGTTGTAAGTGGCTCTGGATCAGCACATCCGCTGAACGTCTGACGTGTAATGCAAGTGCGGTTTCATCTGACGATCAGCGCCAAGGGCTTGCCCCCGCCCGCCCTACACAAACCTGCTCCGCCCCCGTTAAAGATCGTTTTATTAGCACGGGTATAAATCAGACTACACAGCACTCAGGAGGCCTCCACTGCCCTAAGTCACACAATGAAGAAAGGGAAGAAAGGAGGAAAAGGGCGCGGGGGTGCTAAATTGATATAATTACCACGGCACTAATGCCAAGATATTTAACCAGCCCCCCCCACACACACACACACACACACACAGACACACAACAGAGGTCCTGTGAGGAATGGGACTCTCCAGTGGTTGCCCTCTTTTCATCCTGTTTTTGTTTTCTCTAATAAGGAATTTCATGCTTGTAAAAAAAAAAAAAAAAAAAAAGGCAATCTTGTGGCTGTGATGGAGGACTGGAGGACTGGAGCCCTCTCCTCTTCTGGAGCTCGAGCGTGCTAACGCGTTGGTGGGCTGGCGCCAAATACGTTCCTGGATAAAGGGGGTTGCGGAAGGCTCGGGGGGTGGTAGGGGGGATTCACTGCTTTTCTTTTTGGTGGGGGTGGGGGGTTGGGGTTGGGTGGGAGGAGGTGGGTTTTGATCGTGGTGAAAGTCTCCCATTTCACTTGGGTCCACTAAAAGCTCCTGTGCTCTTTGACTGTTTATCAAAAAACTATGCAAGGAAATTGGAACGTTCCACTTACTGGTGTTTTTCTCACACAGGAACTAAAAAAAGGAAAAAAAAGAAGAAGTTTATGGCCATTTATCACTGTGAGATGCAACGCTGCCTCGAGTGGCGGCACGAGAACACACCGCAGCAGGAATAGTCTGTGGTGGCGACAAGCTTTTAGTAAAACGTGCCCCCCTCGGGCGTTTCCTGTTTCTGTCCCCCCCCACAGACGTCTGGACGCCAACCTGATATCGGAGGTTCCCGAGCGGACGTTTTTGGGCCTGCACTCGCTGAGGCACCTGTGGCTGGACGACAACGCTCTGACGGACATCCCCGTGCGCGCCCTCAACAACCTCCCCACCCTGCAGGCCATGACCCTGGCCCTGAACCGCATCCACCACATCCCCGACGCCGCCTTCCGCAACCTCTCCGGCCTCGTGGTGCTGTGAGTATCACTCACCGTTTCCACAGCCTCTCTGGCCTGGTGGTGCTGTGAGTATCAGTGGTGGAAGACGGGGGCTCAGCAACAGCAAGTTTACAGGGTTACAAATGAATAGGACTTTAAATATTAATTAGAAAAGCTGAGCCCGGCCCCCCGAGTGGCACAACTGGTATCGGCCCGTCTTCTAAGTGCAGGTTTCCCACTGTGGCCTGGGTTCGAGCCCTTGTTCTAAGTGCAGATTGCCCACCGTGGCCTGGGTTCTGGTCTGTGGTATGCTAACTTATTACCGGGGTTGAACCGGAGAATAATTGTTCTGTGTGGGTTAAGAGATATAGAGTGGTCTAACTACCTAGAGATTCTGATTGAATCCCGACGTAGTAGCCCCATAGAGGAACCATCTACAGACCTGTTTGTGAATCGGCCCTCAAAGGGACACTTGTTAAATGCCACAAAGTAGGACATCCCAAAACATTCTACTGAACTTACTGAAGTGTCTTCTTGTGCTCTCTATGTAGTCCCACTTTTGGACAGAATATACTGTACATACTTAATGTACAGATTCCAATAGTGTATTTGTTATAGCGGTCTCTGAATAGCCTTATCCAAGCAAGGAGAACATTAGGTCAGCAAGCGTTAACCTACATAAGTCTCAATTGCCAACGCATTTCCAAATGATTAAAAAAAATAAAAATAAAAAACTGGTCGACCTACGGTTCCTCGAGTTACTTCTGCTTGACGTCTTTCAAGAGATGTGGTAACCCCCCCCCAGGCCACTAGCTGTCTCCAGAGAGTTAGGCGCCCCTTCTCTGATAGACGCTCGCTCCGCGGCTCATGGACACGCGCGACGGCATGGTGATTGAGCTTCCGCCGCGTCCCTCTTATCGCGGGCGCAGGGTGACACGGCACTGACTCCAGAGAGAGGCACCGCCGGCGATCCCAAAACTGGGGGGCGGGAAAGAGGGGGAATAAAGCTGCTCCGAAGTAATTAGTTACAGCTGATAAACGGTCATTTAACGTACGTGACGTTATCTTTTTCATGTCTAGCCATCTTCATAACAACATGATCCAGACTCTGGGAAGGAACTGCTTTGAAGGACTGCAGAGCTTGGAGACCCTGTGAGTATAACCACTCTTTCATGTGTCTAAGAACAAAATACCTCCCGGAGACGTACATCGCCTAGTTATAAAACGATACTCGCTTTGTAGTGCGGCCTACAAATTACACGCGTTTCTTGCCGGCGCAAAAGTTCATCGCAAGGCGTGCGTCAAGACTTAGTACAAGGTTTGTACAAAGTACCAGGACATCAGCGAGTCTTTCATGCTCATTTTATAGGAATGCAAATGTTCTTCTCCGAGGTACGCCGAGGGTTCCCTTTCCTGTCACCTGGATGGATAAAGACTCCAAATCGCATACACTCAGTAATGCCATGGCTCTCTCGGAGGTTTGGCCTACTAAGGGTGTAATATTGAGCGAGGGATAGGAAGCAGAAATTCCACCCACACAGAAACGCTCGCCACAGACGCGCCCAAAGCCGGGCCCTGGAATCCGACACCCCATAACTTAAGCTGACGAAAATCTGATATTTGTCTGCATTGTGCACTTCTTACCACAGGCGCAACACGGCACAGTCGTTTACGAGTAAACACCGTTTATACGGAATGTTTATTATCGTTTTAGTCCAGTACACAAGACTGTTAATGTTTTCTCACCCCTCGAAAAAAGAAGCAAGCAGGGTTCGGGTTCTAGAATCAGGAAAACTTCTTTATTTTTGTCTAATCTCGTCACGTGGTACACTTCAATACATATTTTGTATTGTGCTTAATAACCCTGCCTTTCTCATGACCCCAAAATAATTGCCTTCTCAACGAGATCTGTTTTTGAAGTAACTGTATTCATCGCTAGGCCCGTAGGCCAAAAAAAAAAAAAAAGAATTAGCCACAACATGCGAATCAAACGTGTAAACCCTGATTCCCCCTTGCCATAGAAATTCTGCCAATAATTACTTTTGTATCTGGCATCTGGCACTTAAGGTAACATCGCATATTTTAAGTGTTTAAACACGATTAAGCTCTCCTCTGCGTTTAATCTTTTTCAAAATATATTCCGTCAGGTGAAACCGCAAACAGTCACTGACTCGAGAGCAAAAAAGAAAGAAAAATGTTTACCTTCCAATTTCAAAGTTATTTAAGGGAGCGCGCTAAAGGCGTTTTTCTCTTTGTTGCTCAAGTATGGATCTATTTATGGATTTCGTTTGCACTTCAGAATCACCGTCTACGAAAATACAAAAATAAAAGGCACACCTGCTGTACGGAGTATGCATGTTGATTAGAAATCCACAGAACTACTGATATAAATGTGTTAAAAAGAATCTGAATTCTGTGAACTTTTACCCTATTTGGCCTAATTCAGGCACTTTATATTGGAAGCAATATAATGCTAGACTGGATAGCCTGCAAGGAATTTTTGTAGTACTCGATGGCCGCTCATTTTTAACAATCCTCAGAATGCAATCTCCAGATACTTGGCACCGAATGCTGTGTGAAAAAAGATATCCTACGCTGAAGACAATTCCCATAAAACTCTCTGCGATCTGGAACACGATGTTAAAATTAATTTAAGGGCAAAGAGCTCGCCAGAGACACGGTGGTCTTTTGGAAACCGAATGTTTGACACCTGCTTCTTAACGGCCTACTGAAGTGCACGGAATGGTGTTTTTAGAGTTTATGGGAAGTTTTGGCCTTCGGATATCAGACACCCAACCTTACGTGATGAGGCCAGTATACAAGCAGGATCGGGGTTTGCCAAATTCGGTCCTCCTCCTAATTGGTTTCCTTACAACCACAATGGCAAGCTCTGGATTGTAACGAGCTGTTAATTGTTCTTAATTAGACCTTTTTAATAAAGTCTATTGAGGAATTATTTGTGCCCTCTTAAGGCCACATTATGCCAGAATATCTAAGGACTTATTCTTATAATTATTCAGATCAACTAATGCTCTCCTTTTCTGTGAATGAGCGAAATGGCAAAACATTCCTTTAGAAAGGGGTTATTCAATTTTTTTAATTGATTAAATTACAGTCTGGTAGGTGAAATCGGTGGACACCTGTTGACTGAAAGTGAAGCATTTTTGGAAAATAATCAAAATTCAGTAACAAAAAAATGGCAATGAGGCAAACCTGTGTTGTGTTCAAATAGGTTTAAAGGAAAAAATATGATGGTACAACTTACACACATTTCCAACAACCTTAATTGATCAAGAGACTCACTGTAAGAAACCCCATCGCACACAGAGGTTGAGCACCCCTCCTTTAAGACTAATAGAGACAGTTAAAGGGGAAGCTCTGTGTTATTCTGGTTGACTCATTCATAATAAATGGGTGTGATACCAAAAGACCAAAATAAGCCAGTGACTACTGTTGGAGTGACAGCAATCCTGCTCTTTGTGAAGCTATATTATGGTGCATCTTATGGTGCAACTAGTAAGAAACAATTCTGTATGTGGAATAAAAATCTTCAGATTCACCATAATTCTTATGTCTACCTGTGCGGATTTATGAAAACAAAAACAAAAAACTGCCTTGGCCTTTGGCGATTCCATGCCACAATAGCTTCCAATAAAAAATAATTCAATTTCGAGGTTCAGTTCTCAGCTATCTGGTTCTGACTGCTAATAGTCTCGTTGGGAGTTACGATAACGCAATTCCATTTGTGAAAAACGTCAGAGACGTGAAGCTGTGCAGCGTGTCCGATTGCTGTTCTGTATCCCCGACGTAATTAAGGCAGAATGTCAAGCTAATCCACACGAACTGCGATGGCTTATGGGTAACAGGAGACGTGGGCCAGGCCGATGGCATCGGCGTAATGTGGAGCGCTGGCAGTAGGGAGACCATGCTCTGGTGAGTCCCGAGTTGTTTGTGTAAGTAACAGGCGCACAGCATGGGTGGGTTTCGTCGTGTTGTTGTTGGGCACGTTAGCGGGGCTGGAGTGGAGGATCACTCCCTGATCCAAACAATGATGTCGCTTCAGGAAATTAAAAGCATTTTTCTGCTGGACCGTATCAAAAAACATTTCAAAACATGAGCGCAAAAAAAAAAAAAAAGAGGAAAAGAAAAAAGAGTGATTGATGTTACAAACATGCGGAGAGCAAAACCAGACAAATGTTCAACGGCACGCCTGCTGCGATCTGTTCCTCACTCTTTTCAACTTAACTAAAAGTACGAAAGTAAAAGCTATAATCGTTTCGGTCACTGCGTTTGTCAGGAGGTGCGCCCCTACCCCCAAAAACAATTCATTTTTTACATAACTTGAAATTATTGACTTCAAATTTATGTTCAAATAGAAACATGCCGTTTCTCTCGTTATTTATGGCCTCTTTGTTAAGCTTTTGTCACCGATGTCACATTTATGAACTGCATCCATTTTTATCCTCTCTGTTTTGCTTTGTCGGCCTGTGTACACGAAGCATCATAGCTATTGAGTGTGTCTGAGTTAGTGGGTACGATGCCCATATGAACCAGAGTGCAAGTCAAACACGCGGTCGAATGATTGGGTGTCTTGGACGCAGGTGGGTGAGAACTCACTCACCTTATGTAAACCCATGCCATTCGGCACGGGTGAGGGCGCTGGGGAGGGAGGGAGGGAGGGAGGGGGGGGGCATCTGGCCTGCAGCTGTGGCTTCCCTCGGCAGGTGTGCCATCCACACAGCTGGCAGCAGGACGTGCAGGAACCCCAGGCTTGGCGAATTAGCCACAAGTGCTAAAGTTAGCCCCCACCCCTCCCCCCCGCCCCTTCCCTTTCACAGAGAGAAGGAAGACTTTATCAGACGAAAGCGATGTGTTTCACCCCACCTGGGCCCTCGGCCAAGCCAGGTCCCATCTAACTCCACCACTCGCTTCAAAAGAGCTGGCCGCGCGCCAGCAAACCTTCCCCCCCCTCGAAAATATAAACATTTAGACTGTTTTGAAAGCTTACACTTAACACTGAAGGATAAAACGTATAATTACGTGGATAATGAGGTGCAGTCGGCTCAGTATTTTGATAGTCTATGGAGAAGCCATCATGACGACAGGGGCTGGACCGGGGAGGCGGGGGTTGAGACCGGGGGCCAAACCCAGGCACTTAGCTGTTCTCTCTTTTTTTTTCCCCCTCCAGCCATTTTCAATTTCTTTTTTTTCTTTCTTCCTTTTAATTCCTCTCATTTACAGCGCAAACACTGAACTGCAAACTGCAAAAAAAGGAAGAGAGAGCTTGCGCTAAATTAAAGGATCTTCCTCATAATTCTTCCCTTTAATTTTCAAGTGGAATTAAAGTTGAAAAGGATCGTTTAAAAAAGCCACGGAGTAAAACAATGGGATCTTTTGAAAACATTAATTCGTATAAAAACAGGTTCCTGCAGCACCTGTGCGTAAGGTTTCACAACCGGGACGACGGGCCTTGCTTTTTATTTTTTTGTGGCTTAACGAAGTTTTCCTAAACGGCTGTTGAACGCACAATCCGACATGAAGGCCCCGCGAATTAGAGGTCGTCTGATGTCAGACCAAGAACAGCACACTACGGTTGTCTCCGTCAGCAGTCATAACCAAACATGTTCTGTCGCTGGTATTCTTGATCTCAAGACCTGATCTTGTACTAAGCAAAGGAAAATATATTACCAGCTAAGAAAAACAATTCCCAAATCTAACCACACGTATAAACTAAAGAGCGGGGGAAGAGAGGAGGGCTCAAACCTCAGAAAGCATCAATTACAGCACACAGAATCTGTGGAAGAAGCATCAGTGCACTGCACACAAGCCAAAACACATTGCTTTAATACGAATTCCCAGCACAGTCATTTCACCTTTTCCAACCAAGTTTTTTTGTCTCTTTTTTTCTTGTCACAGAGATCTGAACTACAACGACCTGCAGGAGTTCCCCCTGGCGATCAGGACTCTCGCGAAGCTTCAGGAACTGTGAGTCCCGGGCCGTTCAGCTTCAGTCGACAAGCACTTCAGTTGCAGGGGCCTTCGCACGTCGCTGCATACCGAGGGCTTCTCTTATGACCGCTGGCCAATGTGAATGGCATGGTTTTGTTTTCCCTGGTAATCCCGTTTAGCGCAGATAATGTGGCGCTCAGATACGATCTCGGTCGGCCACAGCAGATGCCCGCACGAGCATTTGGCGCCCCCCTTCTCACATGTCCTAAAGTGTTTTCAGCTTTGAGAGACAGGTGCTATTCATGACGTGGAGGGCGCCCTGGGGTTTACATGAATGGGGCCTCGAGACTCTGTGACACATGCACAGCCCACATGCACAGACACACCACACACACCAACATGCAGACACACACACACACACACACACACACATGTGAGCGCACACACACACACACACAGCCCACATGCACAGGCACAGACACACTACACACACACACACACACATACTGAACTTTTCTAGCCTGCTGTGAAAACATTTTTTGATTTTTTTTTTATTGAACATAAAACTAACATTAAACTTTCAAAAAACTGATTAATATGACAATCCCTCATTTATAAAGTTGACCTCCAAACAAAAAAGTTTTAATATTTTTTTTCTAAAATGGCACAAGCCTGCCTCAAACGTTTCAGTTCTGCATTACCGCATTAATTTAGAAGTAGGGCTGGGTATTGGCAGGATTCAGTACATCACGATTCATTGTGATTTCTCCATCAAATCGCGATAACAACTGAATCACAATTCGATACCTCTTAATATTACTACAATATATTTCAAAGGTTGAAAATTAAATAAAAACCCCATTAACACCCCATTGTAAAAAATCACGAGTCATAAAAAAGATTTTTTATTGAATGCTGAGAAATGTAAATGTAATTTGTAATGGACGCTTCTTCTGCACCTATGGTAAACATACGTAGAAGCGAACAGTGTGTTATTATGTAAACTTATACATAAAATGTTAACCCCTGTAACGTTATTGCAGTTCATATATTACGGGCACATAAGGGATACTTGGGGGTCAGATTATCGATACGACAATGTGAAAAATATAATGACGATTTAGCCCTGTATGGTAATATAGTTTAGGAGGAGGTGAAGAGGAGATAAGGATGTTTGCTAGCCTATCGGGGGCAGTAACAGGAGGCCCGTGCATCTCTCCATAGGGGCTTCCACAACAACAACATCAAAGCCATCCCCGAGCGAGCATTTGTGGGGAACCCTCTCCTGCAGACCATGTGAGTTCCTGCACCCCAAAAACACCCCCAACTACCCACACTCGCGCACCCCTAACCTGCTCCCCAACAACAAATAACAACCCATTTGACACGTCCCAATACCACTCTGATTGTGCTTTTCCTTTTTGCTTTTTGATTTCCCCCCTGCAGTCATTTCTACGAGAATCCCATCCAGTTTGTGGGCAAATCCGCCTTCCAGTTCTTACCCAAGCTCCACACGCTGTGAGTAACCCCAACATCCTGCGGTTTTCACAAGCAGCAAACGTGCAAGCTGAAAGGTGAAATGAAAATACCCCTGACATGTTCACTTGGTGGACGCCAAACGTGGGTGAAGGACTAATGCGAAATCGGCACAAACACAGGTTTCTTGTTGAGAGCTGTCATCTTGTACTTTGAGATGGTCAAGTGCTGTCATCTCATATTGCGGTTGTGGTTCGAAACCCGACTGCGTCAGTCCGACTCTGGCCGGGAGCCCTGATTGGGGGCGGCATTTGGCTGTCCGCCCCAGGGGTTGGGGGGGGGGGGGGAAAGTCGGCACGAGCTCGCCGAGGAGGGGCCGGATCATTGCCGGCCTCGGGGATATTAGCTTGACCCGGAGGACGGGCGGCAAGCTCGGAGCGGAGGGCGAAATAAATAGAGGGTTGATTTGGCTACTAAATTGGGAGAAAAACGGGAAAAAGTTTGAAACTAATTAAAAAAATAATTGAATCTCATCTGTGTAAAGCTCTCACCTACAGAAGGAGAATGGCAAGCCAATTCCTGTTCAAAAACTCTTAACAAGGATTTTGTTAGTTTGCTGAAATAGGTTTCTGAACCTGAATACATGCCCCAAAACCCACTTTATGATGCCACACCTCTCACAACCTATTCTCCTTGTCTCTGCATATTTATATACATACATACAGGTAACTGCCAAAATAAAGGAAACCCTTCCGAAAATGAAACGTTCTGGCAGCTCTGTTATGGTGGTGGGGTGCATTTTACTGGCATGGTTTAGGTCCACTCAGCGCCCTAGAGGCCAAGGTAAATGCTAACAAATGCAAAGCCATTCTGAGTGATAACCTTCATCCTGTGGTGAAGTATTTCTATCCTGATGGGAGTGGTCTCTCCCAGGACGGCAATGCCCCCATCCACAGGGCACGAATGGTATGAAGATCATGAAAACGATGTAAACCATATGCCACAGCCGTCTCAGTCACCAGATCTCAACCCAATTGAACACTTATGGGAGATCCTGGAGCGGTGCCTGAGACAGCGTTTTCCACCACCATCAACAAAACACCAAAATTGAATTTCTTGTGGAAGAATGGTGTTCCAGACACTTGCAGAATCTATGCCATGGCACATTTAAGCTGTTCTGGCAGCTCGTGGTAGCCCAATGCCCTATTAAGACACTTTATGTTACTATTTCCCTTATTTTGGCAGATACTTGTATATAAATGCACACACACTGTCTCTCACACACGCACACACACACACACGCACACACACACACACACACACACACACACATGCGTATGATCTGATTCAGGTCAATGTCAGCAACAGCACTCTGCAACATTACCCACGTACACGTCCTCGCTTTGATGAAGTGCGCAGGCTTGGTACTTTATAAATCTTTCACTTTACTAGTCCTCAGAAATTATTAATGACCTGCTAAGAACAAGAGTTACGCCGAATGAAAGAGCACCGCTTCCAGGCTGCTTGTTCTACGCAATGGAATGGTATTGTTTTTGGACGGGCCCGAGAAGCTGTTTGTTCTCCGGCCTGGACCGAAACGAGCTGCGAGCGCGAAGGGGGCATCTCGCCCCTCGCTCAGACTGCGGCCCTGGACTCGCGACAGCAGGCCCGCGGCCGCTCTGTCTGCTGTGGTTTATCGAGGCCTGTGTTCTGTGTTAGCGTAGCGCAATCACACTCCCGCTAATGAGACCTCGCTGCCCATTACAGATCCCTGAATGGAGCAACAGAAATAAGAGAATTCCCCGATCTCAAAGGAACCACCAGTCTGGAAATTTTGTAAGTTCCTTTTATCTTTCTCGTATTTATATACTGTATAGTCAGGCATGTGTACATGATTGATATATATATATAAATGTGGGTGTACTTGTGTTTGTGTGCGTGTGTGTGTGTGTATCTGTGTATCTGTGTGTGTGAGTGAGTGTGTGTGTGTGTGTGTGTGTATCTGTGTGTGTGTGCATGTGTGTGTGTGTGTATGTGTGTGCGTGTGTATCTGTGTGTGTGTTTGAGCGTGTGTGTCCGTCCACATACTTAGCTGAACAGCTGCATGGCTGTAAAGTGAGTCCTGGAAATGAGTCTGATCAGGTTTCTAAATGAATACCCAAAACACAAACTGAATCACATTCTCAATATGTAGTGGCAACGCTACAAAATGGCTTCCCATTAATCATTTCTTGTGAATGTTTTCTTTCATCAATTCCTTTTAAAGCAAGTAGTGTACTAGGAATTAAGAGGAAGCAAGGCCATTTTATGGTTAGGGTAATTTAGGGGGCAAGTTCAGCTCCCATTATTGGAATTAGTTAAAACCAAAATAGCTGGACTGGTTGCAGCTCCGTTTAGCCCTTCTCCTCAATGTACCACTTCTTTGTCTGCGAGATAAACGACTATGCTTTGATACTCAGACGAAAAATTGACATTAAAAAGGGCTAAATCAGAGTAACACACAAATTATAGAACACAAGTCATTTCTGATACTTTACATGAATACGTAACTGCCAACATGAAGGAAACAGCAACATAAAGTGTCTTAATAGGGTGTTGGGCCACCGCGAGCTTCCAGAATAGCTACAAGGCACCTTGGCATAGATTCTACAAGTGTCTGAAACTCTATGAGAAATTCTATAATTTGGTGTTTTGTTGACGGTGGTGGAAAACTGTCTCAGGCGCCACTCCAGAATCCCCCATAAATGTTCAACTGGGTTGAGATCTGGTGACTGAGATGGCCAACAATTGTTCAACAATTGACAGCCTGCCCACTGAATTCCAGCTCCCATCGTAAGACGTCTCCTATTGGCTGACGCATTACTATGTCAGAGCGCACTCCTTCTTAACAGACAACGGGCCATTGTATTAACGCAATACCTCTACGTCATCGCATTACTCTCGCTGAAAACAGTGGCAGAAGTGCATTTTTGACACATACCAAACCAGTGTAAACCCCAAGTCATTCCTGGGATCTACCTGCTCCACCACAAATTGCAGCAGACACCTGCATGCTGATGTCGTCAGATCAGCTCCCACACAGCTCCGGGGCGACAGCATCACAGCCGACGCGTGGCTGAAAGGAAATCAGTCCTGAAAGCTCACCCGTGGCGCTGGTTTTAATGCATGTCCTTTGTTTATAGTGTAACGTATAGCTATGTTTTTGTACAGCTGCATTGACAGAGTTATGCACTGATGTGTTGCGCCGACGATGTCATGTCATCTTATCCGTTTTAACCTGCCCAGGGACTATGGATGAAAATGAGCTCCCTAGCTAATGCTAACTAGCTTTACACTGATGCGAAAACTGAAACGTTGATTAATGTGCACTGTACCTGTTAAAAGTAATTGCATAATGTATAAATAAATAAATAAATATTCGGCTTGGACCTGAATAACCAGCATAGGGCAACACATCCTACTACCTGCCAATTCCACGAGGACCTGTCCAAATGTAAATTGGTACAATGTTATGTTCAGTAAGGGGTTAAGCACAGCAGTGGGCAGAGTGGGAGTGCACACCTGTTCAGTAGTGGAGGTGTGATGGTTTGGGTGCCAACACAGGAGATCGCGTTAGCGTTCCTGCAGCTAGTGTTATCGGTTAGTGTTGATGCTGCCTGCAATGATGTCTATCGCTGTGAAACAATACTGGAGCAATATCCTACCATGTATTTAACGTCTTGTAAGTCGCCCAACCACGTGTCTGCTAGCATTTAAAATGTGAAAATGTTGAGCATGACAACGCATGGCCACACCTCTCAAATGGGCTCACGTAGCAAACTATTCAAGCGCAGCGCAGTCACCACGAGATGGACTGGCCCTCCAACCCACAGGACATGAGCCTGACGTCGCTCCTCTCTGCTGCTTCGGTGTGCGAGCTCCCGAGGACGCGCTGCACGTCCGCTGCCCTCGCTGGCCCCAACACGGTTTCCCAGAGATAGACAAACGCTCTCGCGGCATCGCTGCCAAGCCGGGCGCTAGTATTGTTAGTGGCCAATGGAGGACACACGAGAATACCCCTTGGCATTTCGCCTCCCTTGATTGGATAATGAGATTGAACGGTCATATGTGCCCGAGCATTATGAATGGGCCGTTTTTTTGTTGTTGTTTTTTTTGCTTAAGAAATAAATAAGACCTGTATGTCCTTCTCTTAATGGGTCTTGCATCCAATTGTTCACGTGTCAACGCTGATGAACAGAACGCCCTTCCAACTGACAGCAATTGGTAGGGACTGTCAAAAAAAATTGTGTAGGCCTTGTGTAGGCCAAAAAACAACAACAAAAGAACAAATCCAAAAGGCACATCCTGGCAGAGAAGACAAACAGTGACTTCCATTCAGAGCTGAGTACGAGCTGGCTGCCAGCGAGGACGAGATGCTGGTGGGCCTAGCTTTCTCCACGGGCCCCCATTGTGCCGTCTGTCCCTGGCGGTTAGTGTCGCCTGAGCGGGGATTCTCGCTTGCCTTGCCCGGGACAAAGGCCCCCGGCGCTCACGTGTCATCGCTGTCTTTCAGGACCCTGACCAAGGCTGGCCTCACCTCCCTACCCCCGAGCCTGTGCCAGCAGCTGCCCAGCCTCAGAGTGCTGTGAGTACCAGCCTGTGTCTGAACCAGCAGCCTGTTGGGAGAGGGCTTGGGCATCGTCCATTACACACACACACACACACACACACACATACACACACACACATATATATATATATATATATACATCTTACACACACACACACTGTACACATACTCCACCATACACACACCATACAAATCTTGCATATGCATGCACACGCACACACACACACACACACACACACACACACACACACACACCACACACACACACACACACACACACTTACACACACACACACACTTCACCACACACATACATACACACTTACACACACACACACACAGACATACAAACCAAAGTAGCTGGGTCAGTTCAACACAGAATGACACTGGCTACTTTGCTTCACCCCTACAAATGAAAAAAAAAGGGAAAGCTATGTCAAATATAATTGTGTGAAGTATGTTAATACCACACATTGTATTTAGAAATGATTTACTTTGCAGTAACAGATCATTTCCTTATGATGCGAGTAGCCTTCCAAACAATTGTTGCACAATTTCAATAAGCTCAATATTGTTTTGGTGTTCTTACTCTGTCTATGATGGTTAAGATTTTCCAGGGGTTGTGGTTTTATTACTCTGCACGATGCTTGGACCGTCCAGAATACACGAAAACAGTGCGACACCGCTCCCCACAACAAGGGGCTCATCGATTTCATGTGGAAGACTTAAACGATGGAATCTAAAGAGACTGGGCTCCAGGGCTGCCCTGCATGAAGGGGCGATATCATAATTACCCAAGAGTACAACTTGTCATTTTACAGACTTTGCACAACAGATAATGAACAACCAACAGCTCTTAAAACAGGGGCCCAGGGCCTCGGATAGCCTAGCAGTGTAATGCACTTGCATTGACTGGTGCATTGCGAGTGTGAGCTGCCTATTGCGGTCGCAGTTCAAAACCCAAGCCCTGGTCGGGAGCCCCGATGGGAGGTGGCATTTGGCTGTCCGCCCCAGGGGAAGGGGGGAGGGTGAGCTGGCACGAACCCACCGAGAAGCGCGTAAGGGGTCTCTACAAGGGCAAGTGGCAAGTTCTGTCTCGGAGGAGGCAGAGATTACCACTCACGGGGAATTTGCTTGCCCTGTAGAGAAGGGCGGCGAGTTCATGGGGGAGGGCGAATCAAAATAAATAGGGGGTATAATTGGACACTAAATTGGGAGAAAAACTATCAAAACAAGTCAAAATCTCTTAAGAGCAAGATAGTTGCCAAAGGCAAGGTTTTCCAATCCGCATTCGCTTCCCCCGGAAGCAGTAACGGTGCAAAAAGAACGTGAGAACCAGGCCTAAGGTGTACCCTCTCTGCGTTTGTTTTACAGCGAACTTTCTCACAACCAGATAGAGGAGCTGCCCAGCTTCTACCACTGCCAACGCCTCCAGGAAATGTGAGTTCTTTCCGTGTGCCTCTCGATCCAGCTTTAATCGAACACTGCACAGATTAAAAGCATTCCTCCTCGTGCTACACAATCTCATCACGTGGGGTTTTTCAACCTACAATAGGGGCCGAGCATCAAACTCCTTTTCAGTCTTTTCAAGGCCCGCTATACACTGGCTGTCAAAATGTCCCGTCTCGAGCAAACAAACGCACACAGGGGAGAGACGACAGCAGGGGATTCATAAACGCACGTGAATCAACACCGCGCTCGCTCGCTCGCTAAACGATGCCTTTCGCGTTGCAGCGCACCACGCAGACTTACATACACGTAACGGCATGTCGTGCACATCCACCCACATCGCCCGGTACTAAGAGAGGGCCGTGCATGCATGCCTTTCCTTTTGTGAGTCCCGTTGATATAGCAATTTGGCTTTTTTGTACCCCGTTATTATTCAAATGTGAGCCAGCCGCTGACAGCTGTTTTATTTAGCAGTGCCTCCATTTTGTCAACCATTCGGGAGTAGCTCTTTGGGGTTTTTGTCTTGACTCTTTGCAGAGGCTCTCTGGTAAGTCTCGGAGATGTGCAGTTGGCTCCTTTTATTTGCACCCGTTATTGTTCAAAAGTAAGCTGGCCGTTGACAGCTCTTTTATTTCGCAGCCCCTCCATTTTGTTGACTGTAGCAGACAGAGAGTAGTCCCATTGAGTGTTTTGTTTTTCGCTTCACAGAGGCCTCCAGCATAATCTGATACGGGACATCGAGGCCAGCACGTTTCAGCAGCTCAGCTCACTGCGCTCCATGTGAGTACATATCAAATATATTTTTACATGTAATATTCCTACACACACACACACACACACACACACACACACACACACACATATATATATATATATATATAGAGAGAGAGAGAGAGAGAGAGAGAGAAAGTACATAAATCTTACATTTAGTGGAACATAAATGTGTGAAAAATTGGTGCCTTTTTATCATACAAAAATGTTTAAAAGATATGTTAAATGCATGCAAAATGCAAATTATATTATTAATTGTATTATAAGTTTTAATTATATTATGATGTCTATGTAGTATGGCACATATTTTCAAAGATCTTCTGAAAGTAAATATGGAAATGCTAATGGAATTATAATAATTGAAAAAGAAATGTGCAGGTTGATTTATGGGAAACGTAATCGATTTTGGTATGGGGGTCCGATCGTTCCTCATAGCGGCACCTGCTCTCTCCCCGTCCCGCTGGAGTGAGCCCACCTCCGATTACACGGGACCTGCTTATTTCACCGCGGTCTCAGCGCGCCAGAAAAGACTATTCTCGGTGCGCAGCTCGCGGCCCTGCCACAGTTCGGTTCTGGCTTTGAGAGAGAAGAATCATTACGCCGTAACCTGCCTGCAAACGAGTAGCGGAGCTCTGAGTTACGCCTCCTCCCAGGGACGTGGCCCGGCCGCTCTGCAAGAGTCACTCCAGCACAGCCAGAGAGCCGATTGGCTGCCTAACACTCCCACCTTGTGGTCAAGACAGACCACACGAAGCAGGATATGAACAGGTTCACCCCTAGCCGTTGACCCCAAGTAACACAGGACCAGTAAATATTTAGCCTAAACTGCATAATGATCCATATGTACAGGTAGGGGCCAAAAAGGTGGAAACACCAATGTGAACCCATCTGTACCATCCTGTGCTCCTGAGATCTCAACAGACCGTTCTTGATGGAACCGCTCGCTCACGCCCTAAATTAAAATTTGCACTAAATTGATTGATTTGAGTTCCTGGGCCCCAAACTAATGCACGGACGTCACGATTGAGGGGTACGTCCTTCCGTACGTGCCCTTTGTTGATGAGGTCGTTCCCTCAGAGTTCCGTGCCCACATCACCTTCGCCACTGCTCCTCGTGAAACATCAGAATCTTGAGCCGTCTTCGTCACTGAAGCTTCTGCCAAGCGTGCCCCAACAATCACCCCTCTTTCAAAGTCGCCGAGGTGTCGTATCATAGCCGTGCTAGCCATAATTATAGGCAACCAGCCAACCAGCCCTGACCAGATTTATTCTACACGACCCACAGCCTGCTGGGATATTACATTTCGTAATTAGTAACACCTGGGTGGAAGCACCTGCTTTCAATAGACTTTGTGTCCCTCGTTGCCACTAGGTATGTATGTAGATAGTAACTCAGTAATCCACTGGACTTAAACCTCTTGCCTCTATTGCAGAGACTTGAGTTGGAACCGCATTGAGACCATTCACCATGACGCCTTTGCTTCTCTGCATTCCCTCGTCAAGCTGTAAGTCTGTCTTTTTTTAATATATATATATATGGCAACAGAAATTTAAACCTCACAATATTCTCAGGGATCCATTCCAAGATTCTGAAACTTTAATTAAACTTCAGCTTGCCAAGAGCCTTTAGCTTACACAAACATTCAGATTCCTGGATCCATATTTCTGACTTTGTGTCATTGTGAAAATGCTTTCCTTGGCATCGCTCGAGTAGCTTTAGTTGTAATTACGATAAGGCATCCGCTGTGGCTGAAGTGGGGGTAGAAACACGGTTTAAGTCCTTATGAACTGAACTTTCTGTATTATGTGTAGACCCAAGTAATGAGGAAACCGAAAGAGCTCACTCGAGATGAGGCGTGACCTTAAGAGATTCTTACGTTTCACCCCATCCTACCTTTATGATCCCCTATGCCAATTGCATTCCCCGACACAACCTCAGATCCTCCTCCTTCCTCAGATTCAGTAAGTTATTTGTCAGGTCGTCGTTGGAAGCGAGACTTTGTTCCCGGTCGACCCCTCGTGGTTGAATTAAAGGTCACAACCCTGGGTTGGCAGATAGAGGGAAGCAGAGAGAAGGGCAGAATGAGAGAGGGAGTGGTGCGAGCGTGAGACCACTGATGATGTCTGTCTCGACAGGGACCTCACGGACAACCTCCTGAGCTCTCTACCCCTGGAGGGGCTGAGCGGCCTGACCCACCTCAAACTGAAGGGGAACATGGAGCTGTCGGGGTCCTTCACCAAAGAGGACTTCCCCAAAATGAGGTAAATGCCCCCAAAACTGTGCATCCGGACCCACTGATGAGTCGTGGGTCCCGAGATGTGAAAAGAAGTGAACTGAGGATATAATACACTTTCCACTGATGTTCACAGCAGTCAAATTAAACGCTAGTCATGGGGAACTGTACAGTTGTGTTGACATAGTTTAAAATAAATCATATTTTCATCCCACATTTGTATTAATCCCAAGTACAGGCAACTGCCAAAATAAAGGTAACACTTTGGTCACCTGGGGGACGGACGGACGGACGACCACTAAAACAGCCCTGCCCTGACTAGGAGAATCCATGCCGGGCGAGGTGGCCTGTTAGAAAGGGGAGGGCTAGGCCTATCCACTGGTACTAGCCGTGGCACCCCCCAACGGACACTTGTGGTACTGCACCCGTTTAAAGGATCCCTCATTTACTCAAGTGTTGCCTTTATTTTGGCAGCCACCTGTACGTCAGGCTAGTTTTAATAAGGAATGGGACACAAAAAATGTATTTGCCCATTAAGTGGAATGTATGGGAACCACTGAGGTAGACAACCGACAACACTGTACAACAACAATCCTCAGCACTACTTGTACTCTACACTGAGAAGTCATAAAAGCTCAATTTAAGGCACATTAAAATGGCAGTACCATGGGTGCAGTCAGGGACTGACCAGGATTGGGGGAAGGAGGTTGCGCAAATGAATTGTTCAGCAGTAGATTTACAGTTTGAAACTGTCATAAAACGTTTCTGGGGGAGTTTAAGGGCAGTACATGAACAGTTTGGAACTGTCATAAAACAGTTCCCCTGGCTACGCTAACACGCATGTCTTCCGACAAGGCAAGTCCAGCTAAAGCAACAGCCCTTGCAGCGATGCAGTGACCTGCCCCCACGGTCCGTTATCCAATCCCGACTCTGCCAGTGCAGATTATGGGCGGGGGTTTTTGGCGGGGTGATGCGTGATTGGGCATCGCGCCAAGCTTTGCTCAGTCTGCAGGGTAGGCCCCGCCTCACGATGCATTAGCGACTCCTCGGCTCGATCGGGCGCCTGGAAGCAGGAAGTGGCTGAATTAGATCTGGAGGGCATGCCACCTGAGGGCGCTCTCTCAAATTTACCAAGGACGTTGCAGTGTTGGGATGGGCCCACAGCGGGATTGGCCATTCCAAACTGGGGGGAAAAAACTAAAAACAAACAAACAAACAAACAAACAAACAAAAGGACTTCATTTCACAGCAAATAACTGCATGACCTGAATTGATTTTCTATTAAGCCATATATTTCCATTACTTTGTTTCCAAAGTTTCATTATTCTTGACATCGCACTCCTTGCAAACGCAACACAACGGCAGATTTTATCGAGTTCCGCTATGCGAGAATTTTTGTTTTGTTTTGTTGAAAAGCAGATCTCTATAAATACCTTGGCTTCTCCCCACTGATTCACACAGTGGTCAAGGCAGTGGAACAACTCCAAGCCCATAGTGGCTGATCCACCCATGTTCGTTCTCTGCTGTGTGAGGCCCGAAGTGACAGTCACAAAGCAAACAGCGATTGACAGATGAACAGCTGTCGGCATGCCTCGCAACAGCGAACTCTGAAGCTACACATATCCTAAATCTCACCTTAGAGCTTCCCTTTTCTCATCTTAAAATGTATTTATTACTTTTTAATTAAGATTTATACTCCACTTCTGGCTGCGCCTTCGAGTTCTGACTGTTGTGCCAGCGATAATGTGGTTTGGTACTGTTCTAAAGAGTTATAAAAAATAATATCTTTGTGGCTCATGTTTGGCTCATGGTGTCCGTAAATCAAGTTAAAATTAGAACGTTGAAGTTTATCAACAAACTGTGCATGTGAGAACACCTTTTTAATAAGAACTGCCAATACAATAATTTTTTTATTGGGAATAAAAGCAATGACATAGCCTAGCAACAGTACTGACACATCAGACCCATGAGGATAGTGTATGCTATTTTTAATATTCTACTGACTAATAATACACAGCTGTCAGCTTCTTTGTGTTTTCCAAGCTTCGACAAAATAAAATGTGTTTTAACTAAACGAGCGTGGTGACTATCTTTCATCAACACTGTAGCAAGCTTACTTGGTCTACTTTCACATCGTTTTTTAACACCAAACACATTTCACTGTGTTGGTTCACATTAGCGAGTGTTCATGGTATATGCTTTGCAAGCAAGCTAGCAGAACAGAAAGTTGGTGAATATTTGTACCTGAGTGTTCCTGTCTGGCTCAACATAATAATAATATCCTTTATAGTGTTACTAAATTAACTGAATTAAGAAAGGAAAGGCTGATATAAAAGCATATCTCATTAAAATATATTAGCTACTGTAGTTCAGTGTACCTCAGAGGACCCACCTAACTAGATAATGCTTAATGGTCGCTAAAATGCTAACTAGCTAACTGAAAAGACCCACAGTATGCACATATACCACTGAATTAAAACAAAGACATTCCACTTGTGTTGTTTTATTGAAGCATCGTGAAGACTTGAATCTATCAGGGAAACATACCAGGAAGCCTTTTAAGAAATGTCAACACTTCTTTGGTTGGCTAAGAGTTCAATTGGCAAGCAAAGGTGTCTCTACCACAAAAAAGCTGACACAAAACCATAAGATTCGTAGGCAATTCTGTCAGGGCAACATACCGCAAAGCCTTTTAACATTTTCAGCACTTGCTTGGTTGGCTTGGAGTTAGATTGGCAAGCAAAGGTGTCTCTACCGCAAAAAATCTGATATAAAATGATGTGGTTTATCGGCACAGACATACTACACATTTGTGAAGTCTGGTCCATGTAACTGAAAAGTTGTTGTGGGAAACAATAAAGAAAGCCTTGTCATGCAGAAGACATACATTGTATAGACTGTATCGAAATGGGGGGTAGGGACTTGGTTTGGGGGAACCATCACACCGTGTCACAACAGGAAAATTAAGTATACAGTTTTTAAGATTCCATATGGAAGCCTTGATATTGATTATCCATGAGATTGTGTCAAAAATATAAATATTTTTTGCCGAAATCCGCAAAACGGTTATTTTAACAACAACCACAATTATGCCGACTGTCAATTTCGAGGAATTATTATTCCACGTTTTCCAAACGGTGATGAAGAATTGAACTTGTATTCACAGGGTGATCGAGATGCCATACGCCTACCAGTGCTGTGTGTATGGCGCCTGCAACAGCAACTACAAATCGGGCAGCCAATGGGACGCGGAGCATGCAGGCAACGAGGAAGAAGATCTACACAAGAGGACCATAGCCTTGTTCCCCATCCACACGGACACCAACTGTAAGACGGGAGACATATTTTGCACTTTCGTAGATAAAATATCTGTTCGGCTAGGGAAGTGGCTCACGAATCCCTCCTAAAAAGGGAAAGTATACGGGCAACTGCACTCAAACGGGGGCCCTGGCCCGGGCTAACAGAGTCCCATCAGTGGGGAGTGGGGGGGTGGAGGCTTGGGAAGAGGAGGGGCCTGGGCCTATCTGTGGCTGTGGCTGTGGCCTAGCTGGCTGTGGCACCCGATGGACACTCGTGGTACTGCACCCATTTAAAGGATCCCTCATTTACTCAAGTGTTGCCTTTATTTTGGCAGTTACCTGTACATAAACATGACAACTTTTGGTTGTCAGGGAAAAAGTTCTGAAAGTTGTCCTTTGGGAGAACGCACCGTCACAAGAATATGAATATACATTTTCTTTCTTTTCCCAAAAAGAGGGTTTGTTGTTTATAGGCGCCCGACTGAGCAAGTTACAACTTAGTGTCACTGTACTACATTCAAATGCAGTTTGCATAATAAAAAACTAAACTAAACAACATCAAAAAACAGTCCTGTAATGGCACACTGAAGTTAGGGAAGCATCATTTTGATGGAAACACCAGAATCAACACGTTCACTTGTAATACGAAACAAGGGTGCAATCTGCCATACGCGCTCCCGTTAAACCGGCGTTTCTGACTTTCCTGCAAACGACGCTCGGCTTCCGCGATGCTTGGTGGTGGACTTTGAGGACTCGCTTATGTGATATCGTCTCTTGTGTAGCCCTCGGATCCGGCGATGTAGCTTAATATATCAACGTGCCTGTATGGATGTTAAAAGTAATCCATCATACCTGTCTGTGATGGAAGGCCGCTGGACAGTGTTTGACACACGGGTTATATCAAGGAAGGATTTGAAGTGACTACACTATGAAAACCACCTGCACTTCAGTTGTAGCGCAAAAGAAGAAAAAAAACTAAGACTAAAGGAGGTCAAGCACTTATAGTTCACTCTGGCAGATGTTCTCTATTAATACCCCGAAAACAAGCACAGGATATACTGCCTGCTTTCTATTTCTGTCTCCTCTACCTGTCACAAAACTACGCAATTAACACTGTTAAAACATGTTGCCGCTTAAATTAAACCACAGGCACCTGACAGATAAGATGAGGGCAAATATTTGTCTCGCAATATATATATATTGCAAGCTTCAGACTTGAAAGGAACAGGTGGGAGAGGGGTACGCGTAGTCTTCGATACAATTACGATCGTCTAAGGCAGCCCAGGGCCGGGCCTTGAGTGTATCGGAAGAAAACACGAGGAAAAGAAGAACAAACAGTCATAACAAGGATTAATTGCATGCAGAACAGGTCACGTATCGAATTCTGTCAGGCGTTCAATTACAGAGACGACTTATGTGGCCGACACATATGCAACCTTTTTACACTGATTTAAAGACTACACGTAACTTTAAGTGTGGAAGAAAAAACTTCAGGACCAGACAAACACAAAATAAAAGTATGCCTGCAGACAAACTAAAATTTGCAATTTTGCACACATCTACTGCTGTGGAATTTCAGAGAAAACAAGATTTATTTTCCGAACCTTTGCGTCACGATTTAAGAGCGGGGAAATGTGGCTTTACACAAATGCGTCGTTCGATTTCCTCTGATGCACGATGAAATAGAGAAAAGGGAAAGGGATTTGTTTTTCTGCCGGGAACATCAAACACAGTAACAAGTGAACAAGTACGCTGTCTTCCATGTCCACATACTACCATGTGTCTCCCATTAGAAATGATTGAAGTCTTTCTTTATTCGGTCCATTGGCAATATCTCTGATGGCGGTCTGTTTTCAATTTTCTCACAGACTATTTTATTTTTTTATCAGTTTGTGTTTTATAAGACTATCCAAACCTTTGATAGAAACAATACGTCAAGGAATTTGACATGGCTCCCTATGTATGGCCTATGTATGCCTTTAGCAAGGTGGTGGTGCTCATCCATAGATTCAACAGAAGTGCAATAACTCCAGTAGACAATAAATAAATAAAATCTAATAGAAAGCTTATACTCAGTTCTCGGTATTGATGTTCTTCTTAGGAAGAATGAGAAGCTTTAGTCAAAACCAGGTGCATCGCTAATTCTGGTCATCTTCTCCTGCAGATGACTTGGACATGGAGGAATTTCAGTTGGAAATGGAAGATTCCAAACTGCAAACAAGTACCCAATGCACACCCACTCCAGGTGAGCCCACACCGCTAGACGACACAGTTCAAAAACCTCCCCCTCCCAAAAAACAAACGAAACAAAAGCTGTTTTGTAGGTTACATTCGCCGCATCCTGCATAAAATCTTTTAACTTCTTTGCCCCCGCAGGTCCTTTCAAACCGTGCGACTACATGTTCGACAGCTGGGTGGTCCGGCTCGGCGTCTGGGCCATCGCCCTGGTCTCCCTCGTGGGCAACAGCCTGCTGATCGTCACCGTCTTCGCCTCGCCCAGCTACCTGTCGCCGGTCAAGTTCATCATCGGCTCCATCGGCGGCGCCAACCTCCTGACGGGCCTGTGCGCGGGCACGCTGGCGCTCGTCGACGCCATGACCCTCGGGGAGTTCTCCCGCCACGGCGCCCGCTGGGAGACCAGCCCCGGCTGCCAGGCGACGGGCTTCCTCTCCGTCTTCGCCTCGGAGGCGTCCATCCTCTTCCTCACGCTGGCCGCCGTCCAGTGCAGCGTCTCGGTGTCGTGCGTCCGCGCCTACGGCAAGTCGCCATCCTTCGGCAGCGTCAAAGCGGCCGCCGCCTGCTGCCTCGCCCTGTCGCTGGCGGTCGGCGCCCTGCCCCTCCTCCGCGTCGGCGAGTACGGCTCCTCGCCCCTCTGCCTGCCGTCGCCCCTGCCCGAGGGCCGGCCGTCCACCCTGGGCTTCATGGTGGCCCTGATCATGATGAACACGCTGTGCTTCCTGCTGATCACGGGCACCTACATCAAGCTCTACTGGGACCTGATGAAGGGCGAGTTCGACAGCATCTGGGACTGCGCCATGATCAAGCACGTCGCCTGGCTCATCTTCACCAACTGCCTGCTCTACTGCCCCGTGGCGTTCCTCACCTTCTCCTCGCTGCTCGGCCTCTTCCCCGTCGGCGAGGAGGCCGTCAAGTCCGTGCTCCTGGTGCTCCTGCCCCTGCCCGCCGGCCTCAACCCCCTGCTCTACCTCCTCTTCAACCCCCACTTCAAGGAGGACCTGCGCCTGCTCTGGAGGAGGTCCCGGTCGGCGCAGGAGGAGACGCTCGACTCGTTCGTCTCCGGGGAGACCGAGAAGAGCTCGTACGACTCCACGCAGGCCCTGGTGTCCTTCTCCGACGCGGACGCGCTCTTTGAGAGCGCCGCGCTGCCCAAGCCCCTCCGCTACTCCTCCCCTCCCTCCGTCCCTCTCGTCCCCTGCCAGCAGCAGACGCCCCCCAGGAGAGAGGCGCCCCCCAGGAGAGAAGGCGCGCACGCGGTCGCACCCGGCTCGGGCACCTGCCTCAAGGACGAGGAGCTTTTGAGAAGCGACGGCCCGGACAGAAGCGGCAGCCCCTTCCTCTCTGGAGTCTACTGTTCATCCTCGTTCTCGTCTCATTTATAAGTGACTGCTCGCCTCAGAACTGAACAAACAAACAAACAAAAAATATATATATATAAAAACAGCATATGGCAATTGGGAGGGACAATCCAGGATATACTACAGACTGGGCTTCAACCTCAAAAGCTTGTGGAAATAATGGATCAAATCTCAAGACTGTGGAACGACTCTTAATAGACGGGGATGATCTCTGCATCGAAGTGTGCTTTCGGATGGCATGCATTGTGGAACCAAGTACCATATCCAAGAGAAACAAACACTTTCATATTATAGGATCTGACAATCTTGGATTCCCATTGTTTTATGTATATAAACTAATGTTTTTTTATATATTTACAGACCTTGTCATTATACACTTTTGTAAAGACGATAGAAGTACATTTACAGGCATACTTTTAAGACAAAAACTGGGAGATGAATTCTTCACAAAGGTTGAAGGACGGACGGACACCTGGAAAGGTCTCGTGTATAACACTGCATACCAACTGAAGAGATTGTATTGAGAGAGCAAACATTAAGAACTTTGGTTTTAATTCAAAGCTATGAGCATCTGTCAGCAAGCACTGCGTACACACGCCAGCTCAGTTTACGGATACACACGTATACTCCACTACACCAAACCGTGCCTTTGCTAATGGATCTTAGCCATTTCATCAAAGTTTCATCTAAATGTCTGTAGCAGAACTATTGAGAAGCACAGCTCGTCAGCATAATCCTGCAATAGGCTAAGCATACCTTTAACAAAAGCGTATACAAATAACTGCTATCCCCATGTTCTTCAGCGTTATATTCTTTGATCCCTTTGATCTAGGATTGTCAAGTCCTCACTTGTCATATTGCCCCCGGTGTGTATAGACAGATGGGTAAGAACTTTTATTTTTTTTATTTTTTCTCTTAAGGCAAAAAAATGATTACAATCCTTTATGAATTCAAGGCTTACTTTTAATCCAATCTCAAGGGGAGAAAAATGCAGAGGAAGAACATCATTGCAATTTCATTCATTCATTACTGCAATTATATATTTCTTTTAAATATAAAAATGGTCGAGGCGTTGGCCACCCACATTTTTTAGTAAAAACAAACTTCAGGGCATTAACACCGCCTTGAAAGTAAAGCGGAATAAACTTTAAATTCTGTGATTTTTTGAATTCCATTACATTTCTGTCCTGACCGAGAAAGTAGTGCCCAGGATTTCCCAGAATTCTAGTGCCAGAGAACCAATAAAAATGAAATATTTTTCCTTATTGATTTAGAACGGAATACAACTATACTAGCTCATACGTAGATGCAGAAAAAATATCAAATCAGCCTTGTGAAAACATTTAATTCCATAACACCAAAACCGGTATGCATTTAAGAGCTAAGGAATTGGTTTTCTTTATTTTTCAGTTTTGTTAAGTAGGCTAAGTGTTGTATATACAGTGTAACTACCTCTTAAGTAGCATGCTATTATTCCCCTGTACCCCAATATGTTGTCAGTTTTCTTTTTTTTATATATATATAAAAATATATAATTTTTTTATATTGAAAAATAAATAAAGCTCTTAGTTGTACAAAACAGATGTATTATTTTGGATGTAAATATTTTCAAACCTCTGTAAACAATTTATATTAAAAAAAGTATTGCAAATAAAATTATTAGTTTCATATGATTAAATACTTTTAGGCATCCGAGTGATGAGTTAGTGGCCTCTGCTTGTGATTTTGCATGGGAATATGAGAATAAAATGGAACACTGTACACAACAACAACAAAAAAGCTTAAAGAGTTGAGCTTTCACACAAAGGATATCTAAACGTCTGAGTAATCAGCCCGTAAAACTCAAAACTCAAAATATTTAGTTCCTGCAGCCAGACATTTTCACTGCACATTCAACCCATATACATATATACACACACACACGTACGTACGTACGTACGTATATATATATACACATATAGGTATACATATGTGCATGCTATATAAAACAATGCTGGGAACCAGAAAAACATTGTAAACACCACAGATGTGCGGTTGATCCTCACACACCCCCAAGAAAAATCCTTGAGAGGGGAAGAGGAAGAGAAAAAAAAAAAAAAAAACTCTTGCAAGCATCCCTAAACAGTGAAATCCTTCATGTGTGTCCAGACACCCAAGCGCCTATTTGATTACATTAATTACAGCTGTACTGGAGTGTCGTGTACATTAATCCCAGGTGGGGATTTTGGTCTGACACGCAAATAACCAGGCAGAGAGGAAGGGAATTGGGGGCTTGTTTTTGGAATGACTTCTGATAATCACAGAGCAGTTCCAACGTAATGAACAAACCCCCATTTTCCTTATGGAAGTCCTGGGGGGTAGAGGGTTTGTGGGGGGTAGAGGGTTTGTGGGGGGTAGAGGGTTTGTGGGGGCAGGAGAGATACAATTGGATCTTGGAGCAGTCTACCAGGCCAATGTATAGGGTGTGTGCATACAATGAACAACCAACCAATTTAGATTAGCCCAGTTGATGACCATACTTTTTTCCCCCCTCGTTTTTCCTCCCAATTTGGTAGCCAATTATACCCTCCATTTTGTTTTCCTCCCAATTTCCACGGAACAAGTGAATACCAAATACCCTCCATTTTATAAGTTTTCGAGCACGTTTACCCTCCCCCCCCCCAGGGGCAGAGAACGCCCCGAATAGTCAGGTCTAGGCCCTTTTGAAGCACCAGCTACATTTTGAATAAAAACTTCCCTGGACATTTTGAATAAAAACTCCACTGGGTTCATCCATAATTTGGGTTTGATTTTACGATTACATTAAATGCATTTAGGCCAGTCTCATTTTCATAACAAATTTGGGCTGACCAACATGAAAAAAAAATATATATATATATATATATATACTCATCGGAATGTTCTCCATCGTTCCATCCACAAAAGTCGCACATTATTAAATCATTTTTAATCTGTTCAATACAAAAACTGACCAAAAGCAACATTCCAAAAAACTCAAGCTAGATTAAAAGTGGTTAGCACATCCACTTTGAACTTTTAAGTCCGTGCAACAAGATGAAACGCTACTAGACTGATTGAAACCAAGACTGCACCCCCCCCTGCCCCACCACTGTTGCAGTGAAGGAGGCTGTTGAAAGAAGTAATCCACTACCACAATACAAAACCATAACATGACATCAAGTGATGAGAAACATCTTTGTAAAGTGTTCTGTTCCTGCCATCTTTGCCTTTTATAATCAAAACCTCGGTCGCAGATGCTAAAGCAAGGGAGTCATTTTATAGTTGGGAACTTCGTCGCGGCCGTCTTGTCAAATATTTGCTTTTCAAAATGTACAATATAGAGACCGGTTTTCCAAAAGGAGAAAAGAAAAGAAACCAGCATACGGTAAACGTAAGATTAAATACAATATACACATAATGGTGGAAAGCTCAAATATCTTTTAATACTGTACACTATATGGAAAACAATCAAATAAAATAAATATGAAACTATAACAAATATTACACGTATCACATATGTTGTAGCACACTACTATAATTTCTAAGAAATTAAGAGAGGAATTGAGAGACAATGTACAAACAACCAAAAGAACAAGAAGAAACTCCCAATTACAAGCAGGCCTTTTTTGAGTCATCCTGATGCCCCTCTGCAGACAGCGCCTCTCTTTTGCGGCATGCTGGCTTAGTTTTGCCCAGCTTGCCTTCAGACGTCCCCTCCTCCGTCTCCTCCAAACCCTAGGGATACAGGAGAACAGCCGATATTCCACAGCCGACGCCGATTCATCCACAAGTCCGTCAGATCCTCCCAGGGCCAAGGGCCCGGGCCATGTCCTCGCTCCACAGTAATCGAACCGCCCAAACTGTTAATGCTTTCAAATCTGCCCTTAGAAACACATCTCTACAGAACTGCCTTTAATTAACTCCAACTGGCCCACCCTCATTTATTTTCCACTATTTCAATTTTTGTCTTTGTGATTATTATTATCCATTTATGTAAATATTGACATTATTCAAATATTATCCATTTATGTACATTTGTTTATGTTAAGCACTTTGAGGTTCATTGTAATCAAGTGCTCTAGAATTAAATGCATTATTATTATTTTTCAAGAGGACTTAATATCCAAGAGCCGTCCAGTCAACTGGATGAGTACTACAGCATTAACTTTCTGTGCTGCGACAATTACGGACATGTTTATGTGACTCTAATGTGCTTTAGAGAGGAGTTATATAGGACTGATTCATTAACAGGCAGGTGGGATAACACTCGACTTCCAAGTGTTGAAAGGATGGATGCCTGTTTACTGAGGGACAAAAAAAAAGTGTGTATGTAGAAAACTCAGAGACCATAAAAAAGGGCCAGTGCCTAGGCTCACCTAAAAATGTGTTTGAAGGAGAAAGTCAAGAAACACTTAAATGCACAATGAGTTTGGGAAGACCTGAACCAAACCTGTCCCGAATCGTAATAGAAGGACATGCAACGCCCCCTAGTGGTGCATGATAGCACAGACCGATCGTGAAGCAAGGTTAACGTTGTGTGATCGGGCACGCTTTCCAGTGAGGGGGAAAATGAAGGTGGCTCACCTTGTTCCTCTGAATGGCGTGCTTCTCAGTCCACCGCTTGGCTTTCTCCAGGTAAATCTGCTTGTTGTACTTGTATTCTGAGGACTGCGGGAATAACCATTTACAGTAAGCGGCTGCCCAGAGCTCAGCTGAACAAGTTTGCCCCCTGGTGCTGAATAAGACAACTGCACAAGACAGACATGCATACATACAGTATAACAGTCACCATGCAACCCCACCATGCAACCCCTAAACATTGATATATTGAACTGATTTTTATACTGCCAGGTTCTCATTCATTGGATCAAAACTGCAAGCGAGCGAACGCATGTGAAAACTTCATGCTTTTTTGACACACAACATAAAATATATATATATATAAATAAAGAACAATTTTTTTCAGAAATATATTTTTCATTGTTTGTCCATACGATATAAAATGATACATGTGTGTGTGTGTGTGTGTGTATATATATATATATATATATATATATATATATAGTATATGAACCACAACACATCCATGTGAAATATGTCAATATTTTTTTGCCTGACATATCTACTCACAACTGCTAAATTACCAATAGGTCCCTAGTCACAACCAATCAATGAAATTATGCCTGCAGCTAAGACAGAAAGGCTAATATCTGGGTCTATAAATGTATTCGCTGCTGAGAAATGGCAGAAAGGGCAAGTGAAAGGTCTCTGCACATCATTTTTGTCCCCTCCTCCTCCTCCTCCTCCTCCTCTTCCTCACCACACCCCGCACCCTGTTTATTTATAGATCGTTGTACAGGAATGGGTTCCGCCAAAAACATCAAAGTTGATGCGTAAATTGCTCAATGTGGTTTAATCACCCACATTAGGGTGAGGAGTAAGGACAGGCACTGCAGCTGTATGCTGAATTGACGAGGCTTCAGGCAGCATTTGTGTTCAGGAAAACCTGTTTGGTGTCTCGCGGTGCTGTTCCGTTGAGAGGGAAATATGTACACATGGGAAATACATGGCAGTGTTTTTTCCCCATTTTTGCTCCCAATTCTGTGCCCAATTATACCCTCTAATTATTTCGATTTGCCCTCCCCACACAAACTCACCTCTCGTCTCTATGAGGCAAGCTAATTCTCTGAGGGCAGCGAACAATCGCCCACCCACGTTCTGGAGACACCCATGCGCGCTTTTCAGCGAACTCGTGCCGGCCCACCCACCCCCTCCAGCCAAATGCCGCCCCCGATCGAGACTCCCCACCAGGGCTGGTCTGGCACAGTCAGGTTTCGAACCACGACCGTGATAGGCAGCTTACACTCTTAAAGGGCAAGCCAATACGGATGTGTTCGGCCGCTACACAAGTAATATGCACATTTAGTCCCACATTTCCCACAAGGAAATCAGTGACATCTATTTGTTTTTTACAAATGTGCATGCATCAGAGAGCAGTTTGCATGCAACATGGAGGAAGTGCAGGCAGGCAGGCAGGCCGAGCACAGCACAGTGAAAGGCAGAGGGGTGCTGTACTTACGATGTCGGCCATGAGGGGGTCGTCGGGGTTGGGCTCGGCCATGAGCACCCGGATGGAGGACAGCACGGTGGAGATGTTCAGGGAAGGCTTCCAGGCGCCCTGCAGGGATGGAGCCACATTTTTTATTTTATATCCCTTTTCTCCCAATTTGGAATGCCCAATCGTGTTCTTAAGCTGTGCTCACTGCGACCTCCGCTGTCAATTTGATAAAGCGCAGCCGAGCTAGACAAGGAGAACCCTGTTCCATTAAATTGTGTATTATAAAGTGTGGCCATGAGTCCATATCTTTTCACCTCCTGTTTTGCCAACTGGGCTGAGACACTGTGGTGAACCTCAAACAAATGACATATGTAGCGGAGCTCCGAGACGCGAGTTAAGCATGTGAGCGTCCACTACAGAATGCGACGTCAATAAGAGGATGATTAGTTCCCGGAGCTGGGGACACGGGTGTTAAGCTCAGCTGGCTAATCGTGTCTCTTGTTGTGTTGGGGGCCTCGGTTCGAAACACCTGCAGGCAGAAGCAACTCCGTTACACATACAGTGAAAACTAAAATTGCATTAAATAATTTGCCCATAGTTCTATTAAGAAGTACTGTTAATAATTCAGGAAGACCAACATAACCAATACCCATAGTTCACTGTATACATGAAGAAAAAACAAGCTTGTGCTCAAAGGCCAACGGCGTGCTCTTATTCAGGAGAATGTACTCTTTGTAAGACCAACAGACGTTTCATAATCTGTATTAAAGTATGGGTGAGCTGAAGAGGGACAGACATAATGAGAACAGTAAATTATGTGCATCTGTAGCTGAGCTCCGAGACGCGAGTTAAGCACGTGAGCGTCCGCTGCAGAATGTGACGTCACCCCATAGGACAGCAATAAGAGTATAAGTTCCCGGAACATGGGACTCAGGTCTTTAGTTCAGCGGGCTAATCATGTCTCATTGTGTTGGGGGCCTCAGTTCAAAACTCCTACAGGCAGAAGCAACTCCGTTAAACATCTCTTGTTAAGAATTCATGATTTAAAAGCCAAATTACGATTACAGAGAACATGAATATATATTACAGTGCCTGCATATTCCAAAATGATAGGACACAGCATTTAACATTATTTTTTACATTTGGAGGAGCAAATACCTTGGGTGGTAGTTTCAGAGCATCAAGGCAAATGCGTCCAGCGTTGTCAATATTAGGGTGGTATATAGGTGTCAGGAAACGCATTTTTGGTGGCTCAAATGGGTACCTATGGGTACAAATTACACCTTTTAAAATGATTTTCAACACAACGCTGTACTAAGGTCGCTCTAATAATGAAAAACAAGCTGCAATTACAAAAATACATTGTTATCGGGCAGGAGGTAGCGGTTTGAAGATGGAAAAAATGTACGTGTGGTAGTGTTTGACAAACACATTAATTGTATGAAATGTTCATGTGTGTACACCGATAGGTGAATGGTATTTTTACAGCAAGTTCAAGTATTTATGCAACAGGTTCTGTCTCACCGTTCAGGGACCTTTATCTCCACTGAAAACAGACCACCTTCATAAGGCGTGTTCACACACCCGATGATTTCTGAAAAACAAAGACCGCAACTTGCATTTGGTCACAATTCGACATGTTTGCTTGAGCGTTTCAGTTTCATAAAGACTCGTAAATACTGTAAATAAATACTCACGGGCTCGGAGGTCATCGATCTGCCCCTCACACTGCCAACAGGAGATTCCTGGAGGCGGCTCGGTACTCAGCATTTGTAGTTCACGCTTCAGTCGGGTATTTTTCTGCATGTTTTCCCCTTAAAAACAGAAAAAACGTTTAAATTCCATAAATTACGATGGTTAGCATGTAAGTAGCAGCCTCGTAATCTTAGCTAACGTTAACGAACGGATGTTCGAGGTTAACTTCGCTCGCTTTCGAGCCATTGAAATGCAACGAGACCGAGAGTAGCAGCATTAGTAGGTTCCTAAATTAAATAATTGAGACATTGATAGCATAGTTGCATTATTGTTATAGTTAATTAATTTTAGCCTCGCTAGTTAGTGTAACGTTAGTTACACTAACGTTAGTTTACAAGTAGCTTCAGTTGTTGTTACCATTGATGCTAGCAAGCGAACATTACCTTCCTAGAAATTAATTTAAACTACAGTTAAAATGAAGTCATTTGGTTTTATTATTGAAGTCTGTGAATTATATCAAACAAATGCATACTTACGCTGTTAGATAAGCGGAGAAACGAAGTTTCTGTCGCTGCTGTTCGTCAGTCAAACCAAAGAACAGTGCGTTTAATTCTCCCTCCTTTCAGATTTGACATCGACGCATGACCGCGCGGGCCGAGTTGCATCCTGGATGTTGTAGTCGTGCATGATGAATCAGTTGACTCAACTGACTACACCCTAAATCAAGGCGAAGGACAATAATAGTGACAACTGTGTTGAGCTTGCTCCATAGTCTTTTAGGCTGTTGTATACCTAGATCATGGATTACATTAGGGAAAGTACATTTTACAAAAGCATGATCATATGAAAATGTGGAAGTTATGTTTGTAGTTGTGGTTAAGTAGTGGTTAAGGAGCTGAGCTTGTAACAGGAGGATGCAGAGTCAAATCCCAGGCATGGCAGTGCTGTTGTATCCTTGACACCTGAATTTATTCAGTAAATATTCAGCTGTATAAATGTATAGTATGTTAGGCTAATATATATATACCATGGTAAAGCAAATTAAATTCACTAGGACACTAGGTGTTAATCAGTTGCCAAATAAAAGTTTACAAGCATTATAGGCATGCAGGCTTTGCTTAACCAAAAGATAATAGTAAATTGCTAGCATTGATTCTACATGAGACAATTTTAGCCTTCTGGTAGGAGACAAGTGGCACTACGGTATATTTGCATTATATTGGACCTTTAAGGATTGGGATACATATATTTTTTCACATATTTTTATAAAAATGCATTTTCAGATTTTGTACGGTTACCAGATGTCCGGATTTTTTCAATCTGTCTGTGGCAACATAAGTATTATACTGAAAATATGTTTCTGAGAAGAAAATATGGAGTAGAGAATCCTTGTTCAATTCATTTTCACTATGAATTACTCATGAAAAGTAAATATTTATTGTGAATACTCTGAAACTTATCTGTGGCACTCCATACCCCACTCGGCCATTTTATAAGCCCTGACCACATAGTACTAGATGATATCGTTCTGTGCTTAATTTCCCCCAGATTTTTTTACCCATTTTTTCACAATTTGGTGGCCAATTGTACCCTCTATTTATTTAGAATCTCCCTCAGCCACGAGTCTACCACCCGTCACTACGGGTCAAGCTAATACCCCGAGGTCTGGCAATGATCCGCCTCCTCCGAGACAGAACTCACAAACATACTTTACAGGGACGCCCTTCTCACTTCTCGGCGAGGTCGTGCCGGCTCTCCCTCCGCCTGGGACAGACAGCCAATCACCGCCCCCGATCGTTACCCCTGGCCAGAGCCAGGCTGGCACAGTCGGGTTTCGAACCGCGGCTGCAGTGGGCAACTTGCATTCCAGGTGAATGCTTTAACCGTTACGCAACCCGAGGCCCCAATGCTAGTTTCACAATTATAGTGAACACAAAAGACTGTTTCCATAATTACTAACTTGAATTTATTTGCCAATCAGTCCCAGCCACAGGTCCACCGAGGTGTGGTGTCAAACGGCCTATCCTTCTATAAGCAGTCAAGCAGCACCAAACGACAAAAGAACATATTGTTGAATTGTTGTCTCATCCCATACATCGTTTTTTTTCTTCTTTCTTTCTTCTTTTTTTCTCCAAATGTAGCAGCCAATTATACCCTCTATTTATTTCAATTTGCCCTCCCCACATGAACTCGCCGCCTGTCTCTACAAGGCAAGCTAATTCTCCAAGGGAGAATTCACCCACCCACGTTCTGGAGACACCCTTACACGCTTCTCAGCGAGTTCATGCCGGCTTGGCGGCAGTGGCAAAAATTGCTTGAAAAGTCACGTCTTTGTCCTTCCTGTCCTCCATTCGGACATCTGTGAATCCAGTGGCTCGGAGGGCTTCAATGTAGGCTTCAGGGCGCCAGTTCTGCCCTGGAATGACCCGTTTGGATGCTAGGTATGCCAGGACGTTAAGTTTGAGAGTGGTCACCATTAGTCCTCCTGTCAGGGCAGCATAAAGAAAAAAAATTACTAAAATGTCCTTGATACGAGTACATACAGGTAACTGCCAAAATAAAAGAAACACCTGAGTAAATGAAGGGTTTGGGTGGCTGTTATGGTTTGGGGTGCATTTTCCTGGCATGGTTTAGGTCCACTCAACCCCTTAGAGGCCAAGGTAAATGGCAAAAAAATCTAAGCCATTCTGAGTGATCACCTTCATCCTATGATGAAGCATTTCTATGCTGATGGGAGTGGTCTCTTCCAGGATGACAATGCCCCCATCCACAGGGCACGAGTGGTCACTGAATTGTTTGATGAGCAGAAAATTATGTAAACCTTATGCCATGGCCATCTCAGTCACCAGATCTCAACCCAATTGAACATTTATGGGAGTGGTGCCCGAGACAGCATTTTCCAGCACCATCAACAAAACACCAAATAATGGAATTTCTCATGGAAGAACGGTGTTGCATCCCTCCAACAGAGTTCCAGGCACTTGTAGAATCTATGCCAAGGTGCAATGAAGCTGAATAAGAGCAACCATAAAAATAACAGTATAATAAATTAAGAGTAAGTATACACTACTAATAATAAAGTAGCAATAAAGTAAGTAAAAGCAAAACAGGAACAGCCAAAAAAATAACCATAATCATCCAAAGGCAGTGTTAAAAAAAAAGTATGTTTTCAATTTGCTAAGTAAACATAGAGGTTACGGATTTTGGACTCCAACACAAACCTGCTTTTAACCAGTGTCGGCCAGCAACGCTTAGCTCGTTGACTGAGAGTCGGCTTTTGGTTCAGACTTTTTGTTCGTCAGGACCCGTCTGGGTCCTCCCCCCTACCTGGTTTCATCACCCTGTGTATCTCCGTGGTCCCCGCTCTCAGGTCAGGCCAGAAGTAGTAGCAGTTGCAGTGGAAGACCTTGTCCACGCTGTCGTCGGGCAAAGGCATGGCCACCACACTGTCGTGGTACAGGGTCACCCTCCCGCTGGCGATGAGGTCTTTAACCCTCTCGCTGGCTACCTTGTGCATGAACTCCGAATAGTCCACCCCGATCAGCTTCCCCCCGGGGCCGGACAGGAGGGGGGCGGCGGCCTCTATCCCCAGGCCCGGCCCGTACCCCACCTCCAGGACCCTGTCGTTGGGCTGGATCCTGCACAGTCTCACTGCGTTTTCCTCCAGGATCCGGTTGTTCCAGGTGAGGAATTTATTTATAACCCACCCGGCCAGAGACTGGGTGGGACGACCCAGCTGTTGGCCAATTCTTTTGACGAGCATTTCTGCAAAGACGCCTGTAATATAAATTGGATGTACAGATATCGTCAGGAATCAAGGCAACACACGGTATTTTTCTGCATGTTTTCCCCTCCGAACTTAAAAACAGAAAAAAACGTAAATTCCATAAATTACGATGGTTAGCATGCAAGTAGCAGCCTCGTAATCTTAGCTAACGTTAACGAACGGATGTTCGAGGTTAACTTTGCTCGCTTTCAAGCCATTGAAATGCAACGAGACCAAGTAGCAGCATTTGTAGTTTCCTAAATTAAATAATTGAGACAATGATAGCATAGTTGCATTATTGTTATAGTTAATTAATTTTAGCCCCGCTAGCTAGTTAGTTAGTTACACTAACGTTAGTTTACAAGTAGCTTCAGTTGTTGTTACCATTGATGCTAGCAAGCGAACATTACCTTCCTAGAAATTAATTTAAACTACAATTAAAATGAAGTCATTTGGTTTTATTATTGAAGTCTGTGAATGATATCAAACAAATGCATACTTACGCTGTTAGATTAGCGGAGAAACGAAGTTTCTGTCGCTGCTGTTCGTCAGTCAAACCAAAGAACAGTGCGTTTAATTCTCCCTCCTTTCAGATTTGACATCGACGCATGACCGCGCGGGCCGAGTTGCATCCTGGATGTTGTAGTCGTGCATGATGAATCAGTTGACTCAACTGACTACACTCAATCAGTTGACTCTACTGACTACACCCTAAATCAAGGCGAAGGACAACAATAGTAACAACTGTGTTGAGCTTGCTCCATAGTCTTTTAGGCTGTTGTATACCTAGATCATGGATTACATTAGGGAAAGTACATTTTACAAAAGCATGATCATATAAAAATTATGTTTGTAGTTGTGGCAATGTATTGTAGTGGTTAAGGAGCTGAGCTTGTAACAGGAGGATGCAGAGTCAAATCCCAGGCATGGCAGTGCTGTTGTATCCTTGACACCTGAATTTCTTCAGTAAATATTCAGCTGTATATATCTTAAGCGGATGCTACTTATTTTTACTTATTTTAATTATTTTAATTATTATTATTACTAGTATTATTGTTATTCTTTTCTTATTCTTATTGATTCTCACGGTACAAACAGCCCTATGTCTTGAGAATGTTTGAATGTTTGCCGTTGATGTATATACTGTGCCATGTATAATATGTGATATGTCTGAGTGCGAGCAACTGTAACTTGTCCCAATTTCCCCCCGGGGATCATTAAAGTTTTCTGATTCTGATTCTGATTCTGATATAAATGTATAGTATGTTAGGCTAATATATATATACAACGGTAAAGCAAATGAAATTAACTAGGACACTAGGTGTTAATCAGTTGCCAAATAAAAGTTTACAAGCATTATAGGCATGCAGGCTTTGCTTAACCAAAAGATAATAGTAAATTGCTAGCATTGATTCTACATGAGACAATTTTAGCCTTCTGGTAGGAGACAAGTGGCACTACGGTATATTTGCATTATATTGGACCTTTAAGGATTGGGATACATATATTTTTTCACATATTTTTATAAAAATGCATTTTCAGATTTTGTACGGTTACCAGATGTCCAGGATTTTTAAATCTGTCTGTGGCAACATAAGTATTATACTGAAAATATGTTTCTGAGAAGAAAATATGGAGTAGAGAATCTTTGTTCAATTCATTTTCACTACGAATTACTAATGAAAAGTAAATATTTATTGTGAATACTCTGAAACTTATCTGTGGCACTCCATACCCCACTCGGCTATTTTATAAGCCCTGACCATATAGTACTAGATGATATCGTTCTGTGCTTAATTTTTTTCCGATTTTTTTACCCATTTTTCTCACAATTTGGTGGCCAATTGTACCCAATTTATTTAGAATCTCCCTCTGCCACGAGTCTACCACCCGTCACTATGGGTCAAGCTAATACCCCGAGGCCGGCAATGATCCGCCTCCTCCGACACAGAACTCGCCCACATACTTTACAGGGACGCCCTTCTCACTTCTCGGCGAGGTCGTGCCGGCTCTCCCTCCGCCTGGGACAGACAGCCAATCACCGCCCCCGATCGTTACCCCTGGCCAGAGCCAGGCTGGCACAGTCAGGGTTCGAACCGCGGCTGCAGTGGGCAACTTGCATTCCAGGTGAATGCTTTAACCATTACGCAACCCGAGGCCCCACTGCTAGTTTCACAATTATAGTGAACACAAAAGACTGTTTCCATAATTACTAACTTGAATTTATTTGCCAATCAGTCCCAGCCACAGGTCCACCGAGGTGTGGTGTCAAACGGCCTATCCTTCTATAAGCAGTCAAGCAGCACCAAATGACAAAAGAACATATTGTTGAACATATTGTTGAATTGTTGTCTCATCCCATATGTTTTTTTTTTGTTTGTTTAAGTTTTTTTCCAGTTTTTCTCCAAATGTAGCAGCCAATTATATCCTCTATTTATTTCAATTTGCCCTCCCCACATGAACTCGCCGCCCGTCTCTACAAGGCAAGCTAATTCTCCAAGGGAGAATTCACCCACCCACGTTCTGGAGACACCCTTACACGCTTCTCAGCGAGTTCATGCCGGCTTGGCGGCAGTGGCAAAAATTGCTTGAAAAGTCACGTCTTTGTCCTTCCTGTCCTCCATTCGGACATCTGTGAATCCAGTGGCTCGGAGGGCTTCAATGTAGGCTTCAGGGCGCCAGTTCTGCCCTGGAATGACCCGTTTGGATGCCAGGTATGCCAGGCGGTTAAGTTGGAGAGTGGTCACCATTAGTCCTCCTGTCAGGGCAGCATAAAGAAAAAAATGACTAAAATGTCCTTGATATGAGTACATAAAGGTAACTGCCAAAATAAAAGAAACACCTGAGTAAATGAAGGGTTTGGGTGGGTGTTACGGTGTGGGGTGCATTTTCCTGGCATGGTATAGGCCCGCTCAACCCCTTAGAGGCTAAGGTAAATGGCAAAAAATTAAAAGCCATTCTGAGTGATCACCTTCATCCTATGATGAAGCACTTCTATGCTGATGGGAGTGGTCTCTTCCAGGATGACAATGCCCCCATCCACAGGGCACGAATGGTCACTGAATTGTTTGATGAGCAGAAAAATGATGTAAACCATATGCCACGGCCATCTCAGTCACCAGATCTCAACCCAATTGAACATTTATGGGAGTGGTGCCTGAGACAGCATTTTCCAGCACCATCAACAAAACACCAAATAATGGAATTTCTCATGGAAGAACGGTGTTGCATCCCTCCAACAGAGTTCCAGGCACTTGTAGAATCTATGCCAAGGTGCAATGAAGCTGAATAAGAGCAACCATAAAAATAACAGTATAATAAATTAAGAGTAAGTATACACCACTAATAATAAAGTAGCAATAAAGTAAGTAAAAGCAAAACAGGAACAGCCAAAAAAATAACCATAATCATCCAAAGGCAGTGTTAAAAAAAAGTATGTTTTCAATTTGCTAAGTAAACATAGAGGTTACGGATTTTGGACTCCAACACAAACGTGCTTTTATCCAGTGTCGGCCAGCAACGCTTAGCTCGTTGACTCAGAGTTAACTTTTCGGCTTTTGGTTCAGACTTTTAGTTAGTCAGGACCCGTCTGGGTCCTCCCCCCTACCTGGTTTCATCACCCTGTGTATCTCTGTGGTCCCCGCTCTCAGGTCAGGCCAGAAGTAGTAGCAGTTGCAGTGGAAGACCTTGTCCACGCTGTCGTCGGGCAAAGGCATGGCCACCACACTGTCGTGGTGCAGGGTCACCCTCCCACTGGCGATGAGGTCTTTAACCCTCTCACTGGCTACCTTGTGCATGAACTCCGAATAGTCCACCCCGATCAGCTTCCCCCCGGGGCCAGACAGGAGGGGGGCGGCGGCCTCTATCCCCAGGCCCGGCCCGTACCCCACCTCCAGGACCCTGTCGTTGGGCTGGATCCTGCACAGTCTCACTGCGTTTTCCTCCAGGATCCGGTTGTTCCAGGTGAGGAATTTATTTATAACCCACCCGGCCAGAGACTGGGTGGGACGACCCAGCTGTTGGCCAATTCTTTTGACTAGCATTTCTGCAAAGACGCCTGTAATATAAATTGGATGTACTGATATCGTCAGGAATCAAGGTAACACACGTCATAAAAGTTGCACTGCAATATTAGAACTGGATCCCTTGTCCCACTCCGAAAACTAAGATGTAGGGGTAAATAGACGAAGACTAGAGAGCAGTGGCGATTTAAGACCCTATTTAGGGGGGCTTTAGCCCCCCTGTCTTTCATCTCAGCCCCCCTGAAAATGTTTAGTCATTCTTTTCTAAAAAACATTTCTACTTAATATCTATTTTTTTAAATGACACCAATAGAGAGTGATATTTCAATTTTGAGAGTCACCACCATTGTGGTGTTTTTGTTTTGGGGAATGTAACAGTCAATTAATCAAAAATGTAGTCTTGTGCTTTGCATGTGTACATCTCACATTCTCATTCGGGGCTGAGCCCCCCTAAAGGTCAAATTGGTGGTGGTTGAGGTGAGTTGCTCCTATCATTGTAAAGCGCTTTGGGTTCCTTGAAAAGCGCTATATAAATCCAATCATAGGCGCCGATCCCGTGGGTACTCCGGGGCCCGAGCACCCACGGAGAAGGCCGAGCACCCACGGGGAAAATTATGCACGGAGCCAAATTTACATTGATTTGATAGCAAACTCCACCTAGCATACGCTGCGCGGCACCCACGGGCAGAAACATAAATCGGCGCCTATGAATCCAATGTTCAATTCAATTCAATTCAAATCCTAGAATCGCCCCTGCCTAGAGAGTATAATCAAAACTAATCTAAACCTTGCAAAATACAAAACGAATGTAGTGTTATTTATTCATGTATTCATTTAAGTTTGTCTACTTGCAACCAAAGAAGGCTGGATAATTCAATGATTGAAACAGTAGGTGCATAATTCGATTAACAGAATCCATCAGAAGTCACTACAGAATTATTGAGCTCTCTTCGCTGCATCTGTGTGTGAATAATCGTGAATCTGTGGGTATTCCCTCGGGCCATTCGATAGGTTATAGACACCCTTTCCACCCAAATATGGTTACCCATACGCATACATACTGCATATTGCTCAACAATCTCAACTATTTTAACGAAATTATGAATTTATTCTTCTTAGATCTTTTTACCTGTGTGTCGCACACTTTAAAAACTGAACAGGGTGAACATAAAACATAAAATTCGATACCCCGATCGCGTGAGACAGGAATGTCAAAGTCCATCTGTTAACGTTTGCTGTTGTGGTGACAGGAACGAATCCAAATGCGGACACAGACAAAGTTAGGATGGAGAGTGATGTTTTAATAATAATTGTAGTAGTAATGACAGAGGTAGTGGAGACGATGAGCTGGACACTGGAAGGGATGCACAGGAGGACAGACAGGATGAGGAAACCGGGAGGGGCAGCTAAGCGTGCAGGCAGGCGGGGCTGGCAGGACGGACAGAGCTGGCAGACGGATGAAGAATGAACCTGAACACAGGGGGGAACAACAGGAACAAGGGTAAACAAACATATAACACAACACGCAGAGAACAGTAAACACAGAGTCTAATATAAGGTAACAGAAGTCAGCTTCTACCGAGAAGGGAAAACAACGATCTGACGATGAATGACTGGAAAACCGGGGTAGATATACTGCAGGGCTGATGATCTAGATGGGAAGCTGGTGTGCCGGAACGGACGACGGAATTGGTAACAGGTGAACATGATGAGGAGTAAAGGGGGATAATTGAATGATGGAAAATAATAAAACAATTAACAAACAATCACAAGGGAGAAACAAGACAGGAACAAAGGGAATGTGACAGTACCCCCCCCTCAACGGATGCCTCTGGGCATCTGAACAGGGTGGTTAGGGTGAGCTAGATGGAAGTCCCGAATGAGGGCTGGGTCCAGAATAAGGGCGCGAGACACCCAACTGCGTTCTTCGGGACCATAACCCTCCCAGTCGACTAAGTACTGGAATCCACGACCTCGACGACGTGCATCCAGCAAACGCCCCGGACGGTGTAGGCCGGGTGGTCATCGATGATCCGGGGGTGGAGGGGCGACGGCAGGAGGGCAGAGTGGGCTGGTGGAGACCGGTTTAAGGAGAGAGACATGGAAGGAGGGGTGGATCCTCATGGAGGCTGGAAGTCGGCTTGACAACAGAGGGATTAATGACAGAGTCAATGGGGAAGGGACCAATGTAGCGGGGTGTGAATTTTGGGAAGTAGTGTGAAGGGGAAGATCTTTGGTGGAGAGCCAAACCTCCTGACCCGGTTGGTAGATGGGCGCCGGGGGTCGGCGGAGACCGGTGACAAAATCAAGGGCGATGTGCGACCAAGGGCGACCAGGAACAGGCAGGGGACGGCAGACCAGCAGGAGGTTGGTGGGTAGCCTTGGAACGGGAACACACGGAGCAGGCGAGCACGAAAGAGCGGGTGTCGGCATCGACGGTGGCCACCAGAAGTGCCGCTTGAGCAGGCTAAGGGTGCGGCTGATGCCGGGATGACAAGCGAACCGGGAGGTGTGGACCCACTGAAGGACCTGAGATCGGACGGGTCCGGGACAAAAGTCGGTTCGGAGGTCCGGTACCTGGGTCAGGATGGGTCTGCTGGGCGTCACGGACAATTGACTCGATCTGCCAGGAGACTGCGGCCACCACACAGGACGGAGGAAGGATGGTCTCAGGAGTCACAGGAAACACCTCGGGGACATGGAGACGGGAAAAGGGCATCGGGCTTGACATTTTGGAACCTGGACGAAAAGTAAGGTTAAAATTGAAACGCCCAAAGAAAAGAGCCCAGCGGGCCTGGCGGGAGTTCAGACGTCTGGCCGTCTGGATGTACTCCAGGTTGCGGTGGTCCGTCCAGACGATAAAAGGCTGCTCGAACCCTCAAGCCAGTGGCGCCATTCCTCAAGGGCGAGCTTGACCGCCAGGAGTTCACGGTTCCCAACATCATAATTACGCTCGGCAGGGGACAGCGACGGGAAAAAAGCACAAGGGTGGAGTTTTTGATCCAAGGCAGAGCGTTGGGATAACACCGCTCCACCCCGGTGTCAGAGGCATCAGCCTCGACCACAAACTGGCGAGAAGGATCTGGTAAAATGAGGATGGTGCGGAGGTGAAGCGCCGTTTTAGCTCCGCAAACGCAGAGTCTGCTTCCGAGGACCAGACGAAACGGGTAAGGGAGGAGGTGAGACGAGTGAGGAGCGGCAACCCGACTGTAATCCCTGATGAAGCGACGGTAAAAGTTAGCAAAGCCCAGGAAACGTTGTAGCAGCTTCACGGAGGTGGGTTTAGGCCAAGTCACCACCGCCTGGATCTTTTCGGGGTCCGTCCTAACCTGACCGCTCTCAATAATGTAACCCAGGAAGGAAACTGAGTGAACGTGAAATTCGCATTTCTCCGCTTTAACAAATAATTTGTTCTCCAAAAGTCTTTGGAGGACCTGGCGGACATGCTGGACATGCTCCTCGAGACTGTGGGAAAAATAAGTATGTCATCCAAATAAACAAAAACAGAGCGGTTTAAGAAGTCCCGGAGAATGTCATTAATGAGCGCCTGGAAAACGGCGGGAGCATTAGTAAGCCCAAAGGCCATGACCAGGTATTCAAAGTGACCGAGGGGGGTGTTGAAAGCAGTCTTCCACTCATCGCCCTCACGGATCCTCACCAAGTGGTAGGCGTTGCGGAGATCCAATTTAGAAAAAATGACGGCACCTTGAAGTGGCTCGAATGCGGAGCTGATGAGCGGAAGAGGGTATTTGTTTTTAATGGTGATGTTATTGAGACCACGGTAATCGATGCAGGGACGAAGGGACTTGTCTTTCTTAGCCACAAAGAAAAATCCGGCACCCACAGGGGACGAAGAAGGCCTGATGAGACCCGCGGCAAGGGAATCGCGGATGTGGCGCTCCATGGCCTCCTCTCTGGACGGGACAGGTTGAAGAGGCGGCTGGAAGGCAGGGAGGACCCGGGAAGGAGGTCTATGGCACAGTCATAAGGTCGGTGTGGAGGCAGGGAAAGGGCGCGTTGCTTGCTGAAGACCTCGACGAGGTCATGATAATCAGGAGGGATAGAGGAGAGATCGGGGGGTTCCGCGGTGGGCGTAGGATCCTCGGGCAGAGCAGGAGCAGGAGCAGACAACAAACAAGATGAGTGACAGGACAGACTCCAGTTGGTAACTCGACTAGTGGTCCAGTCGAAGTGGGGTTGTGTGCCACCAGCCATGGCTGGCCGAGGACTAGGGGAGCGTGGGGTGAGGAAAGGACGTGAAACTGGAGGGTCTCGTGGTGATTACCGGAGAGGGTGAGGTGAAGGGGTACGGTGCGGTGGGTAACTTGGGCGAGGAGTTTGCCATTGAGAGCGTTGGCTTTCAGAGGAGTCGTGAGGGGTTCCAATGCAATTCCAGCTTGGGCGATTTAGATTGGAATCCAGGAAGTTCTCGTCAGCTCGGAGTCGACCAATGCAGACAAGGGCAGGGACTGCTGGTTCCATGACAATATGGCGTTGAGCAGCATATGAGGTCGCGGTGTTGGTGGGGTGGTAGTAAGACTCGCCAGGACCCCAAAATCACTGGTGAGCCCCCTCTTTGGCCGAAGGAGCAGGAAGACAGGTAGTGACCAGGCTGACCGCAGTAGAGGCAGGATCCCGATTGCATCCTCCGAAGACGCTCAGCTGGTGAGAGCGAGCCCGACCCAGTTGCATAGGGACCTCTTCGGAGACGGCTGAGGTGGAGACAAGACCGGGAAGAGAGGCAGTAGGGCGTTCAGGTCTTGATTTAGGGGGTAGAGAGAAGAGCCACGGGAAGGAAAGGTGGAGGAACAACGGACAACTCTTTCCCGGTGGCGCTCGCGGAGGCGGTTGTCCAGTCTAATGACCAGGGAAATGAGGTCGTCGAGAGTTGATGGGTCATCCCTGGCAGCCAACTCATCCTTCAGTGAGTCGCTGAGACCGTGCCTGAAAGCACCTCGGAGCGCCAGGTCGTTCCAACCGGACTCCGCAGCAGTGATGCGGAACTCCACCGCGAAGTCGGCCACAGAACGGGCACCTGGCGAATGGTAAACAAACGTTGATTAACGTCCGTGCCTCGACTGGGTGGTCGAAGACATTCCTTAGTTCAGACATGAAGCGGGAGTAGGAGGTGAGACAGGAGGAATTGCTCCCCCACAAGGCGGACGCCCATGCCAGCGCATCCCCCTTGAGCAACCCCATTACGTAGGCGATGCGAGACCCATCGGTAGAATAAGAGGTGGGCTGCTGCTCGAAGACCAGGGAGCATTGGATGAGGAAGGCGCGGCACATCCCCAGGTCTCCGGCATAGCGATCCGGAGCAGGAACGTGAGGCTCCTTGTGCGGGAACACTGGCGGGTCCGGGGTGAAGAGACGACAGGAGGGGAGCCTTGGGCAGGGATGAGGACTGCGAGTTGTAAAGACAAATCTTGCATCTGGGTCTTGATCTCCTTTACGCTGGTGGCGAGGCTGTGCAGCGCTGTCGTCAGCTCCTGGAGGGATTGGCCCTGTTGGCCGACAAGAACGCCCTGTAGGGAAAGGGCCTGATGGAGCTGGCTCGTGTCCGCTGGATCCATGCTTGGTCAGATCGTTCTGTTGTGGTGACAGGAACGAATCCAAATGCGGACACAGACAAAGTTAGGATGGAGAGTGATGTTTTAATAATAATTGTAGTAGTAATGACAGAGGTAGTGGAGACGATGAGCTGGACACTGGAAGGGATGCACAGGAGGACAGACAGGATGAGGAACCCGGGAGGGGCAGCTAAGCGTGCAGGCAGGCGGGGCTGGCAGGACGGACAGAGCCGGCAGACGGATGAAGAATGAACCTGAACACGGGGGAACAACAGGAACAAGGGTAAACAAACATATAACACAACACGCAGAGAACAGTAAACACAGAGTCTAATATAAGGTAACAGAAGTCAGCTTCTACCGAGAAGGGAAAACAACGATCTGACGATGAATGACTGGAAAACCGGGGTAGATATACTGCAGGGCTGATGATCTAGATGGGAAGCTGGTGTGCCGGAACGGACGACGGAATTGGTAACAGGTGAACATGATGAGGAGTAATGAGGGATGATAATTGAATGATGGAAAATAATAAAACAATTAACAAACAATCACAAGGGAGAAACAAGACAGGAACAAAGGGAATGTGACAGTTTGCTAACGATAACGTTTCCTGAAAAACCACACGAAGTAGTAATATCGAAAGAGAAAATACCACTCACTGCTCTGCTCACATCCGGCTACTTCTTGCAACGCTTTTGTTTGAAAAATAAAATACTCAAATAATATTTCCTACATTTTCAAATACAAGTTACTGCCTTTCCTTTGAGTAAGGGATATTGTACAGTCCTGGCAGAAGTTGTGCGTTGAGGACCCGCCCATCTACTATGTCCAATGTCTTTTATTCCTAGGCGGAAGACGAGTTTGACCTTCCCGTTCTATGATTATCCACAAGATGTCGCCCGTGTCACATTCGCCAATGGTATTGCCCAAGTAGTCAAATACCACGGCGGCAAAATCAAAGTGGGGCACTGACGTTTTATAAAAATACTTGAATATTACAAAATGATCGAAACTATCTACGGGACATACACGTCTAGTTTGTACAGAGATGGCGTTCAATAAGCTACATCCAATACAAATCACAGGGTCAATTAATTCACCAAACATGTCATATGCCCCAACAATATCGCTTCCCTCTGACCTTAAATAACAGAACTCGCGTACTCTTTTATTTGTTAGAGACAGTACAATTAATCATTGATACAGTGCCGAAGGAGTATCCGATGTATCATACACGTGTTTATAGGCAGAGTTAATTTCCAACACCAGTCCCACAACCATGTAGCCTATTAATGCACATCTTGTAAGTCGCTCTGGATAAGAGCTTCTGCTAAATGCTTAAAATGTAAAACGGAAAATGTAAAAACCAGAATGTCATCTAACACCAATACATGCATGTCTACCTTGACCCAGACACAAGTACTTATCATTACAGTAAAAGTAATGAATCAACCCAATCATTAGCTATAAAGCTGGTGTCTTAAGAGTTTGGGATTTTAGGTGATATTACATTAGGCAGACGCTCTTATCCAGAAAAACGTCTTCCTTCACATACAATCCATTCATACAGCTGGACTTTCTGAAGAAGTTCAGGTTAAGTACCTTGCTCGCGAGTAGCCTATAACGACAGCGCCCCACCTGGGAATTGAATTTACAACCTTTGAGTTACAAGCACAGTTGCTGATGCACACATATACACATATATTTTTTCATGCACGCTTTTAACAGTGGTAGGATGCCAGGCAGCACACAGCGACCTGGACTGATCTGGAAACGTCTTTGGATCAAATTAAGCTTTAACCTAGTCTTTGACGCTTAGAGTTGGCTGCATTCAAAGATACTATTTTCATCAATTTGGGCTGTTTGACAAAATTGTGATGATAACTTAAAATTGCAAGCAGCAGCTCAAACATGGTTTTTTTCCCACATTTGTCTGAGGACCATACAAAATTAAAGTAGTTTTGAATAGCAATAGATCACACAGCAGATGGTGATAGAAGCATGGCATGATATACTGTAGCTAAAACAGACTCACAAAGAAATGTGTGAGTCATGATTTGCTGTCTTTAAAAAACGAAATAATAATAATAAAAATAAAACAATAATAATAAAAATAATTAATAAAACAACACTGATCCGTACATTAAATACTTTTCTATTTTCATTATCATTATGATCATGATCATCATCATAGTTGATGTTGTGGTGTTGGTGGTAGTAATGGGATCGGTTTTTGGTGTTTTCTGCTGTCTTGGTTGTCACTTCTAATTATCCTTCTATATTTATTTTTTTTTCTAGTGTTTAAAAAGAGGGATGAGAAGAAGTCAGGCATTAGGATCGCCACGACTGCTGCTGTGCATTCGTATTGATACATGTTAATTTTCACCTTAGCCTATATATATTTGTATTTAATTGCATTTATAATTATAAGTTGTTTCACGTATGAATCGATATATCGGTGAGCTTGGTGTCATTAACCAGCTCTGCCTCTCCCTTTTGTTTTCCTTAGTAGCCAGACAGAACTTAGCACTATTAGCACACCCCCGCGATTATACAATAAGCAGATCCGGTCCCTTTCGTTTTCATTTCCCGGAAGGATACTTGAAATATTTCACGCGATCCAAAAAAGTACTTATGCTGTCGTCTCTATTTCGATTCAATATTTCGCCCTCGCGGCAAAGACGAATGAATAGGCGGCGTTGCTAAAGCTGTTTGGTGATTAAAAACTGGCAAACTGTAAATTAAAAAGATTTGGGAAAAGTCCGTATTCTTCCATCTCAGGTAAAGGAACATGAGTGACGGCTCCTCACAACCACCTTTGATCAAGGTAAGCTCAATCCAATAAACCAGGAAACGCGAAGCCTGGACACAAAGTTATTCATTTTCCCTATAAACAATTAATGTGTGATTAAATGGTATATAATTATGTATGATGGTTAATGGAAGTAGAAAATAATGCTAAAGAATATTAAAAGTAAAAACCGAAATTCCCCACTAAATGTTAGGAAGAATTGGAGTTCTCGTTTGTCATTCCAGGCTGCCCAAAGTGAAAGGTGGCGGTATCTTGAGCTTTAAACACAAAATTTGTACAAGAGCCCCAACCTTTTCTCACCAAAAAGAGAAATAGGTAGTCTCCACATGCTTTCACTTTTAATATCCAAGTAGTTTCATTAGTAAAGTTTCACTTACTGGCTTCAGAAGCGAAGTTAAACTATTAAACTATTACTGGCTTTCCCAGAGATTTATTGTATTATTATTTTTGACTTGGAACGGGCAACACGTTTCAACTGTTCAGAATAGTAAATTGTAATATAAAAAAATAACCGATAATAAATATATTGTAGCTATTACAGGTATACAGTGAAGAATATTTACAACAATAAAATGCATACGAAGGCAGTCATAGAGCAATATAGCAGGATGCAAAAATGCAGGAGACTGCCCTACATGATTGCGAATGGCATGCCATTAATATGTGCAATGTACACTGTACAGTGAAGTTATTCCCCGTTATGTGCCTTTAGCAGGAGTGTGGAGGGAGAAGCAGCTCCCCCGCGTGCACGCCTGCATGTCCCGCGGTGGTGACGGTACCGCGCAGCCCATTAGCTTCGGTCTACCCCGGCGCACACGACGAGCTGTCCAGGTTCCCTGGAAGACTACGTGCGTATCTCTCTCCTACCTTTCGGCGGTTCATTCTGCCTGTTTGAACTTTGATATACTGGACTTCGTTTCCCCCACCCTCTCTGCTAGGTATCAGAAATAAAATCTCGGATCATCCATCCACACGTCCGCTGTACTCAGGGTCACTGATTAATGCTTTTATTGGTTTGAATAACCACACTGAATCCCACCGCTGGTGTCTTTCAGTTATTGTAACCGCCAAAGCGAAGTCAGTCTGGAGTCTGGGACCCTCTTATTCGGATTGTTGATGTGACATGTATTGTGAAAGCAGCTATTTGGTCAGTATCAAAGATAATGTGCAATACGGCCAAGCACTGCAGATATGAAAATAGTGCCAACTGTATTTTTTACATTATTACATTACAGGCATTTGGCAGACGCTCGTATCCAGAGCGACGTACAACAAAGTGTTAAAGTGTTATTTAAAGTGTTATTTAACCCTTTGAGGAGTGTTGTCACACTATGATGTTTATTCTTTTTATACAGGTATGTTTATCTTATTTATACAGGTATGGTATGCAGCTGCCTACAGCGATTTCTATTGCTGTATTACTGCACTGATCTCTTGCGCGAAGTATGACTGTTCCTACCATGTATTAATGCACATCTTGTAAGTCGCTCTGGATAAGAGCGTCTGCTAAATGCTTAAAATGTAAAAATGTTCTAGAACGTGCCTTAACATTCTAGTTGATTTGAATTGATGACATCATAAAGGACTGCTAAGTGCATCCACAAAGAGCTGTAAAATTCCGGAATAGAACACAGTGAATTACAACTAGAACTCTCAAATAGCTCACTCATCACAGGGTTAATCATTCAGACAGGGGACTGGAAAGGGACAGGCTGCCCAATGGCAGATCCTACAAAATCGCTGGTTCAGGGTAGTGAACACCTTCATGGTTGGGCACTGAACCCTGACCGTGTTGGTGGAACTGTGACCCGCAACCCAGCAGGCATAGTTTGAGTTTGATCGACGGTGTTTGGTTGACCACTCCTGGGGTGTGGGCACCTGTCACCTACGCAGTGACCACGCAGCTCAGCTGGAGGGCCGTGGAGTGAAAAAGGAAGCAGTGGATGCCAGCAGGCACAATATGAATGTGCATGTTTCATAATTGTCTTTGGCCCTCCATAAAATGCAAAGCAATGGCCACACCCCTAATGTCCCCTTTGTACGTGACGTGAGTGACACGCCCCTCCAGGTATAAACCCCTCCCTGTGGGGCAAGGATGACGTCAGCCACTGGCTGCGCTGGGCGCAGAGAGAGTACTCCCTGCGCAGGACGGATCAGGCCAAGTTTGAGATGAACGGCAAAGCGCTCTGCCTGCTGACCAAGGAGGACTTCCGCCTGCGGTGCCCCAGCTCGGGTGAGAGAGGGTGCAGGTGTGGAGGGGGTGGTGGGGGGTCAGTGGGGTTGCAGGGGTGGTGCAGGGGGTTGGGGGTGCTGGGAGATGGGGGCATGCAGGGGAGTGAGAGGGGGTGGGTGGATTATCAAATCAAAAACAATTTTTAAAAGTCCAAGAAGATTCAATGCCCGTTCTAAGCGTTTGTGGGTGAAACTCCTCTGAAAGGCCAATGAATGAATGGTCAAAAGTAGAAGACACAAGGCTTATAAAAGGTGTTTACCTTTATTCTTTTTTTTTTTTAAGGTAAGATGATAGTTAGGGCAAAAAAAATCTTCCTTATAAATGTACAATGTGTTCCAAAGTCCAGAGCAAAGTGAGGTTAAAGGTCTGGATTAAAGCCGCCTCAGTCCACAAAGGAACTTGCTGTGAGTGCTATCGCTTAGACGTTAGTTATGTCATTTGCCAGCAATGACCGGGCATCTGTGTGAGTGGGACACCGCTGGCTTCACCCCACCAGGGGAGTTTTAGGTCAGTCAGGGTTCATTGGGTTATTGCTGCGTGAGCGCCCCCTAGCTGTTCACCGGGCTCCTACAGGTTACCGGTGGCCATCAGTGAGAGATTAGTCTCATTTTCAGACGGCAAGTTCTCGGCCTACTGTCTGATTAAATTTATTGAAAAAAAAGGTTATGGTTTTTGATATCTGCATAAGTTTTTGTTTTCTGAAGTAATTGTCCTTGGCTGGCCATTATAGCACCCAGTAAGCACCCCTTCCTGATTGATCATGTGATGGGGGTCAACAGGGCGAGAGCAATGTGGGTGGGAGTGAGCTTATCACTGAATGCAATGCTTTTATGGTCATGACATTTACAAAAAAGCCTGGTGGATCCCAAGGCTGACACTACTTGTGGCTGTTTTACTACAAAGATGTAAGACTTTAATTAAGAGTAAAGTGCAAAAACAGGCAGAAACAAGAGCCTGGGCGTGAGGAGGAGGGGGGCAGGGAGATCGAGGGGAAGGGACGGACGGACAGGGCGTGAGGTATGGGAAAAACGTCCCGTAGCTCAAGCCAAAAAGGATGCGATTTTACCCCTGCATCAGCTGTGATTGAATATAGGTTGGGTACAGCACATACAGTATGTACCCGGATGTGCCTGATCAGGTTTGGGCATACCTGTGTTGCAGGGGATGTCCTGTACGAGCTTCTACAGCACATCAAGCAGCAGAGGAGGGCCATGGCATGCTGCTCAGTCCCCCAGTCCCACGACCGGGACACCAACGGGTCCGCAGGTGAGCTGGACACATCTGGACACACCTGTCCACACGCCATCAGGCCTGTTGGGCCCCACAAGCCACTCTTTTCACGACTTGCGAAACATTTCTGTACCTTACCTTTTCTGACGAGCTACTGAATGGGCGAAGACGATAAGTGAACCTGAACTCGAGTGGTCTGAATGGACTTAAACCATGCCAGGAAAATGCACCCAACACCATAGCAGAGCCACCGGAACCCTTCATTTTCTCAGATGAGTTCTCAGTTACCTGTAGATCAAGACGAACCCGATCCTAGAGCTGATACCAATAAATGAAGAGAGAAAAAAAAAACATGTAGTAAAAAATAATAATAATAATCTTGTTACTCACTTGTCAACGTTTAATAGATTAGCCCCGTGCCATTCAATTCAGTGCCTGATAATAATAATAATACAGTTCCAAGTAGTAGCTGTGAATATACAAGTTTGCCAAAAGGAAATGAAGGCAATTCCCTTTGTCAAAGTCATTGAATAACATGAGCCACGCTGCCGTGAATAAACTGAGCACTTCCTGGTATGCTGAAAACCAGCTTAGGTTACAGTACAGAGGTTTAGACCTGTGTCAGCTTGTAACTGACACATATTTTGCAATCTTCTGAAACATATTCATACCTTGGTTTTGATGCCCTTTGAAAAAAAAAAATGTTAAAAAAGATTTCACTGCTGGTGAAGTTTTCACTCCAGCAAAACATTGACTTTTTTCTCGAATTAACATTCATGTTAATATACAATAACATATCTACACCTTCATAATGTGATATCCAGGCTCTGAAATAGTCACCACAATTCAGCACCTTGTGGAGTCCCATGAGGCTGAGGACATGTCTGAAGAAGATAATTGTTGTACACTAAATAGCACTAGTATTTATTTTTATACTGCAAATATTTTGTATGGAAAGTCATCGCAATTCCCTCCAGGTGCAGATTGTTATCTCAGTTAACCAATTCGTTGCAAACACAATACAAACAAAGCAAAAAAACAACAACTTTAAAACCATGCATGCACACAAATCTTCACTCCAATGTACACACAAACACATACATACACGCACACACACACACACCACACTCAAACACACACAACACAATTCATCTCAAACGCACACACACACACACAGGTACAGACGGACGTACCACAGTGCAAGTAGGTGCTTTCCAAGGTGGGGGGGGGTGTTACTGTAGGTAGAGGAGCCTGTGCCAACAGGTGTGTCTGATCAGAGCTGGTTCAGCCGCTCCTTGCACAGGTAGGGCCGCTTTACACTGAGCCACCAGGAGAAGCACTCCAGATTACGGTTTGCTGGGGAAAAATACCATTGATTATTTACAATATGTATTTATGCTTGGCAGGCATACTTTACCAAGGAGATGAATACAGGGATCTTTTTAACCTTATGCATTTGGTATTTACCAAAGGTGGACATGTTCAGGATCTGGCATCTTGAGTACAGTGGCTAGCATGGCTTCCATTCGACTACCTAATTGGAAAATTAATTTCAATGAATATAATTTAAGTGAATGAAATATCATTAAATATTTGACAGTAGGTAAAAAATTCCCCACTTCTTCTCTAAGCAGTCAATGTTAAAAATCGCTGTTCATGATAAATCTTAAATAACAATGTAGACACGATAGTCCCAACAGTAACAATGTAACACAAAGAATAATGGCAACATTCGTGCTGATGCTGATGATTCAATGTATAGGTTCAACTTATAGAAAAATGCCAAATTGGATTGCACTCCAGAAAACATTCTCTGTAGTTTTTATTGAATAGAGCGAGCCTGAATCAGGGGGAACAAAGGCAGACGTTTCAGTGGTCGGTCCGTCGCCAGTGACTGGCCTTTAGTTCGATGTACAGCTGTTTTTTTAACGATGTCTGTCTCTCTCAGGACATGCAGGTGCCCCCAGTCTGTCCTTCAGGTCGGTTCCTGTGTGCCAGGTGAACCCCCACACCAGCAGCATGGCTGTGACCCTGCACCACAGCGACCCCTACCTGCAAGGCGTCAGGGAACACTCCTCTCCTCATTACACCTTCCCCCTGCAGCAGATACACATGGGGGGTCAGTCACAAACTCACGCTTAGTTTTTGTTCATGTGTCCCCAGATCTGGGGGGGGGTGGGTTGTGGACTATGGTATTGCTTTCTTTTCTGTCTGTGAGGAATTCTGTCCAAATTCTCCAAAAACAGTTCATTAATAACTGTTTAACCCTTCCAAGAGCAGGGTTTAGCAAAATATAGTGTTCCCAATTTTCACAAGCTGGAAATTGGCATTAGAGGGAAGGGAAGCTGACATGAGTTTGTTGTGTGCAACCCTTCCTTCTCGGTAAGAGCAGTTAAGTTTTTGTCGCTGCCAGTCCCAGAGTTGCAGCAGTGAAATCAGACACGTGCAGAGACAGTTGAAAAATAGAGGGTACAACTGATCCCCAAATTTGGGAGAAAAACGGGGAAAAAATCTGAAGCCTATCCCTTCTATAATTGAAGAGTGCCTTTCCAAAACTCTTGTCCCTTGACCAAAAGTGGACTGAGTGATTTTTGGAAAAACACAATTGTTACTTGCTACCCTGTTTTAAAAATATAGGTCACTTATCTGTTCAGGTGTTTCTTTGTTGTTTTATGTTATCGGATGTATCTAGGGATTTACAACTTCAAGCATGGTTGTCGAACTGACAGATATCTTGCAGTAGTGTTTTAGTGATGTTGCTCATACACCCACTGGCCTGGGAGTGCTGTTAGCCAGATCTGTGTCACTATTGCTCATAAAACTCACGTGGATGCACTTCTGTTCTCATGTCCCTCTGGATAAGGACATCTGCAAAATTACTGTAATGTAATGTCTAGCTTTGAATTATGATTATGATTCTGGCTGATTTGGATTCCGAACCTGACCTGACTCTGAAACCGTCTGACGTTGCAGATTTCGCGAGGAATCTCCACCAGCCCACAGCTGAGTTGCAACTGCACACACCGCCCATCGTGTTCTCGCAGCACGTCAGCGGTCTGACGGGGAAAAGCACGGCCGCAATCCTTCACGGCAAAGAGGAACCACTCAACCTGTCCGGCAGGGTGCAGAGCCCCAACTCAAGGGTCGCCCGCCAGCTCGGCTTAGCCAACGGCAAAATCGCAGGTAACACTGTGGCCTCATGCAGTGCAGGACAGCATATGTCCAGGGACGTCCAAATACAGTATATACAGTATATATATATGCACCGGAAAAGTGGAGTTAGCACTTCCTTAACAACAGCCTTAGTAACAGGGATTTCCGGGATGAAACTAGAAGCCATTTCCAATTTCCAATGAGACGCAAACTTTCCTTCATCATATTTAAAAAACAAGGATTGAAACATGTCTGGAGGTTATTCCTTGGATTAGTTGCTGATGACCAAACTCTTTTATTAAGGAATCGGGCAAGTAGAAAATAAAACTTAAACTGCAGGTATCACAGGTCACTAAGAAACTTTACAACTCATGGGAGTTGTAGTTTGATATTCATTTAGGTGTTTTACTTTTAAGTTGATCACTTGATTCCTTAATAAAGGGTTTATTCAGCGGTTTAACAGTCACTTTCTTCAATATGATGAAGGAAACTGAGTTTAGTCCCAGAGGTTTATGTAGCACTTACCCAGCATATTAAAACAATAGGGTTCACTCCTGCTGACCTCCGTGTTCTGATTGTGTTCCATCTTGGGAACTGAGAGCCATTGGGGATAATTGTAACATAGAGATATGACAAGCTCTTTATCAATGCAGAACAATAAGACTGGAAAATTCCATGTTAGAACACGGGAGTGAACCATCTCTATAACTATCTAGAATCCCTGAGATGTCTTTACTGTTGTGAGGTGGGGGATCACATGACCCATTGATTCAAGGTGTGGACTGATGAAGACTAGACATGGTGTTTCAGGAAAATGGCAGCATAATCACACTTTCATGACACATCAGATCACATGGTAAATGAAGAGGCACTAGGAACCACATTGGGTCATCAGGAAAAACAAGCAAGATATTGAAACTAGAGATAATGCCATTTCCTGCTAATCTGCCAAGGCCCCAACTGTAAATGAGGCAACACACAGCCTATAAATGTTTCCCCTTGTAGACCTCCAAGTCATGAATGTACATTGAGATTAAAATATGAGTTTGCAAGCAAGTCCCAGGTCTCAATGGAAGCTCAAGCTTTGAAGCTTTGAAGTATCAGTGACTCACAGATGTAAACCAATCATTCAATTTGTTGTGAAGAGTAAAACCTTTTTGGTTCACACAAGTCGGTAATTGACAGTTAACTGTAGCTCTATCCATTTTTTTGGTATCATGATGCCTCATTCTCCAATCGCTACTTTAATGCGAAGGGCGTGTGTCCTCTTCTACAGACTGTCGTCTGTTGTGGGACTACGTTTACCAGCTACTGTCAGACAAACGCTACGAGGCCTTCATCCGGTGGGAGGATACAGAGACCATGGTGTTCAGAGTGGTGGACCCTAACGGGCTGGCCCGACTGTGGGGGAACCACAAGGTAAGTTCCCCGGGGACGCCCCATGGACCGACCGGCGCTGGTCCAGATCTTCGCAAATAAGGCTGTGGAATTCATTTCAAATGAAGGCCTGAGAGAGAGACTGGTGACTGTTCATTGTTGCCTTGGGTTTCCCCTCACAGAACAGAGTTAACATGACCTACGAGAAAATGTCCCGGGCCCTTCGACACTACTACAAGCTCAACATCATCAAGAAGGAGCCGGGGCAGAAACTGTTGTTCCGGTGAGTGGAATACAGCGGCCTTCCAACAACGTGAAAACACATGGCTGAAGCCCCATGACATTTTGCCCAAAACTGTGGATTGAGCAATGGTAAACCCATAATATGCTGGCCGATGATATGATAGGTCGTGATGGGAGTAAACCATGAATGCAGTTTCACGTGTGTCCCATGTTGACATGTCCTTAGGTCACCGCTGCACTAAATAGCGTTTCACCCAACCGCCGCCAAATGGTAACATGATCATGCCATCTCAGGCCGAGGCTGAGTGAAATAGTGTTTAAAAAATAGTGTTTAATATTAGAAAGAGTAGGTGACTTGAGAGACTGAAATGAGAGATGTCGGCCGTGAGCGGCGGGAATATTATTGCAGCAAACATCTCAACATCTCTGTAACCTACTGTGTAAGTTCAGTAGTGGGTATTTCACATGTTTGCCATTCCATAAACATGCTTCTTAAAGGAAATAGGAGTGTAAAGACACGTTTGGGGGCGGTGATTGGCTGTCTGCCCCCAGGGGGAGGAAAGCTGCCATCTGTTCACTTGTGTCGGAGTTGGCTGGTCGACGGATTGGCTGGTTCCATCTTGGAGGAGGCAGTTCAGTTCGCCTTTGTCACTGTTGGTCTCAGAGTTTCAGCGGTGAACTCATAACAAATGGCCACAAATTTAGGAGAAAGACGGGGGGAATTTCCTTGCTATCATTGTCACTTGCTACCTTTAAAAAAATTTTACATAGGTAACTTATCTGTTCAGGTGTTTCTTTATTGGATGTATTGGATGTATCTAGGTATTTACAACTTTGGGCATGGTTGTTGAATTGATAGATAGGTAGATGTCTAGTAGTAGTGTTTTAGTAATGTTTATTATGCTTGTACACTCACCGGTCCGGGAGTGTTGTTTGCCAGATCTGTGTCACTGTTGCTCATGTGGATACACTTATGTTCTCTATGAGGGGACAATTGGCCACCAAATTGGCAGAAAATCTGGAATACAAAAAAAAGGTAACATTTAAAAAAAAAATGGTTTCAGATGTTTCCCCTGTTTTCTCCCAATTTAGTAGACAATTATACCCTTTATATACCCATCTCCTCTGAGACGGAACTCGCCCAGCTACTTCTGGAGACTTCTCTGCGCTTTTCGTCGAGTTCGTGCCGCCTCACCCTCACCTCTTCCCCTGAGGAGGACAGCCAAATGCCGTCCCCAATCGGGGCTCCCGGCCAGGGCCGGTCTGGCGCAGTCAGGTTTCGAACCGCGACTGCAATAGGCAGCTCACTCTCGCAAAGCTCCAGTCAAAACGAGCGCGTTAGACCGCTACGCTATCCGAGGCCCCCCACAAAAAGGTAACATTTGAGCATTGATTTAAAAACCAAACAACCTCATGTTTCTCTCTCTCTAGGTTTCTGAAGACTCCTGAGCAGATCCTGCAGAGCAGAGCCGACCGGCTCGACCAGGCCGAGTCTCCGGAACACCTGCCTTCCCCCGAATTCAGAGAGGAGGGCCTGGAGGTGTCCCCTGAATCCAGCTCCAGCCCGCCCTCCCCGGCCTCGCTGGTCATGCCCCCCACCCCCCCACCCTTCTGAACCAATCACCAGGCATTGGCCAGAGACACACGCATTGGCCCCTTCCTTACGACAGGGATTCACCCAATGGCCAATCAGAGAGCTGTGGTTTTGTAGCAGAGTTTGGGGGTGAGCAGACCTGGATGAAATATGTATTTGAAATACATATATTTTTTGAAAGGGTGCAAGCGTACCTCTATCAATGTGGGGCTGGTTGTGACACGGCAAGAGTTGTGTAAACGGACGACACGTGTTTCAGCATACCTTCATCAGATTTGTATTTGGTTGATGCATTTGAAATACTTTAACTCTTTACATGCTGGGGTAAACTACTACACTACTGCAGATCCCTGAGAATTTTCTACGAAACATGTTACTATACCAAAATGTACACATACTATATGAATTAAGAATTTTGTCCTGAATATTGATGAAAGTGGATGCTTCTCTTAATGTTGTCAGTAATCTGCAGGAATTTTACTGGTATCTAAAGGGTTAAAGCATTACATAAAGTTAAATAAGGTATTTGACCCAGGTCTGGTACGGGGCTATTCATAGATCTTGTGAAAATAATTGTTGTTTTATTTTAAATAGGAACCTGTTCAAAGAGATAAAGATTGACTCTGTGTGGCTGGTCATTAAACAGAATGTGAATGGTACTGAACCTAAAAAGTGTTAGAGTTGTTTTACTTGAAATTATATTTAGTATTTTGTGTTGATCACTGGCAAGAAATCCCAATTAAATCCATTTTGATTCCATAAAGTAATAAAATAAAATATGAAAAAAGGCCAAAGGGGGTGAATACTTTTTATAGCCACTACATACTATATATATATATATATATATATATATAGAGAGAGAGAGAGAGAGAGAGAGAGAGATAGAGAGATAGATATGTCCATAGTATATATATACACACAATACGGATATGTATTGCTTTCAATCATATGGTTTTCATAACAAATCCTAAAACATAACTATTAATTACTCAAAACAAAAATATAATTTTTAAACTCAAGAAACTACCAAGCAATTTTTCACATCCTTTTTTTAATAATCTCACGGTGGCAAATTAACCTTTGTATGTTTTGATAACATTACCACGCAGTTCCTCATTGTGGTTTCCTTCATCGTCTTGCAATACAATATTCCCCAGTGTCACCTGACCTGGTGGGGAATTCCTGTTGGGTTGCCAGATCCAGCAGACTTTCACCACCATCTCCAGTCTGGTGTAGGTCCGTTCTGCAGTGGGTGGGGCACAGATCAGCAATGACAGGAAGATCACAATGCCCCATTTATCTCTGTAATGCAGTCGCACAATGTCTGCATTCAATCGATGCTGCCCTACATGAAGTGTACACCATATTGCTGAAGGGGAACTGAAACTGAAAAAGGACACAATGTTCAACAATTGTTTCAGGAACATTGCACTCTTCCACCCAAAGCAGGAAGAGCAAGTTACTGGTGTCTCTGCCCCAATAACGGAAAACAGACAAAAGTACCTGCAGCGTAGTGCTTTGGTCCAAAGGTATCAATGGCATCAAGGAACCAGTTCCTGAACAATCCCCAAACTCGAATCACCTTCTCCCCCGCCTCCAACCCCGCACCGACAATCTCCTCGTTCTGAAGAACACAGCACAGTTGTGATGGAATGAGCTACCCACAACAGATAGGACAGCCAAGTCACTGTCCATATTCCGCCGCAGACAGAACCAGCATGATCAAACTGCATCTTAGCTCAGCAAACTCTAAAACTAGCTCTTCCCTCTGAGCTCTCATTCTGGAGTGAATATCCACATTTGGCACTATATGTTCAAATCTCTTATGGTACTTAAACACCTTACACTCAAACTCCCAGTGGATCAAAAGTAAACAGTGACCCCTGGGTCTTGCCACTGCTCTTCCTTCAAACCAGCTGTTCTAATTAACGCCCCCATCTATTTGCAGCAGGGATGGAAAACTCTGGTCCTGGAGGGTGGGTGCGTATACAAGTTTTCGTTCCCACCACTTAACCCTTGCTCAACTAGGCTAATTAGCTATATACAGCAACTGTTCACTCATAGATTAGATCACAATAAAAGACCAGCCATCTGCTGTACCAGTGCGCATACCTACAAATAGTTAAATAGGTAATTATATGTACATTTCATATTATATTCAGTATATATAGTATATCAAGTTAGTAATTCAATTGGCAAAAATTGGCAACACTGAATATTTTTATTGGCCTTTGATATCCGCTTGTGAAGTAAAAAAGGGGGCGTGATTGCTCTCGGACGGTATCGTGCTGTCCTGAGTCTTTAGTGGTGTCAATGTTTCCTGTCTTTTACACACTTAAAATTGATAGCTACGTTTCAGTAATCAGCAATACAACACACAGTACAGTACAGCGGAATGTAGTTAGTCACCAAAGACTACTGTATTGATCTGGCAAATCTTTTGCTATTAGCTTTTTTTTTTTTTACTATTAGCTGGCTACAACATGCCCGACAACACGCGTTGACATGTTACATTCCTTAACACCAACTTAATTTCTGTAGTAGGCCTAGTGCATTTATTGGTTATTGGCTACTTTTCCAGGTGTTTTCTATAAAATAAAATTCCCCTGTGTTAAGTTTTCCAATGGATTTGCTGTGCTTGTAACCACCTGGAAAAAACATGCTGAACAGCTGCAGAACAAGTTTAAACATTGTTCGCGAACAATTAACTTTACAAATGTGAAACATGTCAGACATTTATAGAATTTAGATGTGACGAAAAACATCGTAGGCCTACATTTGACCAAACAGGAATATGGCACACTCGGTGTTGGTAATGTAACCTCTTCCTCCTCGTGCCGTTGTGCACAAAGTGTTACGTGGCTGCTTACCTGTCGTCTGTGCTCGGCAGCAACGCCAGCCCCTCCTCCAAGGGTATCAACAACATCCTTGGCAGTGTTGGCCGACGACGAACGCCAGGTCGTTATCTTGACGGCTGAATGTTTCGACAGGCTCGGAGTGAGCTCACTGGAGTTTTGTGACTACATTAATGCTACAAATTCCAACCTTAAACTATCCATGGAATGTTCTTCACACAACGTTAACGTTTGGGATTTAGCCAGTACCAACGATGCTAATGGCTTCTTTCACCAATATATACAAAGAGTAGGCCTACTGATAGAAATACGCTACTGCATGCTGACAGCTTTCACCCTCAGTGGCTAAAAAATTATATCCATTTTGTTTCAAATCTAAGACGTGTCTGTAACAATGACAGTGAATTTGAAAAGCAATCAAAAATACAGAAATAAAAGCTAGATTCTGCTAAAGGGGGATACTCACTTAGAGCACAATGATCTTAACGCTGATTTATTCCGGAAAAGATTGCAAAAGAATGCCTCAAAAGGTACACCCAAACCATTTTTTTGCTACACGCTATTGTAGGTAAGCACAACGCGTGAAAAATATTCTCAGGCGCTTATCTCCCCAATTCCCACAATACAACCCGACTGAGTGCAAATGCTAATGGTACATTCAAATGTGTTCCATGCAATTACTGCATTATTCAAACAAGTGACCTCAAAAACACACTGTGTCATTAATTGTAACTCAACTTGTGTTGTGTACAGAGTAGTCTGTGGATCCTTGTGGATGTTTCTACATTGGAACAATTGAAAGGATTGAGTTGATTTAGAGGTCCATTCGGGGAGGAGAGGGATTCAACCCCTTGTTGCAATGCAACACTTCCAGGATTCATTCTGATTTATAATGTGTGCTATTGTTGTGAAGCTGTAGCACTTGTTTATATTGTATGTGTTTCCCAAATTGAGGGCAAAGTGCCAGAGTGGCCAGGTTGACCGCCCTTGGATGTTAAATGACTGGGAAAGTCTTTGAAGTGGAGTTCTGTTTGTTGCTCAGAAAGGCAAGTGATAAAAAGGAAGTGCTGCTCATATTTAAGGAGATTTTTCCAGGCCCTGGAAAAGCACTCGCCCAGAGTGGAGGTGAATCATTGCGGCCAAGGTTCGATTGCCTGGCTCTGGCCGGGAGTGGTGATTGGCTGTCCACCCCATGAGGAGGGGGAGGGAAGCCGGCAGGAGCTCACCGCAGGTACAGAAGTTTTCCCTGCGTGTATCAGATTCACGGTCGACAACTGGGTGGGGTCCGTCTCGAAGGAGGCAGTTCGCTTGCCCTCGTCACTGCCAGTCCCAAGGTAGCAGCTGGTCCCGTAGTTGCAGGCGGCGGGCTCGTGGGGAGGGTAGCTAATTGAATCAATAGAGGGTACAATTGGCCACCAAATTGGAAGAAAAACAAAGGGAAAAATCTGAAACAAATGTTAAAAAATTTGTAGTGCAGGAATTCGAGGAAACAACAATAGTGCTTCCATAGAATCGAGTGGTTCTGCGTTTCCAGCTGACTTCCAGCTAAAGGACCTCTCAATGAGTCATTTTAACAATTGTGAAATTGTCTTGGGTTTTTTCCTCATACAGTACTGTATGACGAATCAGGACTGGGAAAAATCTTTCTTAAAAAGTCATCCGAGGCCAGAAGACATATTTGGAGTTAACCTGTGGCAATTAAGCTCACGGACCAGATGGGCTAAGTAATTGTAAATCATTGATGCTACAGACTTTCACATTGATAAGACCAAAAACAAAGCATGCTTTCTTATGCCATCCTCAGTTCTCACACACCAGTGTTTCATATCAGATTGTCAGGGTCTGTTTCCCATTTACATAAAGGTGCTGAAGAACCTGCAGCAACGGCTGTCCTCAGGCTTGGGTGCGAGCAGCAAGGGGACATTTTTTTAGTCTGCAACATGAACCAAGATGAGGCTAAAGCAGTCAACCAGTCAAACTTTGGGATGATTTCCCTGTCACAAGCGCAGAAGGTTGCACAGTGTATTACAGACGACCTAATTTCATGCTTCTGCTCAGATTCTGTTGAATATTAAAAAGGTGTTTCTGTTAAGGAAACGGTTAGGCCTTTTTTTGGTGCAAATCGGGGGTGAAGAGGAAGCCCTCAAATTCCTGGTTTACTTACTTATTTGGTTTAATTTCTTTATGTAGACTGATCAAATGTAAAAAGGACAGTTTTTGTTGTTTTTTCAGTGCTGATTGAAAGTCTCCAGTACTGATATTCACCACCCCACCAGTTTGGTGACTTCCCAGCTTCCCAGATAGAGAGTGGAATAATTACAGACAATATCTCTGAGAAAATCTACAGTCTAATTTATGAGCCACCGCTCCGAGAACAGGGCCGTCATGTCTCCTCTGTCTGGGAATGCCGCCATGTCCGATAAGGCGCCGCTCTCCGTGTATTTTTCCGGGTTTCTTGCGACTTACCAACTCGGCGTTGTCCAGTGTCTGCTGGACATGGGCCCAGGGATGGTGCAAGGAGCACCCAAAGTGCGTCAGCCGGCACCCTGGCAGCAACAGCCGTGGTCTGTGGAGCGAGTATGTGTGAGTGCAGTCGTCTCCATGGATCATTTCAATATTGACCTGTTTGTGAGACCAACAGTTTCACCATTTAAGCTGTTACACAAAACACATGTACCTATATTAAAATGGTTCTGTGAACAAGACATAGGCTACTCATTGAAAGAGAAATGCAATGTATAAACTTGTATGCTTTTACTGTTTAATCATCAAATTTTCTATCCTGCTGGCAAATGCGCTGCAGTGCTAATGTGTTAACAAAAACATTGCCATGTACTGTAGGAGTCAATTCAAAGGAATTGCACTCCTCTGAATGCATCTTTTAACTGAGCATGTCTGTGTATTTTAATCTCTTTGTCTGTGCACTGGCATCTACCGCCTTACCGCGCGGTTTGTGTGTGTGCCAAATACAAAACTGACCGCAACACTGTCTATGAAGGCAGACAAGACGGCTTGCAATATCTCTCCACTGGTAGGCGCTGTTTCGCAGTTGCTTTATTCCAATGTACTGTGGCCTGGTGCCACCCAGTAACAAGGGGGTGGCAAGCATAAAATTCTTATTCCATTCACATTTTCCTTTTTCCAGATAACAATGACTCCCTCCCCAGTGGTACAAATGCATCTCGCGCCTGCATTCCAACTATTATCAACACTCTATACTGCATATTATCAACAGACTATGTAAGCCTGACCACAGCTAGCCACATTATTGAACATAACACAGCTCAAATGGGGTTGACGTGCCATGCTTCCTGACCAGTGTTGGCACGGCGATGTGGAGACGAGGATCTGTGGGAGACACTCCTGATAAACTGACAGACCTTTGCAGCAGCGTTTCGTCTTCCCCCGGGATTCGCTCCTACAACAGCAATTAAAAACGATAATAGAAAAACCCATTGAAACCAGATGCCTGCATTAAAAATAAAAATTCAGTTAAAAAAACGGAGTAGTCTGGATACAGTCAACATGTCCATAACTTTGACTCACAATTAAATACAAGTGTTTTTTTTTGTTGGTTTTCTTCACAAAGTTTGGCGAGTTTGGCATTGTGAACAGTCTGACAATACAGACTGCCAGTGAGTGGTTAATTTCACCAGCATACAGTCGGCCTCACGATCATTGCAGGACTCTCACCGTGTCCCCGTTCGCCAGGCACATAGACATCTACCTGCAAGACGGACAGCGGGCACACTACTACGACGTCACCGCAAGCGGTTTCGCCTTCTGCCTGACCCTGTTCAACTTCTTCCGGATGTTGGATGCCCTCTTCCTCCCAACCTGCACTGTGACAGCCCCTTACTTCTGTTAATGTAAGACCCCCTAATCTTCTGTTATTGTAAGACCCCCTTCTGTCACTGTAAGACCCCCTCCTTCAGCTACAAAGCTGTTTGGCTCATGCTGGGAGGCAATGTAGTGTAATAGTTAGGGAACTGGGCTTGTAACGAGCTACAGATGAGCTACAGGTTCAAATCCCAAATTGAGAGCATTGCCATTGTTCTCTTCAGCAATGTTGATAACCTACTTCAGTAAAGTATCCAGCTGTGTAAACGAGAGTGTGTGAAAAATGTACGCTGCGTACATCAATAAGGGAGTGTATGTCAATAACGCTGTCATGATGACATGGACATAAATACAGTACAATCATTTAGCAGATGCTTTTATCCAAAGCCACTTACAGAAAGTGCATTCAGCTCAACAACCACTTGATGCTATAATGTCTAAGCACATCATTCGTCAAGTACGCCACACAAACAATGCACGTGGTAATTACATAGGAAATTAACACTTTTTTTTTTTTCATAAGCGTTTGTGTAATGAGCTGTCATTCTGTCATTTTTTTAAACTTTTGCCTTGTGAGGGAATACGAGATAAATATTGCTTTAAAACACTTTCCAGCAATCACTCTTCAAGGATAATGAGCAAAAACATAAATCGGAACATAGACATCAGCAGTAATAAAGATTTGACCTTGGTAGTAATAATCTAATGTAACAGAACAGGGAGTGATTTTCCCAGAGCCCAACTCCCTGATATTGAAGAATGAAGCCACAACGTAGGCCAACACCCACACACAAAAAAGAGATTATCACATTAGAGTCTGTCTCTGGAGCCAAGAGAAGAGAACGGACGTAAAGACCTCATACATCCAAACGAGATCGAGGTGCCCAGCGGTGAGTTTGTCTTCATTTCCTGAAAGAACAAATCTTACACTGTGACTACTGTATTACATTACACCATGAATAGTCTCTAAGGGCTTTTTAAGGTTTTTTTTCCTTCACAATAGGTTGGCCAGAAACAGATGAAGTGAGAATTTCCCCTTCTATGAGGCTCACAGAAAGGACATATTTGGTTGCTTGATGGGATGAAGTTGTTTGGCCTTCATGTACTCTGCTGTGGTGTTCTGCTTACATTGACTTGTCACACCCGGGCTCGTGTTTAATCTGTTATTTCATTTCAGGCTCTCGAGAAGGCGTATAACCACGGATACCAGGATGCACTTTTCGGTGGTAAGAATATTTACAAATATTTTTGTGGTTATTGTTTACCATTGCAGATGTAACAGTGTTACCAGGGCTGGTTATTTCCATGTAACTTGTGATACGCCACGTATCACAATACCATGGTCGCGATACGGTACATATCACGGTACAATTTGCATAACAATATAAAAAGTATATTATTATACAATGCCAGCTGTATGTCCCAGTAGTAACTGTATGGTAACGCAATACATAGCCCATGTTTTTTTAAAATAAATTTATTTCTAATTTTTCTCCCAATTTGGTTGCCAATTATACCCTCTATTTATTTCAATTCCCCACCCCCACGAGTCCGCCGCCCGTCCTCCGGGAGCGAGACACACATTCCAGGCTGATTGTTCCCGCCTCTTCCGAGACGGAAATTCTTCCACGGACGCCTTTTACCTTCTCTTCAACGGACTCGTGCTGGCTCACCCTCCCCCCTCCCCTGGAGGCGGACAGCCAAATGCCGCCTCCGATCGGGGCTAACGACCAGGGCCGGTCTGGTAGAGACGCAGGTTTTGAACCGCGTCCCTGACAGGCAGCGCACACCACACCAAAGTGTGATGCGTTAGACCGCTACGCCATCCGCCGCCCCACACATAGCCCATGTTTTATTATTATAATCTACTTTTCAAAGCAACAAAATTAAGGACATTGAAGGATACTGTATGAATACAAATATCACCAAAGAAAATATCCCAATACTCTTCTGTATCAATACAATGGCACAGCACTAGCTGGCACAGCCCATAGATTCAGCTCGTTCTACCCACGGTGACTAAGAGCTAATCCTAATCCAAGCTAAACCAAACCGCTACAAACAGGAAGTCCTGAGGACATTCACACTGCCGCATCTTTGCACTGGATGCTTGTCTGGGCATTTCATGTATATTTAGTACTGTTTGTGCTGTACACATGTAGCATGTTCACCTCTCACTGTTCGTACTGTTTGTACTATTTACACTGTTACACTACTGTTTATTTTATATTTGATGTTTATTTTATATTTATACTGTTTGTTTCATATTTGTGCTGTTCATTCCTTATTTATCTCCAAATTGTATATTCTCTGCTTGAACTTTACTGCTATTTGCACTGCTGGTTAGATGCTAACTGCATTTCGTTGTCTCAGTACTTATACTTTGTGCAATGACAATAAAGTTTAATCTAATCTAATCTAATCAAAGGGAAAGAAGGTTCTGTAGAAGCCATGGACTAGCAGAAGAAGAAGTTTCAATCTAGACCACATACAACTTCCCATTTCATATAAATAACTGTTTTGGTCTGCTGTAGCGGATATTGTACAATGCAAATGCATGCATATTCAAACTTAGCAAAATGAGACTAAAGGGGGGGATTTGATTTAGGTTTTTAATTTCATAAAAGGGATTAACAAATGAACTACCAAAGATTTTTCAGGTTGTGTTCAGATAGCAGAACAAGAGGGCACAGGTGGGAACTGGTTAAAGGTCAAACTGATACTGTGTTTTTTTTACACTGTCAATCCATAGAAAACCCTAGCCAGGTCATGTAGGAAGTGTTTTTTACCCAGCACTAAAACACCTGATTCAACTAATCAAATCATGGTCATCAAGACCTTGAAAATCCCTTAGCCAGGTCACCCACACTGGCCCTTCTCGGATAAGATTGGACACCCCTGATGTAGGGGTGTTCAAGTCCAGGTTTGATGCAGTGCTGGATACTCTCTAGACCAGGGTTTCTGAAATCTGGTCCCCAAATCAAAATACAGTCCTGGTTTTCCTTTCTCTCAGGTTGTTAATTGAATAATTAATGCAATTGATTGGCTTCACACCTGATTCCCAGGTAAAGGAAGGGTGGAAAAATAGCAGTGCTCGGCCCACGAGGACCGTGATTTAAGGAACCCTGCTCTAGACCATAGGTAAATGATGAGCCTAGATGGGTCGAACAGCCTGTCCTTGTCATTATGTATTATTACATTATTACATCTTACATTTGCATTACATTACATTTTAGCCATTTAGCAGACGCTCGTATCCAGAGCAACTTACAAGATGTGCATAAATACATGGTAGGAACAATCATAGATTGCGCAAGAGATCAGTGCAGTAATACAGTGATAGACATCATTGCAGGCAGCTGCATACCGTACCTGTAACACTGGGAAGGAAAAGGTTAGTAAACGTAAGCAGGGGACAGGGTATATAGTGTTGATCAAGTCAGCAGTGGTGATGACAATTGGCTAGATGTACAGAATTCAGTAGTAGTGGAGTCGGAGGGAAAAGGTGGGTTTTGAGTCTCTTGCGGAAGATGGCAAGTGATTCCGTGGTCCTGACCGACTACGGAAGGAGGTTCCACCAGCGAGGGGTCAGGACAGAGAAGAGACGAGACCGCGAGGAGCGGCTGCCGGGCGCCCGGAGGGATGGGGCAGTCAGTTTGCCAGAGGAGGCAGAGCGGAGGGGCCAGGACAGAGAAGAGGCGAGACCGCAAGGAGATCTTATAAATTAGGGACATTAGGGAGGGGGGTCCATCAGCTCTGTCTGCTGAGAATAAATCAGAAGGACACTCGTCATTCTGATGCATATGCACAGTATAACTCTGTAATAACAGTGTAATAATATCAAATATGTATAATGTAGGAGATTGTTAAATGGGGGGGATGGGGGCCTCGGATAGCGTAGCGGTCTAACGCACTCGCATTGACTTGTGCTTTGCGAGTGTGAGCTGCCTATTGTGGTCGCAAAACCTGACTGAGCCAGACCAGCCCTGGCCGGGAGCCCCGATCGGGGGTGGCATTTGGCTGTCTGCCCCAGGCGGAGGGTGAGCCAGCAAGAACTCGGCGAGAAGCACAAAGGGTGTCTTGAGAAGTAGGTGGGTGAGTTCCGTCTTGGAGAAGGCGGATCCTCGCTGGCCTATGGGAATTAGCTTGAACCGGAGGACAGGCGGTGAATTCGTGGGAGAGGGCGAATATAAATAAATTGAGGGTAGAATTGGTCACTAAATTGGGAGAAAAACTGGAAAAATCTGAAAAAACAATAAACAAACAAAAAAAAGGGGGTGGTGGAGATATTCAAATTACAGGTGGTAATATGAGACAGCCATGTTGGAATGAAAACGAGGCTTGTAGTGCAAGCAACATTCTTTTTCTCGCAGAGGGTACAATTGTGTTCTTCGGACTAAATTCTGGCACAATTCAGTAACCCTACAGTTACAAAGTGACATGCATTTGTAGCTTATGGATATAACATGGTTATATATTTTTTCTGAGAGCGCAGCCCACCGCCCCTGTTCACTTTGAAACACAAACAACTGGGTAATGTGTGCAGTCAATGGGAGGCTATCCCAAGCTGAATTAAAGCGAGGCGTTAGCATGTCTCCCCAGGACAAACCCTAGCCAATCCGTTGATTATGGAAATGGAAGGAGGTGGTGTTGGAATGAGCTATGCGGTTCGCCACTAATTATTCCTCCACGTGAATCTTCTGAACAATCGCTGCTTTGATGATGTACCTTTACGTGGCATCAGCATTGCTAGGGGAAGTCATGTAAGCCTCTTCCAATTTATATTTCCTTACAGAGTGTTACCCATGATTTAGCAAATATTTGCTCTGATGGTGAAGCTACATTGCAGTCTGCATGTATTGTACCTAGCTTTGATACTACAACAAACCGTGTCATTGGATCACTATGCAGCCATCTCAAATGTCTCCTGTATCTCTGTGTCACAGTAAACAATAACAAAATACAAAGAGGACTGTGTCTGTGCGTGTGTGTGTGAAAGGGAAATTGATAAGAGAGAACATGTGTGCGTGTGCGTGTGTGAGGGTATGTGTACGTGTGTGTATTTGTGTTTGGGTGTGTGTAGATATGCACTCAGCCCTGTTCCACGATGTAATCATGCTGTGCTGAGAGTGTGTGCGCGTGCGCTCGTGTGTACAAGTGTGTGCGTGTGTACATCTGTGTGCATTTTGTTATGTGTGCATGTTTGTGTGTGTGTGTGTGTTCGTGCGTGTTCATGTATGTGTGTGTGTGTGTGTGTGTGTGCATGTTCATGTGTGCGTGTATGTGTATGTATGTGTGTGCGTCTGTGTGAAAGTGTGCGCACGTGTGTGTGTGTGTGTGTGTGTGTATGTATGTGTGTGCGTGTGGTGTTTGGCAAATGATGCTGCTCCTCTCTCTCCATTGTGCATTGAGCAACACCTATACTACCCAGAGCAACAGGGTCACATTGATGTTATTCTCCTGTGATAAACAATTCAACAGCACACACACCACTGGCACTAAAACAAGGTGCACTGCTCTGACAGTGGCCAGCAGTTGTCCACATTCATTACTGTGTCCACCAAAAATAGAGCTGCCCGCCACGGTCAGATCACTGGACGGCCTTACCCAGAACGCCCCCTCTGTGTAGTTAGAGTGCAGGTTTCAGCAGGGAGCCGACGCAAGCTTCCCCCCACTCTGACCTGAGTCTGGGTCTCTAACCCTGGCAGAGAGATGGAACACAAAAAGATGACAGGCAAGTGGGCCAATCCAGCGCTAACACCGTGAGCGCTCACATAATGGAGAAAAAGGGTCACCATTTTTAACACATTTTATGACATAGTGCTTCGAGATTTCGTTCCACATGACAGGAAAAAGAATGTATGGCAAGTTCCTGGACTTCTTGTTGCTCAGCGCAATTCCTGTGAGGGAATAGAATTTGCAGCGAGTTTGTTTCCAGTCAAAATAGTCTGAAGCCTTGCTGTCTGCAATGCCTCTGTTGTTCTGCGCAGTCATATTGCTGAAGGACCCTTCTCATTGTAGCGACGCCGAACATGCTGTGGTTTAATCGGCCCTACCGTACATTGAGAAGAACGGTCACTTATCTCACGTTGGCAACCTCCTGTAATGTATGGATAACACCAAAAATGTGTGTGTGTTATGTCTTTAAATCTCATAGAGTACCTGCCCTTTATGAGGAACGGCCTACCTTCCCCAACCACTATGCGCCGTGGGTGTGAGATGAGATCTCAGACTCTACGAGAGGAGGAAGAGGAGGAGGAGGTGGAGAGGGAGGTTCCAGCAGCAGCCCCGGAGGAGGGCTCAGAGATTTTGGCTGATCGCTTCCAGGCTCAAGATCACTTGGCCTGGAGCCTGAGCTCCCTGGAGCATGCCCTGTATCTGAGCCTGCCAGCCTGGGTCCGGGCAGGTATGCTCTCGGCCCTGTTCCATGCAGAGTGTGCGTGTGTGTGTGTGTGTGTGTGTGAGTGAGTGTGTGTGTGTGTGCCAGGCCAAGGGCAAGACAGGGCACCTGGGGCTGGAGGTAACACGATTTCAGTTCAGACTATTCCGGAGATGGATTCAAATTCAAATCATTCGTTGAAATGTTTTTAAATTCATGAATTGGAATTTCGGTTCATTTCCTGAATTGACTGAATTGAAAATGGAATTGACCCCAGCCCTGTAGGGAACCATGTATGGTTGAATTTTGATTAATCATTAATATGGGAAATGCTGGATAATGGATGTCGCTTGGGTGCCTAAACATCTCACATACCTTTTTAAAAAGCGACTTTTTGTCGCTGGCTAATTATGATGGCCGATTGGACGCTCTTCTACATGTGCTTGGCACAGCTACGTACTGGGTTTGTATAAGCACTGTATGACTTCAAAATTACTTTCCTGCATTTATATTACAAAATTCTTGGAATCATGTGTTGATGCTTTTTTTTGAAGACCACAAACATTCAGTTCGGTATGGAAGAAGTTCAATACAAAACAACATCTATATGGGCCTCTGTTGTATTTAATCTGACATATTTGTACTTATTATTTAATTTAATCTTTGATTCACATTTTCCCCCGGTTTTTTCTCCCAATTTGGTAGCCAATTATACTCTGTATTTCTTTTCGATTTGACCCTCCCCCACGAACTCGCCGCCGGCCTCCGCGGGACGAGCTAACACCTCGAGGCAATGTTCGCCTCCTCCGAGACGGAACTCGCCCAACCCTTTATGAAGTCACCCTACCGCTCCTCGGCGAGCTTATGCCAGCTCTCCCCCACTCCCCCTGGGGCAGACACCCAAATGTTGCCCCCTATTGGGGCTTCTCACCAGGGCTGGTCTGGTAGAATTTGTTTTGAACCGCGACCGTGATAGGCAGCTCACACTCGTAAAGGCGTTAGACCGCTATGCTATCAGAGGCCCCTACATATTTGTTCTTAACTTCACTATAATTATGTATCTTACCCAGAAGGCTCTTCTGTAGCAGATTAGGAAGGACAGCAGATACGTGATGGCGGTGAAACTATCTTTTTGTTTTAGCATTGCTGTGCAATCTCATGCCCCAAATTGGACTGACCGGTTTTCCCAACACGCTACCAGCACGTGTGATGTCATACCTGCTCCTGCCCTATACACTGACCGTCAGCATCTTCTTCACCTTCACCTACAGGTAACGCACCTGCTCAGATTACACCCCTCCTCCAACGGAGAGCACAATTTAAGGTGCGACAGCTTTGAACCTGTACCAGTGACACTGTGTGAAGGTGCTGCAAGGAAGTATGGCACTTAAGAACATCGGAATGTCGGAGTGTCTGTTTCTACTTCTACCTGTTAAGCCATTCCATGCTTTAATAGTCAGACGTGGCTCAACCTAAAAAAGCTACTACAGTGAAACCCTAATCACATCTCCTTTTACTGGGCCAGAAGAGATTCAACTTCTTTGGTCTTTCTGTGTGTGTGGGTATGTGGGTGCGGGTGTGTGTGTGCGCACGTCCTTGTGTGTGTGTGTGTGTGTGCATGTGTACATGTGTGTGTGAGCACATTTATGCGTGTGCGTGCATACGTGTTTCCCTTGTAGGCTGGTGCTCAGGCTAAAACACATTGCCAATGATGCCTACTGGCTGTGGCAGGATATGAAGCAGGTCGTGCGCTTCTTCTTCAACGTCGCTGTGTCCAGCTTGAAGAAGAACGTGGTGGACAGGTGAGTGTGAGATCCTTATTCATATATTCACCCTAGTGGCTGTGGGGTGCATCACTCCTCCAAGGGCTCGTGCTTTAACTGGACACGGCACCCGACAACCAACCACACTGGACCTTTTTATCAAAAGAACTGATTCATTATGTTGACTGTGGACCCACAGCAACCAGGGCTGGTATACAGCAGCACAAGAATGTTGGAATATCTTATTTGAGCAGTTTTCAGAATCAGAATCAGAATCAGAAAACTTTAATGATCCCCGGGGGGAAATTGGGACAAGTTACAGTTGCTCGCACTCAGACATATCACATATGTGGGACACTCTAGCTCCGCCTTAACCCTCTCTGGTGTCACTGCTCTCAGGTTCCTGCCCTCCTCCTACCTGAGGCCCACGTTGGAGTACCTGTCGGAGTGCGAGGGTCCCACGGGGACGTCCCACCTGCGGCGGCGCTCCACCCTGCGCTTGCAGCTCTCCACCGCTGGCTCCGCCCCCGACGACAGCACCGGCTCCAAGCCTCGGGCTTTCGCCTTCCTGCTGGACCTGGCGCTGGAGGTGGACAGTCAGCCCGACGCCCCCGGCCCCACCCCGGGCCTCTGCCAGCAGCCCCTGCCTCTGGAGCACCACCCCGACTCTGAGGGGGAGCTGGAGGCCTCTGCCACCCCGTACATCTCCTTCCCCCTGGACGAGGAAGAGGAGGAAGAGGAGGAGGATGGGTCCCGAGACGGGATGGATTAGGTCATGGTTCAGAGGCCGCGCTGAGATCCAAACGGTCTTGTCTCTGGGTAGAGTCCGGGGCTCTGAGGAAGCTTGCCAAGGCAGGACGGTGTGAATGGAGGCTCCCATTGGCCCCAGTCAAAAAAATAGAAATAAAAAATCATAAAATTGTGTGTGTGTCACTGAAACATAAGCAGTTCTGAGAATGAAACTGCCAGATTTTTTAGTAACGGGGCATGCCTATGAGCCTAGCCGCTAGTGGTGTTCGTGTTATCGCTCTTTCATCTCTGTCAATGAGCTCTCTGATTGGCCGCAGCGCAGTGGGGAAGAATGACGATCACACAAGCTCTCGCCAACAGCCCAATGACGCAGCTCAAGATCCTAATACTGCTAATAATCTAATCTATGTGTACAGTTATGAGGGAAATATTAATCTGTACCGCTAATATTCCTTCTGACTCAGCACTCCATCTATCAATTAAAGCAGTTGATTACACACTTAACTCGCCTCACCCGAGGTTCGAATAAATTCAGCGAACAGCCCAGAATGTTCATGGCGAACTGTTTTCTTTGAAAGGCGAAATTTGAAAGGGCAGCGACATCTGGTGGCATTTTTGTTCCCTGCACACTGTTTTCAACACCGTTCGCTTAGGTTTGCGAAGGTTCGCGGGGAACAAAAGCAAACAGAAGAAAGTTTGAAATTTGTTCGCAAACTTTTTGCGGACGTTCTCCATTGCTTTAACCTTTGCACCTCTGGTACAACATTACGCTGCTCTGCCTGCAGTGTGTGAAGTATTGGGTATTGGCGGCCTTTGAGAAGTCAGTCGGATGGGCCTTGTTTACCATTGTCTTTATTTATCACTCTGGCATGGAATTATATATTGTGTGATAATCATTTATCTTTAAACAGTATTTACTTAGAGAAGAAGAAGAAAAAACTATTTAAGCTTTTTGTCAATAATATTTACTGCTAAATCTGATGTACAGTATAATATTAATGAATATTAATAAAAAAATATTTTAAAAAAATTGTCTCTGGTGTATTCCTCATTTTGTCTCAAATGAGTTATTTGCCTTTCACCATGATGATGTCTGACAACATTATTTCAAATGTGTGTTCCCTCCTTTTTATACCCTAGGGAAACAGGGAACCATTGTAGGCCCCTGTATAGTTCCAGAACTTTCCAATGAACTCCAAATAAGTTGTATATTTTTGAAGATTTGTTTTTGTTGGATTCAATTTAAAAGAATAGTTAAGAGCGTGAATAATTGTGATCCAGATGTTTTCTAGAAAAAAAACTATTAATAAAACAAAATATGTTTTTCTGAACAACTGAATTAGTAATTCGGGCTGAAACTCTTAACAATCATTCAAACTGTGTAATCAAGCTTGGATAGACTAAAAACCATAAACAACCATCTCTGGCACCATTAGTTGTATGTATCTCCAGGAAATGCAATGTTAAGCATGTTAAAAGTGGGTTATCTCCAACATTTTAAACTGGATGTGGGGGAGGCAGCTTTCGCACTTTGCTTCAGTTGACAATTCAAGTTTTGTGTGACATATACAGGTTGAAATGGTGTCCTTTTGAGTTAAATAAAGGTTTGAGCTGTATTTTATGGCATGGTATGGTATTTGACAGCTAGTGTTGAGCTAAAGGGCATGGAAGATATCCAAAACGTACCCTGTCTGCACTGCCAAGTGTTATAAGCTAACACAAATGGCCAAAGTAGATTTATTTTTACGGCTGTTAGATCTGAGTGCACAAGATGCACTGTACTACTCTTTTAAAAACCTGGCTCTGTAGTTCCACACCAATCCAGGGTTTGCGGATTCTATGGGGTAGGTATTATATGTTTTATTCTTCCTGCTTCTTGTAGGCCATGACATATAATTTGTATTTATAATTTAGGATTTATGTTTTGTTTTTTGTTTTCTTTTCTTATTTTAGCAGCATTTGGCTGTCCGACCCAGGAGGAGTAGGGAGGGTGAGCCGGCATGAACTAGGGTGTCTCCAGAAGTAGGTGGGTGAGTTCCGTCTCAGAGGAGGCGGATCGTGGCCCACCTCAGAGAAGTGGCTTGACCCAGAGAATGGGTGGCAAAGTTCGTGGGGGAGGGAAATTTGAAATAAATAGAGGGTGTAATTGGCTACTAAATTGGGAAAAAATCAAAAACCAATAAATCAAATCTGTAACACAGCAGTATTACTTTATTACCAGTTTTATCACTAGAGAGCGGAAAACACAATCCAAATTTCTTATTGAATTTGAAATGCACCCCTTAAAATATCACATACATTCTCATAAAAAAATCCAACACTAACCTGAATGATACACTGGCTCAGAGGCAGCTTACTGTACAGTGGTTTATCGTCTTGGTAGCCTGAGTTACGTCATATCACTGTACAGCATCATGTTCACAATGAAATTCAAAGGCTCTGGAATAACTGTAAACAGTGAGGCAAATTGTCAATTGAAAATGTGATTTGATTAGCACACCATGGAGAAAATAAAAATACCATGAAAAGAAAATCAATGGGAATCAATTTCTCGAAATCTACCACACTAGTTACATGATGTCCTCTTGACATTTCACAAAAGAAGACATCCAACACAACAAAACAATAAATATTAAGATCAATAGACATTTATTCAGTTTATTATTATTTTTTATGAACACACTTCTAAAAAAATGGGACAGATTGGCTTGTGTATGCCTGCATACACGGTTACAAAACATTGTTTTTTGTAAAACTGTACAACACTGGACATTTTTACAGGAAAAATAAAACAATTTTAGTTCACATTTCAGGTCACAACTCAGTGTGGCCAATCACATTTAAACCACAGAGTCACATGGACAGTCCTGTGATTCTTTTATACATGCCATTTAGCAGACGCTTTTATCCAAAGCGACTTACAGTATGCATGAATGCATACATTTTTCAGTATACGTGGTCCATCAACCATCAACCATCAACCTAGGCGTTGCCATTGCCATGCTCTACCTACTGAGCCACACAGAACCACAGCACAGAATTCTCTTGGGAATTCTCTCATTACACATATCACACAATACAGTCATTCGTTCATTCCCGCTTCCTATATTGATAACCTGTTGCGTTTCTAAAAAACATGCCAGCATGGCACAACATTATCACCCCCACAGCAACAGCAACTGGCATTGAGAGATGAGGAGTGTTTCCGTAATGGTAGGCACAGCAAACCACTCTCCCCCAGGAAGGTGCAATAGCTTGTGCTCTCATTGCATTTACACTACTTTGTCTACAACCGCTGCTCTTTGCCCTGAATTGGTTCCAGGGGGTAGTTCCTCCTTCTGCCAGCAGAGGCCAGGAATTCACATTTTTAACCAATTTCCTGAATTGTGCGGCCTGACTCGCAGACTAATAAAGCCCCTTTATTGTCCCGTCAAGGGCAAAAGAAAATTAGAGGACATCACCCACCGCCTGCTGGGTCCTTTACTGTTCTTGTTTTTACTTTCTGTTTTAATTGACAGGGAAATAGAGAGGGCTTATTAGTCTGCAAACTGGGTCATGGGTTTAGAACAGGGGTGGGCAATCTTACCCTGTGTGGGTGCAGGCTTTTGTTCCAACTGAACAGTGACACACCTGATTCCACTAATCAAAGCCCTGATTGAAGACTTTGATTAGCTGATTAGTCAAATCAGGTGAGCTACTGCTCGGCTGGAACAAAAGCCTGCACCCACACCAGCCCACACAGGGTAAAATTGCCCATCCCTGGTTTAGAAGCACCGATCTTCTTGAGTTTCAGACGTTGTTTAGAAACAGTTTTCTCCAGCGCGGGGATCTTCCGAGGGGGAAATCCCCAGCTCTCGTTGGTTCTTTGGCAAGAACGTAGAAAGGAGCAGTCCCCAGTCCCCAGTCCCCAGGAGAGGAGCATTAGTTCAGCCTGCGGTCTAGTTCATTTTCCCAGCGTCCGCTCGCGATTAGTCTGGTCCCATGAGACTCAGAGCAGCCTCTGCCCGAGACATCTGCGGTCAGACAAGGTCATGTTACACTCTCACCAATACACTCATTCTGTCAAGCTCATCATCTGATGCATTTCAATGTTTCTGCACACACATTTTGCACTTCTGCTTGTGCAAAGACAGACGTGTAAACAGGAAGTGAAATGGGGAAGTATGGCTACATGGCAACCCCATGCATTGATCATTGTGATCAGTGCGCATGACATTCAGACACAAACAGAGAATCCTGCGATTGGTGCTTCGGGCACCGCTTCTCCGCAGATTCAGTCGGAAATCGAATCGGGTTGAGAGGCTACGAGGAAGAATCACAGAATCAAGGGTTCCGAAATGAAACCTGTGGGATTTTCAAAGGAACACGGCCTCAAAAAAGCTCCAGAAGCACTGAGATCCCACGTCCACGTGAACCGAATTGCACTTTTATGTTAAATCAGTCAGGAGTGCTGATCTAGAATCAGGTTTCCCTGTCCATAACCTAACCATATCCATTAAGAGTAAAAGGCTAAACTGATCCTAGATCAGCACTCCTACTCTTAGAATCTGATTAGCTCTAGCCAGTTTTAGCCATTATGTCATAAGTCAACGGTTGAGTTGGCTTAAATCGCCACCTCTAATTGGAGCACCAACTACACAGGATCATGTTTCATCAGAAAAGGAAACTGACCATTGTTTTATGAACTATATTTTTCTTTGGCACAATACATTTATTATCATGTTTGTCCTATTTACAGAATGACCATTTACTGTAATCATGACCGTTGTGAACGTATTATTATTGTAGTTCCTGTTTCTCATGTAATGTCTATTTGATGCATTGTGGATTGCATCAAAATACCATTTTAAATGCGGGAGAAATGCTAGTTCCATTGTTGCATTTGGCAAAAGTGGTGGGGACAAAAATTGGCCTTTTCAAATAACGCCGGGGTCCCAGACAGAAATCACTGCCCTGGCTTGGCATAAGAACTGAACAGATGTCTGTTCTGTGTCTATTATTGCGGTCATTCTTGTTGCTCCTGCGGCGTGTACGGAATATCATATCAGCCTCACATGTTGCTCTGGATACCAAAAATAAGTCAATGAATAGTACATTTAGCTTAAAGACTGTCTTTAGGAATTTACCGGAACGCAATCCTTGCTCATCTGGGTGAATCGGTCCTGCAGATACTGGTTCCCGAAGCCCATGATTCGGCCGACCGCCTGACTGGACAGGCCGGCCACCTTGGCGGTGAAGTCCAGGGAGAAGGCGAACTTGACCAGCTCGGGGGCGGGCGTGGCCTCGGGCAGCTTGCTGGGGACCTCCTCCTCCACGTAGCGGTCGGCCAGGTGCTGGAAGTCGGGGTAGGACAGGCTCTGGATGAAGGAGCTGATGCTGGTTTTCTGCTTCAACTGGGGAGAGAGAAGGGAGGGGTGGACTCGTTGACTGCTGTCGGTCATTACAAACTCAGACCCTGAGACGTCCAGGGGGGGATGGGCTACCCCTCTTCAGTCTGGTTGCCCCTAAAGGTTTCTTCTCATTCGTTCCACTGAGGGAGTTTATCCTTGCCCTGGGCTTGCCTTTGTGGGGGTTCAGGCCTGGGCCTGCTTTAGAGCGTATTGTGAGAAATGTTTTGTAAAACGCGCAACACAAATACGTTTTGATTTGATTTGATTGATCAGACCGGTCAGCCCATTTCAGTCTTTGCTTATTTATTTAGCTAGATTGCAATGGTTTCGTGTAATTCGCATCCTATGGAACGACCCGCTACATTGAGTCAATCTTTATCTCTTTGTTTAAAATAAAACAACAAATCTTTTCACAAGATCTATTAAGAGCCCCTTACCTGACCTGGGTCAAATATTTTATTTAACTTTATTTAATACTTTAGCCCTTTAGACACCAGTACAATTCCTACAGATTACTGTACTGACAATATTAAGAGAAGCATCCATTTTCACCAATATTCAGGACAAAATTCTTAATTCATATAGTATGTGTACGTTTTGGTATAGGAACATGTTTCGTTGAAGATTCTCAGGGATCTGCGGTAGTGTAGTAGTAGTTTACCCCAGCATGTAAAGAGTGTGATTATTTCAAATACTTCAACATGAAACATTTCCCCCCTATTTTCAGAACAAAGTTCTTCTTTCATGTGATTGTACATTTTGGGTTAGTCACGTTTCCTTATATTCTCAGGGATCTGTAAGAGTGTTTCTAAATTCAAATTCAAAACAATGCAATGTATATGGTATATGAATGAATAATGTGCAATGCTGATATAGCAATATAGTATGTAGGGCAGGGGTGGGCAAGGAGGGCCATATCCGGTTCTGGATTTCATGCCAACTTCTGCTCTGAATTATTTAATTAGCCCATTTACTCATTTAAGTGATCTCACATTTTAGCTCTGAGAATAAGCTTGCCTCGTAGACGGGTGGCGAGTTCTTGTGGGGAGGGCAAATCAAAATAAATATAGGGTATAATTGCCCACCAAATTGGGAAAAAAAATGGAAAAAATCTGAAAAACATAATAAAATAATAGAGTACCTATTATGCCCAAGAGTATTATGCCCAAAGGATACAAAAATCGACAAAGAGAAACTGAATAAATCACATGAAACGCAGGTCAGTGAAGCCGAGTGACACGTGAGCTTATCGTTGTCCTAGTTAAACATTTGTCAAACATTATCTATCCATTCTTATGATACCTTGAGACATAATTGCCCCGGGTCAGTTTAAAATGCACAACTCAGCTTGCAAGACCTGCTGGGCGACCTCTGATCAACAAGCCAGATCATCATGACACACGAATGCATGGGGCTCCAGGTGTTTCATATCGGTTCCCATGTGTGCCTGTGCCTACAGGTAACTGCCAAACTAAAGGAAACACTAGAATGAAGGGTTCATTCACTCTTCCAGGAAGACAATGCTCCCATCCACAGGGCACGAGTGGTCACTGAATGGTTTGACGAGCATGAAAACAATGTGAACCACATGTCATGGCAGTCTCAGTCACCAGATCTCAACCCAATTTAACACTTACAGGTGTTACTTAATGGTGTTACATCCCTCCAATAGTCCAGACACTTGTAGAATCTATGCCAAGGTGCATTGAAGCTGTTTTGGCAGCTTGTGGTGGCCCAACGCCTTATTAAGACTTTATGTTGGTGTTTCCTTAAATTTGGCAGTTACCGGTATATGCTGACTGAAGCACAAACTGAGTAACTTCCAGAACGAAACTCAATTTTGAAGCCATTCATTTTCAGTGGGACACAAACTTTCCTTCATCATGCTGAAAAAAATGACTTGCCGCTGTTCTTCAAATGATTTGTTGTTAATAAACCCCTTTACTTAAGGATTCAAGTTATCAACTTAAAAGTAAAATGCCTAAATTAATATTGAACTACAACTCCCATCAGAGCGCAATGTTTCATAGCAACCGGTGGGAACTCCAGATGTAGTTTAAATTTGTACTTTTTCAATTTATCACCCATTTCCTTAATAAAATGTTTTTCTTGTCAGCAAATAATAACCCCAAGGAATAACCCCCAGACATTTTTTCACCGCTTCAATCGTTTTTTTTATATGATGAAGGAACGTTTTTGTCTCGTTGAAAATGAATGGTTTCTGGTCCGCAGTTTCATCCCAGAAATTCCCGTTATGTTAGGGCTGCTGATAAGGAAGTGCCAGCTCGACTTTCCCCACGCATTGCGATACATTGAGCCATGTATAGAGACGGGGCACAATACCTCCATGTCGATGGCGTCCCCCTGCTGTTTTAACAAACTGATGATCTTCTCTATGGTCGCCTCGTCTGAGAACACAGAGAAAAGCGCATACAGAACGGGGATTCCATAAATGTACTTTTTACATTTTTAAAATCTTTTTTCCCCTAATTTTTTTCAATTTTTATCCAAATTTGGTAGCCAATTTAACCCTATTTATTTTGATTTGCCCACCCCCACGAACTTCGCCACTCGTCCTACAGCATTAAGCCAATTCCAAGGCCAGATCCTCCTCCTCCGAGATGGAACTCGCCCCCCTTTTCTGGAGACACCCTTACACGCTTCTCAGCAAGTTCGTGCCGGCTCACCCTCCCCCTTCCCCCTGGGGTGGGCAGCCAAATGCCATCCCAAATCGGAGCGCCCCACCAGGGCCAGTCTGGCACAGTCGGGTTTTGAACCATGACCATGATAGGCAGCTCACACTTGTAAAGCACCAGTCAAAACGAGTGCGTTAGACTGCTACGCTATCGGGCACTTCTTCATTCTTAAGAAAGAAGGACAACTCAAACTAATGACCTGGCCTGCCCAGTGTCCAGACCTCAATCCCATAGTATGGGACAAACTAGACAGAAGAGTCAAAGCAAAGCAAACCACAAGTGTCTCTGGGAATTGCTGCAGGAGAGCTGGGAAGACATGTTGGGTGATTTCCTGCTGAAATGTATTAATATTAACAGAATGACCCATGTTTGTGAGGCTGTTATCACGGCAAAGGGTGGCTATTTTTAGGAATCCAAGATTTAGAGACAATTTTCAATTCAATTTTCTTGAACATTGCTTTGATGTGTTTTTTTTAAATTTTCAAGTATTTACAGAAACTTATATGGTGTAAAACATTGTCAATTATGAGATAAACCTAGTTTCCAGCAGAGTACTCAAACTTTTGACTGGTACTGTACATGCAGGACAATCAACATCATGAACTCTTATAAGAATAAAAATGTGATATGGTTCCCGTTGGCAACCAGTTAATAAAACAGGGTTTGGACTGACCTTTCCCCTTTTCCCCTAGTAGGTCTATGTGTGCTCCTAGCAGCTATTCTTGTAAATAAGTTGTACCAACTATTTATATGACATGCCGCCTCGCCCACTTAGTGGAATGAACGCACTTGTTTTCCTTAGTTGCTCTGGATAAGAGCTTCTGCTAAATGACGTAACTGTAATCCAGGAATTGGATTTGGGACTTGGCAGCTGTTTCTTTAAATGGTCATGTTTCTGGTTTGGTACCAATGTGTGAATGCATCACAGCCTGCCCTAGCCCTGTTTTATTAAACTGTTTGTTGACCATATGCTGACAAAAAACAATGCGTCAATCAAGTGATAAAGACAAAACACAAATTATTGTGCGGCACGACACGCAAGATAATGCGCATTACCTTCAGCGGCCACCAGGGTGGCCCTGCTCTGAATGGTTTCAGAGAAGGTCGGGTGGCTCTCGTCTGCCGGACTGTCCTTCACCTCCTGCACTATCCGCTCCAGCTCCTCGGACACTTTCTCATAGTACGTGCTCATGGGCTCCACACGCATGACAGCTAGAAATACCACGAGCAACACAAAAACCCACAGATAATAAGCGATAATCACACTGACATTTTCTCAGCATTAGAGCTCCCTAATGGATCCGCCCGTTTGAGGATCGCATCGATTCCAATGTTGGATCCCCTTGTGACAGGGATTTTCACATCTTCACCTTGCAGTCCACCAGCTGAGCTGCAGCAGTCACTGCCTTTGGATGACCGCAGCCCTTATACAGCTGGCACAGTCGGATACGCAGGTGACTAAGTGAAGAGACGGGGAAACCCTGTCGAAACTGACTCTCCCCTCCCCGGCCAATGACGCTTGGCCCTGCTGGACTCCTGACCACTGCTGTGGACTGCGGGGAGTTCATCGCTCATCACTAAGCCCAGCTCCCTAACCATTAGACTGCACTGCTGCCCAACACGTTGAGAGCCATGCCGAATACCGATGGATCGTGTCGCCCCCCCTTTCACCCGTACTCACCTTCGGGCGGTCCCGTGGCACTGACGATCCGAAAAGTGGGCATCCTCTGAGCATGGCTTCTGTCCGAACCTTGGCGGTGGAAGGACAGCTTCAGAAAGGACGGCTTCCTCCCTACGGTCTTCCGGGGCCGGAGGGAGCCCTGGTCCGCGACGCCCAGGGGCTCGAGGACAGGAAGGCAGACAACGAGTGGGACGGGGTCCTCCTCGTCCCTCACGCACTCCGTCGTCTTCTCTGCGTTGGGCTCGCCGGCCTCCTTCTCCTCTCTCCCCTTCTTGGAGAACAGGCCCAGGAACCTCTTGAACCGCTTCTTCTCCCTCCTGGTGCCCTTCCTCGTACCCTGGCTCGTCTCCGCCTCGGCGGCCGGCGGCTGGTCGCTCGGCCCTTCCGTGGGGGAGGCCTCGACGGCGGAGAGCACCCGCCCCTTCTTGGCCGGCCCGCTTCCCATCACCGGGCGGCGGGATCCGTCGCTGTGGGACCTTGCGGCTTTGCAGTTCAGCCGCTTGGCCACGCTCTTCGCCTTTGTGGATTGGGGCGGCAGGCTCTGCCTCGGGAGAGAGCCATTGTTGAGGCTCAGGCTGCGCGTCACGTACGCCTCCAAGAGGCGCTTGGTGTCCCTACGCCCCAGGGAGAGCAGCAGGGGCTCCTGAGGGTCTGGCTGGTGCGCTGGCTGCATCATCGATTCCCTGCAACGAGCGATGGGAGCCATTTTGTTTAATGCAAAACATATCTATGTTTGGACATTTGTTTTGTAAATATGACATTGTGTTTAACTTCATTTATCGATATTGCCTATTCATATTTGCAAGTATTTTGTCTTCATGTTATCTTTTAGAATGATAACTCACCCTAGCCTATGTACTTTGGAACTGTGACAGGTAAACAGCTATGTAGGCATGGGCTGTATTTAATGTAAATAGGAAGTTACTTATAGGGGAAATGGAAGATAAGAGGCAGGGAGGCAATACAATTTTTCGGCATGGATTTTATTGGTGTCTAAAGGGCTACAACCCTTTGCTTATCAAATACTACTTTGCCCTACCATTAAACCGGTGATGGACAGTAGCGTCACTACAAGTAGCGAAGCTACTAGCTTAACTACATTTCCCAGTTGCGTGGAGGAAGCGTCACTATTTCGTAAATCAAATGACGGGATAGCTTTTCATAGCTTTTAATGTGGGGTAGGTTTAATGTAGCGGAGGTTAGCTATGTGTTTTGTAGAGTAACTGGTAGCTTAGCTTGCTACATTTTCCAAGTAGCTTGCCCAACACTGCATTAAACCATGCTGCCTTTAATATCCATCAAAATAACTAACACAGGGCAAAAGGCATATATGTATAATAATAGTACAGAATCAGCGATATAATAATAAACCACCTCAAGGAACTATACAGTTTTATGAGATCGAAATATGTCGCGCATATTAAATATCTGCTTTGCGGAATCCCGTCTCAAATGCAGAGAATGTACTCACAATAACCATTAAGTGTACGCCAATTCTAACGTTACTGTACAAAAACGGAAATCGGACTCACTGTCTGCCGTTAAAGAAACGCCGTGCATGCTGTATTATATGCCAAAGGAACGTACAGTATCATCGTTCCCACTGCGACCGCTTCAGACTGAAATTAAGTTAAAAACGGAACATGACAGAATGCGCCTCCCCTTCCTGGGTTCTTCAAGTGAGTTTGAAAAGTTGCGGTGGCCCTGCCCAGCGCTAGCAGCTAGGCGACATTCTACTTTACTCCAACATTGGCTTTTGACACATTTCACTTCACACAGACGTGTGGAAATTATTGGATCGGTTCCATTTCAGAATGATCAGGATACATTTATATGGAAGTTACATTAGAAGTTACAACAGAAAGGCGCTTCACTCGCCGCTTAGGAAAGGGCCATTTTAAAAAGACACCGGTAGTCTTGGAAAGTGGTCATCAACAAGGCAGGAGATGAGATTCGCGCGAGGTTTAAAAACTAGCAGACAGTAGCTAGTTTATTATTTATTTTATTATCTTCGAGCTCCAGGTAGATCCATTTGCAGTTGTCCCGTGTTGTTGTTTCAATGAATATTGAACCGAGCCGCCCACTGTAACTCTATTGGTTGGCGCAGGGACGTTTTTGCCGTTATTATGTGAAAGCAGGGATCTGCTTCCAACCGTTATCGCTATCCATTAAAATAAATAAAAAAAGACATCCATCATGATTTACATTCTAAAATATATTGATTTTCGTTTTGGAGGAAATAAAACTGCCTAATTAAGACGAGGACAGACAAACGATGTTCATGATTTGGCAGAAGGCTTCTAAAATATTTGTACATTGATTTACCAGGTCATGCCGATTCGTTTTGTAATAAAGGTAACTCACCTTGGTGTTTCAGTATTCGACATTCTGCACGATGTAGTAAAAGGTTACCAGCTGGATCCGCACAACTTAACTGTTGGAGGCTTGATCGGGCAACAGACCAAGGATCGATCAACGCCTACCTAGACTTTATAATCGCCACTGTCTCAAGAGCCAAGGGCGTGGCTACAAGAAATAATCAGGTATAGCTACCGGATAACATGACGTCATTGCCCGTGGGGACACCTATAGTTCTGGTTAAGTGTGTCGTATTTGTCATGCCAATAAAGTTCCATTTGATTTGATTTGAGTGAGCACAAACTATTACTGCATCTATTTTGGCCAAGATGAATATGCACATCTTGTGTAAAGGTGCCTTACTATATACAGTACATGGCTTTATATAAACTGGCTTTCTCAACCTCATCGGCTAGTCACACCTAGCCAGGTGTGTGCTACACTATTGGTGGTGTTTGAGGTGTTTCCCCTCTTCACTGCAAAGCACTTTTTGAATGCAGTCAATTATTAGTTATTATTATTAGTCGTAGTAGTATTGTTGTTGTTACTATTAGTATTTTGTATTTCAGCTGCATTTCACAAATGTCCACGCTAAACAAGGGGTGCAATCCTTTTAATGATCTGTCGTTGTATTTATTTTTTCCCCTTTTCTCGTCCTCGTGCATTTGATCCTTAAGCTGTACAGAAATCGGTGTCATATCGGAAGCAATTTCTAAATGTCGAGGCATCTTGTGGGTAAGCCCACTCGAGTTGATCTTTTAGCTTGGGTATTGTGATTAAGGCTGACAGCATGACGTAAAGGGAGGGGTATGGTATAACTTTACACGTGAGAGGGCTGTTGCTTTAGATTTACTCATCGATAGGGGATTGCTACAATAGTAACACTACCAAAATAAAAAAGAGATTTGGGACCAGAGTACCAGCTTGGTTCCATTACCTGTCCTGTAGGCTAGCACCAATGTTTTCAACTTGACGCGCACTGTAACAGGTCACCAATGAAGTTAGACGAGGATGTGAACGTTTGTTACAAGGGCGAAGGTTGTAGACAACTCGTGGTTCCAGCCGAGACTCAAGGCACGGGAGGGCGATTAGCCTGGGCATGATCAAGCCCTAGCATGCCCTGGTCTGACGTTAACAGCTGAAGGGGGCTGCTAATGCTGACAGGCTTGTGACTGTGAGTGCAGCGTCTTAGTTTCAAACTACACCGACACACAAAAAAATCTAATTAAAATATAAATGTATGCTTTATAAGTTAGTGTTCTTTGCACTCCCCGTATGTCCGTGCGTTGCGTTATCCAGACCTATTTAATTTTACGATGAACAGGATGCACCAAACCAGTCGTGCCAATCAACCTTTAATCTCATTGGCTACCTCATGCCCGTCCTGTTTCCTGCAGCTGAAGTATGAGAGCACGGCTTGTTACTATAAATATGCATAAATCAAATGCAGAAGTGCTCCAATGTTATTTTACTCGGACGAAAAAGCTTATTGAGAACATTTAAAGAGATGATGCAAATTTCAGTGAGTACAGTAGACACAGGAATTCACTGATAGCTGCGGTGTGTGTTGACTCTGAGGGGCAGAAGTGTGGGAATAACAAAGAGAGAGATGCCAGCATTCCTTTCTCCCAGCCTTTTGATTACCATTACAAACAGCTGTGGATACAACTGTCTGTGGGGTTGTGCCTCATACCGTATCGGCTGCAGGGGAGAGGGGGGCCCTGCAGGGGGGCTTTCACAGTCCAGGTCGCACCCCAGAGCCAAATCACCTCACACACCACTGTGACTCTCCAAAATAGTCACAAAATCCCCTCCCCTCTGACCCCCTTCGCACAGCTGTTGGTCATACCATTGTCATTTTGAGTCAGGCAAAATAATATTGTGGGTAAAAGCCCCGATTCCAATGACCAACTCCGAGAAGGTGGCGTGATTGCTAGTATTTGTCTCTGGTCTTTTGATTAACTGAATAATTTATTCAAGCTAACATTTCTTTGTTTCTCTCACAGGATTTTTCTCACACTACAGTATTATATTCCTCTTGTATTTTAGATTGTGTTTCTATGTCTTGAAGGATGGAAAAAAGTATTACCAGGTAAAGAATTAATGATTAATTAATTTACCTGATTCTATTTTTCCTTCTACCTCGATGGTTTGAGTGCGTGCTTCACTTTGTTTAACCCCCTGAGGTCGACTGGATCGCCGACTCAATCACTCATCCCTGTACTCCTCCTGCTCGACCCATCAGCTGCATTCGACACCATCAACCACCAGTACCTGCTCTCATCTCTCGCCGAGATGGGAATCTCAGGATCCTAACTGGCATGGTTTGAATTGAATCTGGCTGACTGGTCCTACCTAATTTAAATCACTGGTGCTGGCACTAGTGGAACTGCTCCCTCCCTCCCTCCCCTCATTCAAGTGCACGTCAGCTATGCTATGTCAAAACACCTGCGTGTGTACATAGCAGAGCCGCCAGAACCCTTCATTTATTCAAGTGTTTCTCTTGTTTGGGCAGTTACTTGTATTTGAGTGGTGCAGCCCTGGGTGGGTAACAGTCGAATTTAACCAATTTAATCAACCGAGTAAAAAAAAAAAAAAAAAAAAAAAACATTCAGGAGAGAAATTTACAGACTGGCCTATCTCAACTCTTTTTATTTCTCTCCATCGGGACAGAGGGTTGGGACAGGACGGAACAGGGGGGGACTTTGTCCTTAGAGTCAGGTGTGGTCCTGTTTCGAGGCCAAGTTTGGCGCTATGGAGCGCGATGTGAGGTCATTGTCAGTAAACCTGCACTGAGGCCATTTCATTTGTCCGGAAATACGTAGTTTCTACTGAGATTGACTTTGAGAGAAGTACTTAAGAAAATACAACGGAAGCACCGTGGAGCCTGATTAATCATTTCTGTGCCTGCGCTCACAAGATCATTAAATATGAATGCAGATGGTGAGAGATTGACTGAAGTACAGCAGTTAAACGCACTGTTGAAATGCTGTCACTTGGACTTGGACATGAATGACTGCAGGCCAAACAAATGAAAATGTATTTGTCGCGAGCGTTTCCAGTCGTGCAGAGTAAATCATTGATAAAGACGAGCTATCATCATAGATATGACAACTTGTTCACTAAAGGTTGTATACCACCTATCACACAGAGCAGGGGGTTTCCCGGTGTTCTGGTGGCCAAATTCCCAAACTAGCCCCAGTTTAATGGTTTTAATAATCCCTCCCTCTCCACTTCTGAAATGAAACTAAACTGGGTTCAAAGTCCAGGGTAAAAACAAGTATGAGTAATATTTCATATTTGCTCTGTACACCCCTAATCCCTGCCTGACAATGTGTTGTATCCACTGGCATAATAAATCACTGGGATTATTACAGTCAAATCTGATCAGATATAATGGGTAAGGCTATACACGTCTTTTGGTGATTTCCCATGACATATACTTTTCATGGGACATGGTTTCAAATGCATTTCTTCCCACTTATGTCTTTATATTAGCCAATTGTACATGCTTCTTCATCTATCTGAGCAAGAAAATCAGAAATGTAAAATTCATGATTTTTCACTTTTCGGAGGCAAGACTATACATTTATGTTTTTTGGTGATTTCCCATGAAATATACTTTTCATGAGAAATGTCTTTAAATGCAGACTCCCCTGGGACCTGGGATGTTTCGCTGTGTGTGGATATCGGTGTGAAAGGCCAGGACACAAAAATGTGTTTGACTAATGCTTCCTTCCAGGGGCGTGTCCAGGGAGGGGCCTGGGGGGGCACTTGCCCCCATAGAAATTTGGTTGGCCACCCTGGGTGCCACCCTACTTCATCTGGCTCTTGATAGGTTATTAGGTTGTCAATCACATCTTTTCAAATGTATTACATTTTGAATGTCTCCCCCCTGTGTGGTTCTGTGCCACTCTTGGGTCACTCCTGTTAAAGTGGTCTGGACCCGCCACTTCTGCCTTCTGGTCTCTTTGCTTTGTTTGCTTTAAATTTTTTGTTTGATGTTTAATGCTCCAAGCCCTTAACCCTTAGGAGTCGCCGATCACGCCGGCGTGATCAAATCAGTAACTGGTTCAAGACGCCGTAGCTTTAAAACAAAGTCACTTTGAGCATTGCCGTCAACTTCACTCGAAAGTTCTGTCTTGAAATGACTTGAGTTCTGTCTTTTGAATGACGTTGAAAGACCAAGTAAAAACGGAGATATCATTTTAATTTGATATAAAAATTATATTTACGCGTGCGTAAAAGCGCATACAGTATGTGAGGCAGGCGTCGCATTTGTTTGAATATCTTCTGCGTTTTTTGTCATATTATGAAACGGAAAAAATGCCTAACTAGTTTTTGGAGTTGGAGTTGTTGTGCAGGAGAAATGAGGCGAATGCTAAATGTACCACAAACCTTGCTTTTGTACGTCGAGGATGACGAACTTGAAGAAATGATTGGTAAGGAGTCTGACATCGAGAGTGATGCTGACGACGAAATTGACGACCTGTCTTTTGTCCTCGACAACGAGACAAAATAGCCCAAGACCTCAAGGGCTACATTGCCTTTCACCAATGCAGCAAAACAAAATTCCCTAAAAAGCAGCAGATGTAAATTTAACAAGAATAATTTCACTCACTGAAGGTTTGGCCAACTGCTTGCAGAAGCCCGGAATCTTTAAATATCAACAAGAAGCTTTGATGTGAAGCTAAATTTATAATTAAAAAATAATTACTATCAATTTGTGTTAGAATGATGGAACAAACTCAGGCAACGTAAATCTCGCCATCCATGGATGTTGCTGTCATATATACTGCTACTGCCACCTTGTGGACAATCTACAGGTACACATGCAGAATTGATTTGATGTCATATTTAATACATACATTAAATATTATTTATAATTATTAGTAATTAACGCATTTATCACTGGACTTTGAAACCAACATTGAAAATTGACACTGCTAGCAGTATTTTCCTCTTTTCGTTTTGTGCTGCCAAAAGCTTATTTAAAGAAGTTCCAGTCACCTTACTCAGCTCACTCTTTCTTTTCAGGAAAGAATGTTTAATTATGGACTAGATAATTGCACCTAATTAATCTTTAGTGCGTTAACGAGCATTCCCATAGGTTCGTTTCAATCAATCAATCAATCAATCAAATTGTATAGAGGTTTGTTTATAGGCAGACAAGGAGAGGGTACATTTTAGAGCCAGAGGGTCATCGTTTTCATCAACAGTTCACAAATGGTGAAAGCAGCTCCCACTGTAGGCAAGGCAAGGCAAGGCAAGTTTATTTATATAGCACATTTCATACAACAATGGCAATTCAAAGTGCTTTACACAGAGCATAGAAAATACAGAACAAGGATAATAGGTAAGAAAATACAAATAAGTGAACATATAATAAAAAGATGTAAAGATAAAAATAAAAAATATTTATATACCTCATGGTTGCCATACATTTAATCGAAAAATCAACAACGATAATGAAAGATTAAAATGTGCGTGTGCGCAGTGTGACCAACGTTACGTAATTGAGCTCGGAAGACGTGAGGCAGCGGCTCGAGTCTTCAGCTCAGCGGGCTAATCGTGTCTTTAGACGAAACTCGCTGCAGTTAGAAGCAACTCCGTTACAGTTACAGTGCAGTGCGTGCAGGCGTACAAGATGAGTCAGAGATGCGTACTACAGATGGAATGTTATGAATGGGAGATTGTGAAATTGAATGAATCCATTTTAAAAAATCGTCATAGAACTATATGGACTTCTGTGTTGTTTTTCAGCGGTGTTCATTCTCTGACCAACATTTCCTGAATATCCCGTTTACAGCAGTTTGAATCACAAACCTGGTACATGGTACCCTGTGGTGGTAATGCTGAGTAAATACACAGAAACCGTTCGACTGCATTTTGCATTCTTAATAAACTCATTTTTATAAAGAACTATTACTGGTCATCAAATTAAGAATAGTTGGTAATCAAACGTATGCTCAGTTAAATTAAAAACGTTTTTCTGTTTCCCCATTTTTCTCTACAATGGACGGATGGATTGAAATGACACAAACATGAACCATTTTTGTTTCAAGTTTTTCTTGTATTACATCTTCTTGACTTTCTAAGAGTTTTCACATTACATCATACGCAGACACATCGAAGGCAACAATTAAATAAAAAGACAGGATCCTCAGAGAAGCCTCACAATATGTTCCAATGTTTCCCTACGAATGAGCAGCAGAGCACATGGTGTGTGCGTGAGCGTGTGTGTGCATGTGCATGTGTGTGAGAGAGACATTAATGCTAAGGGGAAACAGAAAAACAGGTTTGCTCCAGCAAAGAATCATTTCCATTCAGAAACACCTCAGGCACATTAGAGATCACCAAAAACAACACAAAAAAAAACTGACATGTTGAGGTGAACTACTATTGCCATGGAGACTATGCTACTGTATCAAACAGCCCTCTTCGTAACACTAGAGAGGTCTTCTGGACCCAATGTATGTTTAAATGCACATTCAGCACTTTACCATGTAAAAACTCTTAACACCATTCCCTTTACCTCTCGATACCGAATTGTCAATACTTCATCGTTGCTTCACAGAAACCATTTCAAATGAGATCTTGATGTTGCATGACTGACGGTCTCATTAACGAAAGGCCTCCATGATTAAATGTTGGTTGACTAGCAGGTATAAATATGAATTGGGGGTGCGGGTCACCGGGCCTCTTGCCTGGGGAGAGCGATGAGTCTCTCCATGGCGCTGTGGAACGACTGCCGCCCCTGCTGGACCAGGTTTGTAGGCGCCAATCTGTGTCGGCCCAAGAGGTCGCGACCCTGCACCGTGTGACCCCAAGTGAACTCCTCGCTGGTGAAGGTGAGGTCATCCAGCAGAGACTGCAGTGTCGTCTCAGGGTCATGTGACCGGCCCCGCCCCTCAGGCTCGGGTGGCCTCTCGGAGAGGCACTGAGGGCTTCTGGGTTTGGAGCCCCGGTCAATATCGGGGCCAGCTTCAGTGTTTTCGCAGATCGTGGCTTCAAGGTCCTCAGCAGACCTATGGCCCTTGGCGCAGCCTATTGGGGGCGCCGTTTCCCTTGGCCGCGGCTTGGGGCACACAGGACAGCGAGGCGGAGGGGGGCGGCGGAGGGGTGGGGCTCAGGTGCCCGCAGGTTCCTGGGTCTCAGCGAAATGGGGACGACCCGCTTGGGCTCAGGCCCGGGGCAGTGCAGGTCTGTCTGGGTCAGCTGACTCAGCAGGAAGCTGTCTGTCAGCTCCTGGTCCGCCAATAACGACAGACTATTGTCACGGCTCTGCCCCCTCTGAATCTCGGCCCCGCAGAAGGCGAAGGACAGACTCACCCTCGACGGTGGCTCTGGCGGGACGTCCTCCGGTTCCCCGGGCTCCTCCAGCTCCAGGGGGGCGACGTCCTGCCTGTCCTGCCTCAGGGCCCCGCCCTGCTGGCCCCCCAGCTCCAGGGGCCCCGCTCCCGCTTGGGGGACTCAAACACCACCCCTCGGGGGCCGGAGCGGCGGGGTGGTCCCACAGACGGCCGGCCAGGTGCGCGGGGTCAGGTCGGGGCTCCAGTTGGGAAGGCATGGCCATGAAGCGCCGCACCGACTCGGGCACCACCAGGGGGCGCCGTCTCTTCCGGGGGCTGAGCAGGGCGGAGAAGCAGGGGAGGTACGTGCCCACGATGGGAACCAGGGACGAGGGCCGCAGGGCGGAGACAAAGTCCTCCAGCTCCTGGAAGGAGGAGTGGTCCGAGTAGGGCACCACGTGCAGGCAGGGGTGGAAGGACACCACGGGCCGGCTGGTGGGGAGGATGGCCAGGGTGGGCTGCTGCCGGTTCCAAGCCGCCAGGTTGGGGGAGCGGACCTCCGATTGGTCCACGGCTCGGATACGCCCCGCCCCCGGCTCGGTCGTGAATACGTCGGGCAGATCTAAGGCTCGGAGCGTGTCCAGTCGCTCGGGGCTCACCTCCACCCACGTCCTGAACTCCAGCGCCAGCTCCACCAGCAGGGTCTCCTTCCCCAGAGAATACAGGCCTGCAGGGGGAGCCAGCGAGGCAAAAGGTCACCTCTCAACAAAAACCACAACCTACTACGCAGACCCAGGAGACCAGGAGAGGTGAGTGAACTGTGCAATGAGCAGCTTTAGTCAATCAGAGGACAGCGAGTGACTCTCAGCCTGATTAAGGCTGTGGGAAATCGGAAACGGGAGTCGCGCAGCTTCTAGAACGAAGCTCAGTTTCGAAGCCATTCATTTTCAACGGGACGCAACCTTTCCTTCATCGTACTGAAGACAGTGACAATTAAAACACTGAAGAAATGCCCGGATGCTGTTCTTTGAGTTATGTGCTGTTAATAGACCCCTTTTATTAAGGAATCGAGTGATCAACTAAAAGTAAAATGGCTAAATTAATATTGAACTACAACTCCCATGAGAGCGCAACGCTTCAAAGCGACCGTTGGGACCTGCAGTTGTAGATTAATCTTGTGCTTAAGTTGATTGCCCAATTCCTTCATAAAAAGGGTTTCTTATCAGCACATAATTCAAGGAATAACATGTTTTAAACGTTTCAATCATTTTTTTAATGTGAAAGCAAAGTTTGCATCACACTGGAGATTAAATGAGGACTGTTACTAGGGCTGTTACGGAAGTGACAACTTTCTCAGAAATGTTCTAGAATCCAAACGACCTCAGCCTTCTACACGGTCTCTAATCCACAAAATAAAACGTGCAATGCCGAAAATTATGAATATATAATAATAATATTTGTGTTATTGTTTCAATAAGAGCACAATTACAATAGAACACCGTACCAAACAAAATAAAAGATGAAAGGTGTCATTTGAGAGAAGGAGACGGTGGCAGTGAAAGCGCTGTCAGGTGCGGGCGGTCTCACCGATGACCACGCTGTGCCCGGGGTGGGCGCGGATCAGCTCTTTGATCTGCTGGGTGGCGCGCTGGCGTGATGGCAGGCTGCGGGTGGGGTCACAGTTGGTGTTGTCCAGGTACAGCACGTCGATGTCCGTGTGAGTCCTGAGGCACGGCTCACGCAACATCGCCGGCGTGTAGCGGAAATCCCCTGGAAGACCACGCGTCAGTGTGAGTGCTCACTCGGTGTGCTAGTGTTCATTCTCAGTGTTAATCTGAGTGTTCACTCTCAGTCTTAGTTTTCACTATAGATGTTAGTGTGAATGTTCACTCTGTGTCAGTGCTCACTCTGTGTCAGTGTTCACTCTCAGGGTTAGTGTTCATTCTCAGTGCTGGTGTGAGAGTTCACTCTGTATTAATGTTCACTGTGTGAGTGTTCACTCTGTGTTAATGTTCACTATAAGTGTTAGTGGAAGTGTTCACCCAATGTTAATGTTCACCCTGTTAGTGTGAGTGTTCACTCAGTTTTAATGTTCACTCAGTGTTAGTGTCAGTGCTCACTATAAGTGTTAGTGTCACTGCCAATGTTAGTCTAGTCACCGTGTTAGTGTTCAATCTCAGTGTTAGTGTCAGTGTTCACTCACAGTGTCAAGCTGTAACTGTTGACTTTGTGCGTGTGTGTATATATATATATATATACAGTAGACTCAGTAGTTTTTATTCATACCCTTGATAAAGATGAACAAAAGAGATCGTATAAAATAAACTATATAAGCAATTAGCTTTATTTTATGCTCACAAAATTCAGAAAATTATATTCTTTAATACAGTAATAATGCATTGAAACTGCTACTAAGGTGAGGTTGTGGAAGACAGTTTCATGTCACAGGTCATACACCATGGCAAGACTGAGCACAGCATCAAGACACAAGGTAGTTATACTGCATCAGCAAGGTCTCTCTCAGGCAAAGATTTCAAAGCAGACTGGGGTTTCAAGATGTGCTGTTCAAGCTCTTTTGAAGAAGCACAAAGAAACGGGCAATGTTGAGGACCGTAGACACAGTGGTCGGCCAAGGAAACTTAATGCAGCAGATGAAAGACACATCATGCTTACTTCCCTTCGAAGGGCTGGAGAGCAGTACAATAATGAGTGTCTGCAGGCAACAGTGAAGCATAGTGAAGGTTCCTTGCAAGTTTGGGGCTGCCTTTCTGCAAATGGAGTTGGGGATTTGGTCAGGATTAATGGTGTCCTCAATGCTGAGAAATACAGGCAGATACTTATCCATCATACAATACCATCAGGGAGGCGTCTGATTGGCCCCAAATTTATTCTGCAGCAGGACAACGACCCCAAACATACAGCCAATGTCATTAAGAACTATCTTCAGCGTAAAGAAGAACAAGGAGTCCTGGAAGTGATGGTTTGGCCCCCACAAAGCCCTGATCTCAACATCATTTGAGTCTGTCTGGGATTACATGGAGACAGAAGGATTTGAGGCAGCCTACATCCACAGAAGATCTGTGGTTAGTTCTCCAAGATGTTTGGAACAAGCTACCTGCTGAGTTCCTTCAAAAATTGTGTGCAAGTGTACCTAGAAGAATTGATGCCGTTTTGAAGGCTTGTATGGGACAAACTGGATAGAAGAGTCAAAGCAAAGCAACCCAGAAGTGTCTCTGGGAATTGCTGCAGGAGATGGGAAGACATGTTGTGTGATTTCCTGCTGAAACCTATTAACCGAATGGCCCGTGTTTGTGAGGCTGTTGGGTGGCTATTTTGAGGAATCCAAGCTTCAATTTTCAATTCAATTTTCTTGAACATTGCTTTGATTTTCCTTTTATTTATTGTTACATGTTTTTTTGTCATTTTCAAGTATTTACAGAAACATACGGTGTAAAACATTATCAATTATGAGATAAACCTAGTTTCCAGCAGGTGTACTCAAACCTTTGACTAGTACTGTATATATCATTAATTATTTTACTTATTGGTAAATGTTCTCTCTCTCCAGACAAATGGCTATATAAGTAACCAGCCTTGGTAACTGTTCCTGTTTTTGATTTGACTAATGTTTTTTTCTTCTTCTTGAATTCATGAACAACAGCTGCAATAGCCAAGAACACCACTCTGTGGATCTCCACATAAGTAGGCGTAAGTAGAGTTACATAATTAGCTAATTATGATGATTCAGGTATCACAATGCAATGGCTGTTAAAAATTAATCTACAAGAGGCTGGCATATAGACACATATTGGATTGTCACCATTTCTCTAGCTCTACCGATACCTGGATGGGTTATACGACACTGCCCCAACCCATCCAGGTGTGTTAGACAAGGACACGCCTCCTCCTTACCTGTGTACAGGATGGTGCCGAAGTACCCCTGGAAGAGGAACATGACGGCCCCGGGGCAGTGGTTGGCATCGATCAGTGTGACTGTGAGCGTCTCCTTCCCGATATCATCCAGCGGAAGCAGGTGAGCCTCGCCCTCCTCCAACGGATGAATCCATTTCTGTTTCACCTATAAATCAGGATGAAAGAGCAGACAAACCAGCTGGAGAGAGATATACCATTCATATAACACATCAACACGTCTTTCAGCTGGAGAGAGAAATACAACAAGGTCCATGAGGTCTCGTCTTGCAGCCATAATTATAGGTCAGGCCTGCCCAGCATGGTATACATGACCCTGTGCATGCTGGGGTGTTAGTTGCTTCATTAATGGCTGGGCCACATCTGTGTGGTAGCCCCTGCTTTTAATATTGTTCTCTCTCATTTACCCAGATGTTTTTATTTTTTGTTCACTGCCTGTAAAAACTAGCACACCCTCTCAAAAGGGAAAATGTGAACACCGCTATTCTAAGCACTCATAAACTAGCTCAATCAAGTTCATTTTGTCTTCTTATTTCAAATAAATGTTTTACTTTCTTTTGTTCAGACAATGAGATAATAGATTGTAATTTACCTGACAGTTTTGACTGACATCTGCAGTCTTCCTCTGCTGCTAAACATCAGCTGACGACGCATCACAGCTGTCAGGTGACGCATGCAGATGTCAGCTGTCAATCTATTATCTCATTGTCTGAACAAAAGAAAGTAAAACATTTATTTGCTCATAAACTAGTTTCGGATCCAGTCTCTATAGATTGTAAGAAGACTGCACCTTTCATACAAGATGTTCAAAGTGCTTTACACAGAATGCATAATCAGAGAAGATTAAAATATATATAGTCAAGATCAATTTAGTAGTGCATTTAATCAAAAGCTCTTTTGAAAATGTATCTTCCCTGATATTTATGGGTCCATAATTTTGGAACAAAATCACCAACCTTCTTATGACAGTTTCTGGTGATCTCTAATAGACCTGCATCTTGATCTCAGTGTTCTAGCTGGTGTGTAATTTGTAAGATTTAGCTAGTTTAGGTCCTTGTCCATTTAGAGCTTTGTAAGTGAGAAGGAGGACAGTCTCCAGGAAGCCAGTGTAGAGCAGCTAGATTGTGTTCTCTCCTTTTAGTTTTGAATAATCAGTTTTTGGAGAGTCTTTCAATGGTTTTCTTGGGAAGACCAGTGAAGAGTAGGTACAGTTTGGGAGAGAGAGCGAGATAGGTACCATAGAGAAACTCATGCACAAGTGCTACCAGCAATGACTAATGACAACTTCACACTATCACTATAGCGCATTTGTAATCTGTGCATTTGGAAGTAGAGTAAGCTGCAAAAGATGTGTCATGTCCAATAGACCAGCAATCACACTGTTATCATAACGATGAGGTGGCAAGTTTAATATCTAGCTTTAATAACGTTTTAATATTGCAGAAACATTTTGCGGGGTAATTTGTTAAATCAACCAAAGTTCACCCACATCACCCCTCTACTCTCCTCTCTGCACTGGCTCCCCATCGCAGCACGCATCTGATTCAACTCACTGGTGCTTGTTTTTCAAGCGGCTAGAGGAACTGCTCCCCCTTACCTCCAGACACTCATCACACCCTACACCCCAGCCAGACCCCTCCGCTCCGCCTCCTATGGCTAACTGACTGTCCCATCCCTCCGGGCGCCCAGCCGCTCCTCGCGGTCTGGCCTTGTCTCTGACCCCTCGGTGGTGGAACGACCTTCCGCAATCGGTCAGGACCGCGGAATCACTTGCGATCTTTCGCAAAACTTGAGACTCAAAACCCACCTTTTCAGACTCCACTACCACCAAATTCTGTACCTACCATTGCCTACTTGCTCAACACTTCTTGTATATGTATCCCTGCCTGCTCATTTAATAAAAAACATGTTTTACTAACCTTTTCCGTCCCAGTGTTACAGGTATGGTGCGCAGCTGCCTGCAACGATGTCTATCGCTGTATTACTGCACTGATATCTTGCGCGAACTGATTGTTCCTACGGTGTATTAATGCACATCTTGTAAGTCGCTCTGGATAAGAGCGTCTGCTAAATGCTTAAAACGTAATGTAAAAATGTAATTCGGCCGTCAAGTACTGCAGACGCGACATCTGAATCATACAGCCTGGCCAAGACATAACAGCGCAAAGCTCACAACAGGTCAATTTTACTGGTGCACATCACACGAAAATAAAGTACGCCATGTTCTATGCCCAGTTGGGTGTCTGTAACTTACTGCGCGGTGCATACGTGCGCATACCTGCAGTTTGAGTGTGAGAAGCGTCGCGGTGGTGGGAGAGCAGTAGATCGGCCGGTTGGTCCAGGTGGAGGTCAAGCCCACGGTGTGGTCACTGTGCATATGCGACAGGAAGAACAGACGCACGTGGCTGCATTTCCGCACCTGCCAGACGTCTACAGCCAGGGGTGTGTGTGGTATAACCTTCCCGTTCATCTTGACGGCACAAACCGTAGCTTGCTACGACTGCTGAAACGGTGAGCATCTGGCTCCTTCGGTTTTCTTTAAAAAAAGAAGAAGCTAGCATTAGCTGCAGGCACTCCATTCAAAATCACAGCACACTTCAAAGTGTATAGTTACAATTAATCTTGCTAGCTCGCTAACTAGCAACAATATATCCGCATGGGCCAACGATAACTTTAGCGAACTAACATCTGCAAAACGTTCGCGACATTTAGCATCGTTTCATGGGTTAAAAAAAGGCATAAAGAAGCAAGTTTGTAAGCAAACGGTCAACTCCATACATTTCGCCATTATATTAATCTGGATATGAGCGTAATTCCAAATATCAATTTCCATTAAAAGCAACGCAGGTTTATGCATACCGCCATTTTTCTTTGACCTGTTTTCCACGCCTTATTATTGCAGATGTTTAATATTGATAGACATGCTAACCAATTATAATTGGATGTTTTCTCTCTATTGTCCAATGAGGATGGTTTTATATAGTGAGGGGGCGTATCGATAGAGTGTTCCTATTGGTCAGGTGCTCTGTCAGTTTTACGTGGCCATGTAGGGATGGGGGCAATACTTCCGCGCCCTTTTTTAAAACATGGTTGAATTCCAAAACATAAAGCGTCCTATGTTTTTCCACAGAGAGCTATATGTTTCACTTGTAACAGCGGTGATTGGAGAGTATCTGGTGGCAACCATGCCAAAGCCAGCCTTGTTTTGGTAGAATTCTCTACCTGGCCGTTCAAAACAAATCCGAGATTTCAAAATGTTTTCCACAACAATCAATTCCTGGCTAAAACTCGGCCCAAATTGTAATCATGACACTAATCATTCTTTTTGTCGTGTCATGTATGGTTATTATTGCTCTTGTTGTTTTTGGTCATTATATGCACTGATTTTAAACTGTAACAATGTAATTTTATTGATTGATTGAACTATCAGTGCCCATCAAGGGACTGGTGTTGGAAATGAGTTTCGGCTATATACACATGTACAGTGCATCGGGCACTGCTTCTGCGGCTGTCAATGTTCTCCGTGCTTGTCCCTTACAAATAAACTAATAAATAAATAAATAACATTTCAATGCATAGCTATCTCTGTAAATCTTGTAACGTTAAAGTTATATTAATTGATTCCTTTGGCATGACATAACATATGCCACTTTGCAGACGTTTTTATCCAAAGCCATTTACAGTAGTGGATGCATACATTTTCAGTCTATGTGGTCCCAGTGTGATTTGCTCCTCGTTGCGTTTATTTGTTATATTCAGCCCTCCATCGGATACATGTCAAACTAGGAAATACTTCACAGTAGCTGGGTAGCTGCCCAACCACAGATCGATACTCCGCGTATGCATCGATACTCCGTTCTAAACATGGGAAGTTCTGTGTCCCTACAGTCAAAACAGAAACGTCACAAATACATGCGTTTATTCACGTCTGTGAAGGGGCGCGGCCGCCTACGCCCGGACATGTCTTCAGGAATTCTCTTGAACTGTATATTCATACAGTATAACTATACTGGGACCTCCTGCCGGCGTATTTTAGGCTTAGTCTGTACTATCTAGCGAGAGTAAAGAGTCTATGACCCAACTACGTTAAAATTCGCCTGAGAGTACCTCACTGTGTTGGGCAAGCGAAGGGAAAGTTGGCTATTTTGTATAACGTTAGCCTTCTCATTTTTAACGTAGCTTTTTTAATAGTATAGATTTCTTTGCCAACCGGTAGAGATGGCACCAAGGGATATGCAGGAACAAACGTTTTTAATTGTGCAGTGTCTTCTTGAGGACGAATATACCAAAGATAGATCTGACATGGGTGATATTCAGACGGACGCAGAGGACGACGGTGAGAAATATTTATCTGAATTCATACTGTGAATTTGAAAGCTGTCAAAATAGCTAGCTAACGTTAGCTCGACGCGACACAAAGTCCACCTCTAAGTTAAAGTCAGAATCTACCTCAAGTTTCTACCTAACTTGGCTAGTTAATGGTTCGTAAAGTAAAGAATAGCCTATTTTAAGTTTTGCAATAGACTCGTCGATAACAGAAAATAAAATAAAACTAGATTCGTCTCTGTGTAATGCTAACTTATACCTACCGGCTATGTGGCTAGCCAGTCAAACTTTATGTAGATGGCGTTTGCCAAATATTGGGGGAAAAATGCTGTTGTGTCATTCATTAAGACACGCTATATCCAGTTTGACAGCTAGGTAATGTAACAATTTTTAGCTTTTCTTTTAGTTTTTTAAAGTTGTTTTTTAAAGCTGACTTCGCTATTTGATTTATTCATAATTGGGCAAGCTAGCCAAATTGCACACTCACTGCAAAAGGGACCTCACCTGACATGTTTTTATGTTCATGCTATGCGCATAACATTAGTCATAAATGGAAGAGACAAAATGTTGGATAAACCAGCGGTTATTGTTTTTGTGGTTTGCATACCAAATTGATGTTTCAATAGACACGGAACTAAGCCAGATATTATGATAGCATGCTTGCTAATATAGCTAATTGAAAGGCCTAGGACTTTAGCATGCAGGCCTTGGCACGGTAAAGTGTATGGAAACGGGATTAACGTGACATTCGAATACCTTTTTAAACTGGTTGCAGTTATGGGTTTTAAACTTATGGTGTGGCTATGTGGTTCAGGTAAAGGCGAGTTTATTGCGGTATGTTTAAAACATCGCTCTGTTAAGACTTGTTCCATTCTAAGAAAATGTTCTATTCATTAACTTAAATAAGTATGATTATAATGCGCAATATTGTAATTATGAATGCATGACTAATACATACAATAAACCACATAATTAATTTGACCATCCTATTTCAGTGGTATCACAATAGCAAGCTTTTGTACACACATACACACTGAAAACTAGTGTAGTCGTCTATTGGGGGGCGGGTGGGGGCGTTGGAAAGGGGAAGGTACAGGTACCGGCCCTTTACGTCAGGGTTTACGTATATATTTTTTGCGTCTGATATACGTTTTTCATTGTTTAAGCTAAACTAAAATGTGAATTTAAGATGTTTTATCCTGCTTTGCAGATGATTCGTTTGACGCCGTTATAATCGCCGATAAGCTCCGAGAGTTTGGTGATGAGCTTCAGGAGAGTGTAATGCAGAAATTTAGAAATGACATTCAAACTGCACCAGCAAACAAGGTAAGGACAGAAATGCAGCCCTCTTTAAGTCATTTTCACAGAACACAATGCCCAGAAACACACATCACCATATGTTTTGTAAAAAAAAATCATAATAAATCACAATATTCAGTTGTATCAACATGTCATAACATTCATCCTGTATAGCACATATTTGGTGGTAGTTGTGGACAAGGTCTCGACACTCGACTGCTTGCTTTGTTTATGTCAGAGGGTGAAGGCCTTCAGCAGTGCTGTGGACATGGTGTGTAAAATGTGGATGTCGGAGACAGGGGAGGTGGCCTCGGAGAAGCACCAGCTCAAAGCCGCCGTCATGCTCGCACTATACGTGAAGAAGAACTGCCCAGACATGAAGTCCATCATCCAGGCCCCCATGGTCATGTTCCTCAATGCCCGTGTGACCCCCTGGGTGGGTGAGCAGGGGGGCTGGGTGAGTACCATAATGCCTCAGTGGCCTCAGTCGCACCACTGTGACATGAACCAGCCAATAAAAGCCTCAGTTGCACCACTATGACATCACCCAGGCAAATCTGAGGCCTCAGTCGCACCACTATGACATCACCCACACAATGTGATTCTAATTCAATTCTCATAAAAATGTTAAATGTAATTCAGTTCAGTTCCAACTCTCTTGACAGATATTCTCAGTTGGCTTGTTTTGACTTTTTAAGATTTAGAAGTAGTTCTTGATTTATTCAGATTTACTTTTAAAAATCTTGATTTGCCTTGATATGGTATTTGTTATTATTAAGATCTCGTTTTGAGTCACCCAAGGTATGCGTTTCTACTATGACATAATAATAACTATAGGAATGTCTTCTCTTTGCTGTGGTGTCATAGCACACAGTCCTGTCTTGTGATATATTCTGACTGCTTTCAGTTCCATATTTTACACACCTGGGCTGTGTTCGAGACCGCTCACTCATTCACTATTCCCTATTCCCTATATAGTACTTACTATATAGTGTACTATGTAGCGAACGAAAATACTGTTTTCGGATACTACAACTGAACGTCATTTGCGTAAAAAAAAAGTCAGGTGACGCAAGCGGACGCGCCCAGTATCACGTAAACAAACCGAGCACTCATGGCAGCAGGTTTAAATGTACTCAGGTGGTACCGGGTATGCATGTTCAGTTTTGAATGTTAAATCCCAAATAAATTGTTGAAATTCTAATGATGTGCAAGTGTGGTTTTAGCTACCGTTATGGAAGTCGTGAGCTAATTAGCTCGTGTGGAGAAAATAACGGTAGGATCACTCACGGGCTCACGACTAGCACCAACTCCCATATCGATAATAACGGTAGCTATCGGTGGCTAAAGCAGTTAGCTAACGTGACCACCACCATGATTCCTGTTGCTGTTTTACTTTTGTTCTTGAGGCATAAACGGAGGTGTATGTATGACGGTATGACACGACCGCATTGCATTGTGGTAGACGGGAGAAATTGTAGGGTACATTCGCTGTTCACTACAAATCACGGTGAATTGTGGGTATTTTCTCGTTCACTATATAGTGAACGAAATGAACAGTTTAGAATTCGTCGCACACTACAAAATGGCGTACAGACTAGGCTCTGAGGCAGCAGTTTGCAGTGAGACTGGGCTGGTGACCAAATGCTTGTAGATGCAGGTTTTTGCATTCGCATGAGTCACTGTGTACCAATAAAAGGCAAGGGTGGTGTGAGTCAGGAAACGCAGTGTAAGTCTCAAGGGAGAAAGCATGAGCGGGAGGAAATACCCATTTGTGCATGCAGTGAATACTGAGAATTTAGTTAGCTAAAAATGCTCATTGAACTTCACTCTGCAATCAGATGGTGAGTGAGTGTTCTATTCTGGAATTTTACATTTTGAAGATGCCATTAGCAGCCCTTTATGATGTCATAAATTTGAATCAACTAGAATGTTAGTAGCAGCCCTTTATGATGCCATCAATTAGAATAAACTAGAATGTCATTAGTAGCCTTTTATGATATCAATTAGAATCAACTCGAAAAGGGGTGGGCAAGGAGGGCCGAACTTCCGCTCTTAATTATTTAATTACCCCAAACGTTTACTTGACTTGACATAAAAAATATTTATTTTTTCTGATTTTATCCCCGGTTTTCTCCCAGTTTGGTGGCCAATTACTCCTGCGATTCCTTTGTCAAACCCCTCCCTACTGCCGTAGCCCTGTGACCGGTAGTGACAAAGGCGAAGCATCGTCTCCTCCGAGACGGCACTCGTCGTGATGTCGAATTGTGTCGGCTTCCTTCCCCCCTCCCTGGGGCAGACAGCCAATTGCCGCACCCCAGTGGCACTCCCGGCCCGAGCTGACTCTGGCGCGACGGGGAATCGAACCCCAGCGTTGGACGTTGAAACCATTTTAGCTACATTTCTTGATAAGCCCATGAATGACAGCTGAAGACTGTTCTTGTGTTCCCATATGAAACATGTTACTGTGGTCTAATATCCATGTGAACTAGCATTGGCGTATCCAACCAATTAGCTAATTGAGCCAGGGTAATTGGTAGAAACAAAAACCTGCGTACACACCGGCCCTCCAGGACCGGAATTGCCCACCCCTGAACGATATGTTATTGGCATGTTCTAGAGTCTAGACTAAGCATCATAGTGCAACAGTCACTGTACTCCTCAAAGGGGTAACTTTGTATGGCTGCACTCAAAAAAAAGTATTCCGCTTCAGCATAACCAGGTGTATCATATAATGGATAATATGTCATCTATTTTAGCCACTCTGGATAAGGTCGTCCATTAAACTAATAAATAATGCAATTTTATGCAGAGGTTATAGCTACACGAATGTATCAATTATTATTAGGCCTGCAATATAGCTTTAAATTCCAAATGTCTTTGTTTGGACATTAGACAATGCACTAATACTGGGAACACTATTATTCTCCTCTTGGCTATCTGTATTAGAGCGCCCAGCCAGAGACCACACAGGCTCCATGACTGAGTGATTTAACCCAAACCCAAGGGTAGTTTTAGATTAGATTAGATTCACTTTATTGTCATTGCCAGTGCAAACACAAAACAACGAAATTAAGGAGGGTCTAACCAGAAGTGCAAATAGCAGTTATGTACAACTATACAGTATAGACAGTAAGTGCAATAGTAAGTACACTCTAATATACACTATGCAGGGTATACAGAGTTGGATGAGTGGAATAAATAGGTAAAGGTGCTATAAGGTAGAAGAATCTACCTTCTAAAGTAGTTTAGAAGAATCTCACAGAATCTCAACATCTAATGACATTTCAGACTCGCAGGGATAAGTAATTTAACCACTTTTGTCCCTACTGAGGTTCTTTACGTAATCCCTTTTTGTCAAGTTTTTACTTCAGTTTTTACCTTTGTAACAGGAAAAGCATAAACAAACGGAGACTTGAACTGACTACATACAGACCACAGTTCTCACAACAAGCTGCCAACTTGCAACAGTGCAACGATAGGAAGTTGCGTAAACGGTGGAGTTTGTTCTAAGTTTAGTGCTTAGTCATGGGTGTCTGCTTAGCAGTGTTTCTGCTTTTGTTATTGTTACAAATACCAGAACAATACTTTCCCAGAAATCTCTGAAAAGATGATCTGTGGAAAACCAGTGTGTGCTTCTATGACCATGCCACGAACGACTCGGGCCTGTTGGTTTCTGCTGCTCCTTCTTCCCGGAGAAGTGTGTTCTCTTTTCCCGGAACGACGTCGCAATGCAGGCGTCGCAATGTACCATCCAGACGTGAATGAGTAACTTCAACAAGATTAGTCAAGACAAACGCAAAGTCAAACGACCATGAAAGGGCATATTCCTCCATGTCTCTCTGGTTCCTTTACATGGAGGGGCCCCTTGTCCAACGAAAGGGTTATAACACTGACCATAGAACATAGTTAGGGAATGAGATTTTTTCCTGATTTGTTCTGGTTGCTTTTCAGACCCTAAATTTGTCTTGAGGGCACTAGTGTTTGGCTTTATTGCTGCACATTCCCTTTGAATATCAGCTGTCAAATAGCGCTAAGGCTCTTAATGGGTCTGTTGATTGACACACCCAAGTCCTCGGTCTCTGGTTGAGATATGTGGGGTCTGAAGATCAGTGAAATCAGGAAGAATCACATCCCTGTCAAGACACCCCATTCTCTGTTTCTTTATAGTCAGAAACAATCACACAGCAGCGTTCAGCCGTAGATGTGTGCATACTGTATTTATCATATTCCAGATTGGGCACTCAGTTGCATGATGTGGCCCAAATCCTCCTGTTATGTAATGTGATAGATTGTATATTCATAATTCCACACACAGCTTTGAATAAATATATACACTGCATATGTTGTATCATGTATCATAACCATAATGATAATGCAATAATTATCCTAAATTCCTTGTTGTTTACATGACCGAAGGTTTAGTATGAGCTATGTCAGTTCAAATCACAGTATAATTTAATTTATGGTGAATTGTTGATACTTTATGATACATTGTTGTGTTCATATCATGCATTTTTCTCTGTATTTTCTCTTTTTTCTTCAGGACACAGTGGCCTCTGAGTAAGGAGACATCATTGGAGAGACACCAGTGACATTTGAGACGTCACCTGGAGTCACCTGGAATCCCGTTGCACTTTCATCTCAAAATGAAATGATCTCAGGGCTGATTTTAACTTTTTTTTTAATTTATTTTTTTCCCGGTTTTTTGTTGTTCTCCCTATTTGGAAGGCCCTAGTCGCCCATTTCGTCTCTGCAACTTCCCCCTCCATTTCGAGACAGCGCCCCCTACTGCCCGTATCCTCAGAGAGCTATTTGGCCAGCCATGGCTTCTTTTCACTCTGCAGGCCCGCAGCTGAGCTGCGCAGTCACTGTGTTTCACTCTGCAGTCCTGTAGTTGAGCTGCGCAGTCACTGCGCTGGAGGACTACACTACTTGTGCAGCTGGCGCAGGCAGGCCAAGATTCGATTCCATCACCACTCCCACCTGCTCTTCGGAAATCTCGTTCTTCAGACATCTTCCCTTTCAGATTACGGCTCACACACATTTGGGCCTCTGGCCTCAAGCTCAGCAAGAGCGAAAATGGAGGTGGAAAAGAACCAGATTTTCACCTGAATTTAAATCACTGAATTAATATCTCCCCCTCAGAAGCCAGGCGCGCATAACAGAGGCACAGCCAGCATTTTCAGCCATTCTCTACTGGAAAGTTGCAGGTCGAAGGTCGAAATCGGTGACTGGGACTCGGGGACTGTGACTGCGGAGGTCACCGCTGTGCGCTCTCACGTCCTCGGTCTGCCTTGTTTCATCGCGGGTGAATGTGACGAGATCTGTCCTCTGGGTTATTCTCGTCGTGTGAGTGCGCCCGTAGCCCACCGCTGCGGGCTGCACTTTGCCTCATGTGTGAATGGATGAAAGAGAAGTCCACATTTTATCTTGACTGCAGAAATACGAGGGAATAAATGCGTTTACAACTACAGTTTGTGCGTTTGATTTTTCCTCGTGATTTTGTCCGTACGGTTTCAGTAAAGGCTTCGGGGGTGGACACTAGTTGGGAATGTAATAACATGGTATGGATTGAGTGCATACATTTAATTAGCTTCTAAACACACAGGGTTAACTTGTATTATATACCCAAGGTATAAACCCTATCGATCTGTCTATTCTTTCAATATGCACAGTGCAGCACATCTGTGGGGTTGATGATTTAGGCCAAGGTTGAAGCTGGGCCACAGCAATATGACTCATTTGTTTATAACTCTGGAGTTTTTAAAACATTGGCGTTTTTCATTTCTCAAGTTTCTTATCATAATTGCTACCAGTCAAATTGACCCTATCTAGTCTTTCTAAGCAGTGCTTGAATTGGGTTAAAATAAGTGCAGGGACTCACTTTCAAATGTTGACATTTTTAATTGAATGATCACAAGCCGTTCGTAGGTTTCACAGAAGTAATCCGACCGACCTTTATTCCAGCACGCTGGACGATTGGTCACATCAGTGTCATCAATTTATCATATTGTTACATTTCAAGTTATGGTTCGAGGTCTGCTGTTGTGGCGGGCGATTGACAGGGATGGTCTGACAGGACTCTTTTGATAACGTGCTCATTCTCCGGACAGTTTGCGCACAACTAGCCAGTGGTGGATTATCCTGATCTTTTTTTTGGGGGGGGGGGCTGACGCATTATTTAGCCATACTAACATTTTAGATTAGGCTATTATCAATGTAAAGCATTTGATGTCAACTATTTAGATCGTCCCGCTATATCTTTTGCCAGGGTAGTACTAGCCTACGTGTGTCATGGTTTTACCTTGTTCAGCCGCTGGAGGGCGCTTGACCATGTGATGGTCTGTTCCCTTTGTTTTGTGTGAGGAATCATTGTCATTGGCAATTCCCTTATTTGGTCTTTTGTCGGGGGTTTTCCCGGTCGTGGCCAGCTGTGGATTGTCAGTGTTTATTCCGCCTACTATTTAAGGGCTGCGTTTTCATATCTCAAACGCTTCTGTGTAAACCATTGTTACGCTCTAGCCGGTACTAGAACTAAGGTATTAGTTTTCCACTTGGTGGTCTCTCAGTTAAAGAGAGAAGGTACTATTTAGGATCTCTTTAAAAGGTTAGCGTTGCCACTCTCTGGTTGCCGTTCTAGGAGGATTATTTCCTTTCTAGCTTTGGTTATTGCTCGTCACTCCGGTGGCATTTCCTTTTCGAGATTCATTCTTTTGTTTTTGGGTTAAAAAACTCCCAGAGCTAAAGTCTCTAAAATCATTTAAGTTTCTTACCTCTTCGTTGAAGAGTCCACAACCTTTGTGTTGTTATTATTTTCCGTGGACTTTATGCCCGAGTTTCTTTTTCTTTGTCCATCCATTTTCCCCCTGCTCCCTTATCTGTTCGCAGACTTAGTGGTTGACTACTTGTAGTTAGCTTTTAGATATTCGTGACATCTGCGAGTGGCTCTTCCTTCCTCGACCCACACTACAGTACGCAGAAGCCAAATATGACTGAGCCAGCAAAAACTACGAATATCGAGGCTAACTGTGGCTCGCGCAACAAACATTGCTAGCTGGTCAAGCGGAGGCCATCCGGCAACTGCATTTCCAATTAACAGAGGCCAGTGAGCAACAAAGGGAGATGTATGCGAGATTGCTCGCGATGGAAAGTTCCATGCGGGATTTAGTCAATAATTTTTCGCAACTAAGTAGCACACAAACCCCGGTACAGGTTTCCGGGGCACAGTTACTTCAGACTGTTGCACAAGCACTTCCTCCTCCTCGTGAACCTAAAATTCAACTTCCTCCACGTTATGACGGAGAGTCGGGCAAATGTCGAGGGTTTATTTCACAATGCTTGATTATTTATAGGGCTCAACCGTCCTGTTATCAGTCTAATAATGCACGAGTTTCACTTATCTTATCTCTCCTGACTGGTGCGGCTCTCGAATGGGCGGTTCCGCTTATACGATCGCAGGCACCAATTTTAGACGACTCAATAAACTTATGAAGGAGATGGAGCTGGTATTTGATCATGAAATCTCTGGTAAAGAGGCAGCTATAAGACTGGTTCGGATTCGTCAGGGGTCGCTTAGCGTAGCGGAGTTTTCTATCCGATTTAGATCGCTGGCTGGTGAATCCGGCTGGTCGGAGGGTCCGCTCAGTACGCTATTCACGAACGCCTATCTGAGTCAGTTAAAGACGCGTTGGCGGCTCTTGATTCTCCTGATTCATTTGAAACCTTGGTTTCTACCGCCATACGTATTGACAATCGTATCAGAGAGCGTGAGAGGGAGAGACGGGACAACCAGAATAAAACTACGCCTGGGCGCGTTTGGTTTCCCTGGTCTACGGGAGTCCCTGAAGCGTCAAGTTCCAGGGAAGGAGGGGAGGAACCCATGCAACTGGATAGTTCATCCATTCAAAATACAAAAATGGTTGACTCTCGTCCAGAGTACTGTCGCTACTGCAGACAGACGGGTCACAATAAGATTAACTGTCCTAAACTTAAGGGAAAAGGTCAGTCTCACTAGTGGATCGAAAGGCACTGGCGAGACATTTGACTACATCCTTTCGAACCTTTTTACCCATTGAATTGAGTTGGAACGAACAATCTGTTAAGATTGACGCCTTTTTAGATTCAGGGGCGGTAGACTGTTTTATGGATGCCAAGTGGGCTCTGGACGCACAGATACCTGTGCGCGCTCTTCCTCAGCCCCGTTTTATTACGGCACTCGATGGTCGGCCACTGGGTTCTGGTAGTATTCACGACAGGACTGAAAATGTGTGTATGCGTGTTCTTTTTAAAAATCACACCGAGCACATTAAATTCTTTTTAGTTGACTCGCCGACCTACCCCCTGGTATTAGGTAATTCTTGGCTTAGCAAACATAAGCCACACATTAACTGGGGTGGTCAGAATGAGGTCATAATTCAGTGGGGTTCCCAGTGTGCCCATCATTGTCAGCAGGACTTCTTCCCTTGTTATCAGACTATTGAGAGCGAGGTTAGTTCGGTCGCGGACGAATCTGACACATGTTCCGTGGATCAGGACACACCCTCCCAAATAGCTGAGGATGAGACAGAGAGGGATTCGGTGGACGGAGACACGCCCTCCGTTATGTCAGAGGAGAGAGAGGGGAGTTTTGACTGGGATCCACTGGCCGACTGGAGAGAACCGGTCGATGACTTCTCCAGTTTTAGTTCGCGATCAGAGAGTTTGGAACTCCTTAGTGCGGAGGTATTTCCTTTACCTAGTGGCGTGCCTAATGTTTATGCTAATCTCAAGGAGGTTTTAGTAAACAAAGGGCGACCACTTTACCTCCGCATAGAAAATATGATTGCGCTATCGAACTACAGCCGGGTACAATTCCTCCCGCGGTTCTCTGTATTCTCTCTCGGTTCCTGAGAGCACTGCCATGAGAGAGTACATTAAGGAATCTTTAAAAAATGGCTTTATTAGACCATCTACGCTACCTGCAGGTGCGGGTTTTTTTAAAAATGGCTTTGTAGGGAAGAAAGATGGGGGATTAAGGCCGTGTATTGATTATCGAGGTCTTAATAATATCACGGTCAAGAACCGGTACCGCTTCCCCTCATGAATTCCGCTTTTGAACGTCTCCAAGGAGCATCTGTGTTTTCCAAGCTTGACTTGCGCAATGCTTACAACTTGGTGCGGATTCGTGGGGGGATGAGTGGAAGACCGCGCTTAACACTCACAGCGGCCACTATGAGTACCTGGTCATGCCTTTTGGACTCACTAGCGCCCCCTCGGTGTTTCAGGCTTTTGTGAACGACGTGCTCAGAGAAATGCTGGAGAGATTTGTTTTCGTCTATTTAGACGACATTCTTATTTTTTCAAAAAATCTTTCTGAACACAAAGAACACGTTAAACGAGTGTTAAAGTGTCTCTTAGAGGCGCGGCTGTTCGTCAAAGCCGAGAAATGCGTTTTCCACTCCAGTTCCGTTTCATTTCTGGGTTTTATTGTGGCGGAGGGGAGTATCCAAATGGATCCCAGGAAGGTGTCAGCGGTCAGGGATTGGTCCACCCCTGAATCGGTTAAGCAGGTCCAACGATTCTTGGGGTTCGCTAATTTTTACCGGCGTTTCATTCGCAATTTTAGCTCCGTGGTTGCTCCTATTTCGGCTCTTACAAAAAAAACTGCTCCCTCTCGGTTTTTATGGACATCCAAAGCTGAGGCAGCATTTTTAGAGTTAAAAAGGAGGTTCACCTCCGAACCCATTCTCATCACCCCTAATCCATCTCTCCCCTTGTGGTAGAGGTCGACGCCTCGGAGCTTGGAGTAGGGGCGATACTGTCTCAACGCTCTCCTCTGGATCAGAAGATCCACCCCTGTGCTTATTTCTCCCAGGGACTTTCCCCTGCGGAGAGAAATTATGACGCCGGGGACAGAGAGTTGTTAGCAGTAAAACTGGCGCTCGAAGAGTGGCGTCATTGGTTAGAGGGGCTGAACATCCGTTCACGGTCTGGACCGATCACAAAAACCTGGAGTACATTCAGGACACCAAGCGTCGTAATTCACGGCAGGCCCGCTGGTCATCGCCTTTACGTGCTTTAATTTTATTCTGACATACCGCCCTGGTTCTAAAAACATCAAACCAGATGCACTCTCTCGGTTATTTGACGGTTCAGAGGTGAATCACTCTCCTGAGCCCATTGTTCCCGCGCTCAGATTCTGGCTCCAGTTTCCTGGAGTATTGAATCCGTGGTGCGTAAGGCACAAAGTCTGGAACTGGATCCGGGTGGTGGTCCTCCGGATCGCCTTTTTGTACCATCCAAAGTGCGAGCTCAGGTGTTGCAATGGGGTCATTTTTCCCGGTTGACGGGTCATCCGGGTATTCACAGGACTCATGAGTTCTTAGCCAGAAGGTTCTGGTGGCCTAAGATGGAGAGTGATGTGCGTGAATGCGTTTCGGCCTGTTCCATATGTGCTCGGAATAAAGGGTCTCGGCTTCCACCATCTGGTCTTCTTCGGCCACTGCCCATTCCTAGTCGTCCTTGGAGTCACATCGCCATGGGATTTTGTGACCGGTCTGCCGGTATCTGAAGGTCACACGGTTATCCTGGTGGTAGTGGATAGGTTCTCCAAGGCGGCTCATTTTATCCCTCTGCCCAAGTTGCCGTCCGCTCTCGAAACCGCTCGGTTGGTGGTTGATCATGTGTTCCGTATCCATGGTCTTCCCCTGGACGTGGTGTCGATCGCGGACCTCAGTTTGCGGCCCGATTTTGGCGAGCTTTCTGTTCCCTTTTTGGGGCGTCCGTAAGTCTGTCTTCGGGATTTCATCCTGAGTCCAATGGGCAGACAGGCGGACTAACCAATCTATGGAAGGAACGCTTCGCTGTTTGGCTTCATCCAATCCGACCTCTTGGAGTCGACATCTCGCCTGGGCTGAATACGCGCATAACACCTTGCGTAATCGTCCACTGGTCTCTCTCCTTTTGAGGCACAGTTCGGTTTCCAACCACCTCTGTTCCCTGAACTAGAGAGAGACGTGGGAGTGCCGTCTGCTGCGTCATTTGTCCGACGGTGTCGGGTTACATGGAGAAAGGTGCGCAAGTCGCTCCTGCGGGCTTCTGCCCGCCAAAAGGTTATCGCTGACAGGCGCGCTGTCCCGGCGCCGTCATACCGTGTAGGGCAACGGGTGTGGCTCTCCACTCGCGATTTACCGTTGCGGGTTGAATCGCGTAAACTTGCTCCTCGTTTTGTGGGGCCTTTCAAGATTATCCGTAAAATCAATCCCGTCACCGTTCGCCTTCAACTTCCCGATCCATGAGGGTTCATCCCACATTTCACGTCTCCGCATTAAGCCGGTTGTGACTAGCCCTTTGGCTCCGGTTGATGTACCACCGCCTCCTCCTCGACTTATTGATGGCCAGCCGGTTTACACGGTGCGTCGCATTATTTCTAGTAGGCGTGTGGGCAGGGGCGTACAATACTTAGTAGATTGGGAGGGCTATGGCCCTGAGGAGCGCTGCTGGGTTCCGTCCAGGAATATTCTGGACCCCGATCTTATTCGCGATTTCCATCGGCATGGTTCTGGGGGATCGGCTGGGGCCGCTCCTTAAGGGGGGGGTCCTGTCATGGTTTTACCTTGTTCAGCCGCTGGAGGGCGCTTGACCATGTGATGGTCTGTTCCCTTTGTTTTGTGTGAGGAATCATTGTCATTGGCAATTCCCTTATTTGGTCTTTTTGTCGGGGTTTTCCCGTCGTGGCCAGCTGTGGATTGTCAGTGTTTATTCCGCCTACTATTTAAGGGCTGCGTTTTCATATCTCAAACGCTTCTGTGTAAACCATTGTTACGCTCTAGCCGGTACTAGAACTAAGGTATTAGTTTTCCACTTGGTGGTCTCTCAGTTAAAGAGAGAAGGTACTATTTAGGATCTCTTTAAAAGGTTAGCGTTGCCACTCTCTGGTTGCCGTTCTAGGAGGATTATTTCCTTTCTAGCTTTGGTTATTGCTCGTCACTCCGGTGGCATTTCCTTTTAAAGATTCATTCTTTTTGTTTTTGGGTTAAAAACTCCCAGAGCTAAAGTCTCTAAAATCATTTAAGTTTCTTACCTCTTCGTTGAAGAGTCCACAACCTTTGGTTGTTATTATTTTCCGTGGACTTTATGCCCGGAGTTTCTTTTTCTTTGTCCATCCATTTTTCCCCTGCTCCCTTATCTGTTCGCAGACTTAGTGGTTGACTACTTGTAGTTAGCTTTTAGATATTCGTGACATCTGCGAGTGGCTCTTCCTTCCTCGACCCACACTACAACGTGTGATACTTTAGCTAGCCTACATCACATGTGAGTTGTAATCTGGGAATTGTAGTCCACTGCGGACATGCATTTTACAGTGCATTTTTATGGCAATAGGATTATTGGGTGTAGAATAGTTTTTACGACCTAGATCTTATTTCATATTCTAATTATCAATGGAAACTGGTTATTTCACCTCTCAAAAGTCACAGAAAAGTTGGAAATTTAGTTATTTTAAGTGAGTATTGTTCATCATAAATAAGTAACGGGACGCACAATTAAGTCCCAGGACTCAGGCATTGAAAATTAAGAAGTGGCGACACTGTGTCCTGTTGAGCTCCGGCCCAATTCAAGCACTGTGTCTAAGTGACTTTTACAGCTGGGTTAATTTAACATTAATGTGTCAGTGAGCTGTGTTTTAGAGGTTCACATCGAAGCGATTTTGATTCATTTGTACATCAGCAATCCACCACATTGATTCATAGCATGGCCTTCAATAAAGAAAGATCTGTTTGTAATTCAAGCCATTTATTAAATGGGTATATTAATTTGCAACTTGAGCACATTATTTTGAAATGTTACCAAAAAAATCAATATATTATTTACAAAGCACAGTGAATCCCCAGTAGACCTACACACACACATACACACACACACACACACACACACACACAGCTTTAGCTATGCACTTGCCAATAGAGCACTTTGATCTCAAATACAAGCTCCAGTCATATTTGAATAATCAGGATTCCAATTTGAACATCTAAGTGCTGAAAAACAAGACACTGTATTACACCACAGTAATGTCCCTTGATTTGTCTTGGTTTCTCACATTGTATGGTGCTATTCAATTAAATTAAATTGTACAGTGCCAAAAGTCATTTCATAGTAAAAGCAATGGGTAAAAACGCATAATATTGGAGATTTGGTAGAAAATGCAACAAAGCAATACAAATACAATAAAATAAAATAAAATGCAATGTTAAGGGTAGGATTTTCTACAAAGGTTTTCTAAATGTGTTTAGCCTAGATTTAAAAATGTGGTAGGAAAGTGTTTTTTCATGACCAGTTCTGTGGACTTTAAAGTTGCAATTCAGTGTTGTGAATCAAATATTAATTTGGTGTCCAAGCTGGTTTGGTGCCCACATATTTACAACATTTTTCGTGAAATACTTCTATGTTCCATAACAGGCCAATGCCAATCATTATTCATTTCCTAAGATTGGTCAACATAATTCCCTTTTTTACACAATTTAAAGTAAATGCACAACATAAACAGTAACAATGAACATAACAAAGGGTACACTCTATAACACCCCATTACTGGAGTATGCTAGAGAGAGACCAAAATTCAGCCTGTGACCCCGAAATATGAAGCCTCACCAGACTTTTACTTTATTTTGGCTCTGTATGGTACGAATCACCAAAAAGGAAACACACATTTTCTCAAATGCTAATATTTATTTAAATACTTCCTAGAAATATAAATCTGGCCTCAATTGGTTAGTGCTTTCATTTCAGAAACCATCGCTGACTCGTTGTACCCGAATGGAATGATTCAAAAATGCATCTAAAATGACAAATGTCCTCTTAGTTTTCACTTTGACATTACTTTCGTTTTTTTTGTTTTGTTTACCTTTTCAATTACTATTACTTGAAGTAATGTATTTGGTTAAACCTCTTACAACATATTATATATTTTTAAATATTTTTTAAATATTTTACGAAATATGTATTTTAAAGTAGCTTTGTCACATTCAGCAAGAAATCACCACCATCAACTTCTATAGTCCGAAAAAATGAAAGAAGAGGGTAAACATGACAGACAGCGTATAAATGGCAATATTTCGTCATCTCTTCGTCATTCGAATGGGGCAAAATATAGCATTCCTACTCAGAAAAAAACTGTCAGATAGATAGAGTTAGTATCAATAGAAAGCTCCATCTTTAAATCTAATAAACATTATCTATTGATTGATGTGCATAATTTAACTTGCAAGCATAGTGTGTATCGTATAAAGGACATGCCACAATATTGTAGTTTGTTGCAAACGGGAGATTCACTATTGAACGCCCCCTATATCAATAATATTGCATGTTACATCTCAGTCTTATTTAGCCAATAATTGCAACTCCTAAACAATCAACATATACAATAATGTATATATTCACACAACACACACACACACACAATATATGTATAAAGTTATCACAACTATTTAAATATAAAATGCGTTTCAAAATCTGTGCTTTTTCAACTTTAAAATTTAAGAGCGCACGTGAAGGTGGTCCACGGTTCTCTCACCCCCCGTGACTCTCTCACCCTGTTTCACATCTTCCATAACATCACAAAAGAGTGACAGCTGACGTCGTCTATCTGTTGTATTAAAGGAGAACATGTCAACGGCTTAAACTTCTGCTTTGACACCATTGCAATTCAAACACGAACCGTACAATATATCGCCGGCGATACATTACCATATGTAGGTATGTCTTCAAAAATGTAATACGTAGCATAAATATCATACATATAGCAAATACACTGGGCTTACAGTCCCCACGGGAAGAAAGCTGCCAGCTCTGTTTATTAAAAAAAACATTGGGAAAAAACCGATAAAGTATTGAAAAGTCAGTCATTGTGTTGCGTTTTCAGTCATGGTACCATATTCTCAGAAATTACGTAATTAAAGCTGCTTGCTTGGGGTGTCTGGAGTCAAAATAACATTCCCTGTGATCAAATGCAGTACATCGGCTTTACAATCGACGGCCTTTATTCAGGTGTCATCAAAAATGTCCTACCGCAGTGGGTTAATAAAAAAATGAATAGAAAAGTAGGCTACCCCTATCTGTGTACACGGTGTGTTAATAATATCTATATTTGAAAATGTTTCTTAAGTGTCTGCTATCTGTATTGTTAAAACATTTCAAGTGTCAGACTATCTGGCTGTATAGCTCACTCCAGTAGTCTGAACAAGTATCGATTAACCCTGCCGCTGTCATTCCAAGAAACCCAGCACTGTCCGCCGCTTGCCTGAGCATGCAGTAAAAACCGGACCGCTGGTGACTGATCGATCTATCGATTCAACACACATTATGCTGCGCGCTTCCTTGCAAACGTTCGCATCACAGAGCTTCTGCTCATTGAGCAGTAGAGGCCGCCACCACACCGATTCACGCGCATCAAGCAGCAGCAGACCTGGCCGTTTCCTTAGCAACATAACCCAGTGACCCCCCCAGGGCTGATGATGTTTATAGAACCCAAAGCCTGCGCTCCAAACCGTCCCCCCCACAGCTATACTGACTGACCTCTGATGGCCAGCGATCTACTCGGTGCTGCTCTAGTAAGTAAGCAGGGCCAAGTGTAAAGGCAGGTGTTCACGACAGGAGATGGGGGGCCCTACTAATATAATAATAATAATAATAATAATAATAATATACGCCATTTAGCAGACACTTTTATCCAAAGCGACTTACAGTAGTGAATGTATACATTTTCAGTACATGTGGCCCCAGTGGGGATTGAACCCACAACCTAAGCGTTGCCAACGCTGTGCTCTACCTACTGAGACACAGAGAACCACCTGGTGAGCCACCTCCTACTCGGGTGCACAGGAGAGGGGTCAGATGAGGGAGGGGCTGTGTAAACACATTTCTACGTAAACAACACAAAAGGGGTAAAAACACGTTCAGCGTTCCCTCTGCTTTGTCTCCCGTTGTTGTCCTGAAACACAGCTGGCTTTAGCCTGCACTCCCGGCCGGGGCGGCAGGAGACTTTGCCCTGGGTGGGGCAGCCAAGGAAATCAGGCAAACATTTCACATTTGACAAATGAGATTTCCATGGTTATTAAACTTTATATAACCTGCTATTGATTTCCGAGGGGCCACCTAGGGTGGCCAGTTTTTCGGTGTCACCCCTCTGAAAAGGCTAGCGTTTTGTGCGTTTCATGTAGTATTGACTTCATAGACAGGAACAATGAATGATGACTCCAGGGATCTGGCTCTGCTGAAGTGTCACAGCAGCTTAACTGCCAAAATAAAGGAAACACAAGGTCCACTCAACCCCTTACAGGACAAATGGCAATAAATACAAATCCATTCTGAGTGATCACCTTCATCCTAGGGTGAAGCATTTCTATGCTGATGGGAGTGGTCTCTTCCAGGATGACAATTCCCCCATCTACAGGGCACGAGAATGGATTGATGAGCATGAGAATGTACTATAGAAGGTCATTCCTTATTTTAGAGTAAGTGCACTGTGTTCTGACCTTGTATTTAGTGCAGCGTGTATTCTTGATTAGGTTCTATAGAAGGTAATTCCTGTTTTTTACAGGGCACTGTTCTATTGACCTTGTTTATATTTCACTTTGGATCTGTAACACACTGATGAGGCATGGCCGCACTTTGGAGCAGTAAAAGATTAGAGAACAGTGCCTTTACAACTACACACATTTATGTGTGTGTGTGTGTGTGTGAGCACGCATATGTGTGAGGGTGTGTGAGTACGTATGTACATGCATGTGTGTGTATGTGTGCATATGTGTGTGTGTGTGTGTGTGTGTGTGTGTGTGAGCACGCATGTGTGGGGGACTGTGCATGTATTTATGACTTGAGATTGCCCAAGGGTAATGTGCTCATACTACGAGAGCATCATTATCATTACTTTGACTCATACAGAAAGCAGGCAGGAGATTAGACCGCGTAGAAATCCCCTGCCATTTGGCACAGAGTTGGGCACCAGATGGCAATAAGCTGGGGAGACTTACTGTCTCTCCATGCCACCTTGAACTGCAGCTGGCATAGAGGCAGAGGAAGTCATTTGGCATCGCTGAACCTCAGCCAGCTCACGACACTGTATGTGTGAGTTTGTACAGGCGGTCTTAAACAGGATGGATCTAAGCACTATGTGCACCCATTCAATAACCAAAGGCTTGGCTGTCACAACCAGAGCATATTCACAGGGTCAATGTTTGCACACGATAGCCATTAGGTCTGTTCCAGTTGTGGATCAGGAGGCTCCACTTTCCCTTCCTCCAGTAAAATACCACTTTCCATGGACATGGAGCTGTACTGAGCCCAAATGTATCTGCAAAATCCACTTTATGAGTCATTAAAGCCACGGGAACAGCACATCCAGATGTCACAAACGCAGATTGGATCTTTGCCATGCAGGAGTAAGGGGCTGTGTTACATCAAAGCTTTGATCTTCCTACTGCTAGAAAAAAAGCAAAACCAAGCAAACTTAATGCAGCACTGTTTATTACCTCCCTCCTTTAGTCTACCAATCAATCCTCGGTGATACTCGCAAAAAAAGCTGTCAAGAAGCACCTAGTGGAATATTATTTGACATAAATTATTAAATATAATAAAGTTCCTATTGCAGACCTCTGGAATACTGGCTCGGGTTCAGTAAACATTTGTCCTTCAATTATAGTCATGGTTGAATGCAACTGTTCATTTATTTTCTTCATAAACACAAGTGGGTCTGTAAATTCAACTCGCCGAACAAACACTTGCACTCAGTCATGAGTTAAGGACAAATTTCGATTGAATCCAGGCCGCAGTCTTATTGATGTCTTTACCCAGTTAATACCTTAAGTGTGTCCGTTTTCCATTCCTTTTGTTTGTAATTGAATCTGTGGGTACGGGAGGAAAGACCTGCTTCCTCCTTCACTAATGGTGATGGGCTGAAGTATCCAGTGGAGGTGTGCTCTTTTCTGCTCTTCTCCCACACTCAGGCCTCAACAACCTAAACCTGAGCCAGTGCCTGGACAGGAAGTTCAATCCCTTGTTTTGGGTGTCTTTAGAGTCAGTCTGGTCCAATCAGGAAGGTCAAAGGTCAAAGGTCAAATGAAGTCTGTGTGCCGTGGCCATGTGCAATAATCACATGGACTGCACAGCTGGCGTTTTCACCCGAGACTGAGAATGTTGCACAGTTAGACCACCACGGCTATCTCGTTACAGTAAACGGACAGATATACATCGTAGATTAGCTGTCCCTTTGATTCAACGCACAAGGACCTTTCTAAAGGTGTTTAATGATCAGCGATCCGTGTTGAGCCAGTGAGCAAGACTGAGGCACAGATAACACCTGTGGAGCAGCACAAGAGCATTTTAATTGGATGAGCTGGATCATGGTTATGGCGAGGACGCACTTATGGGTAATTAGTCTATGCTTTCCATCACGCCGCGACCACGCGCACTGCAGGGAAAAGGCTAATAAGGTCCTGTTAACACCGAGGTCACATGAGTCCATCAGGGCCAATCACGTTGAGCGTGCCTCTCCTCCAGTGGATATTTCATGGGTAATTGATTATCTTTACAAAGCTCAGGGAAATTTCATTGTCCGGTTTCACCAAGAGATTGTCAGCCACATTGCACAGCATCCCGGAGACGTCCATGTCTGTCAAGCCTTTGAATGCAGCAGCTTCAATACATTCTCATTACTCCAAAATATGTAGGACCACGCCAAGAATACTAAAGAATGATTTACCTCACTGTCTGTTCAAGCCTTTGGTCCCGAGAAAGACAAAAAATGAGCAATACAAGAAGATAAGTCAGGATGAAGCCAGAGAACCTTCCAGAAACTTCTGAGAGGTGTCTGCCCTCCCCCTGGAGAACCAAGACAACCTGCCCCCACCAATCAAAGTGTCAAATAAGGTCAAGGCCGCTCAATGTCGCTCTCAAGCAGCCTGGAGGCAGGAATCAGGTCGTGAAACCTTCTGTGCTCTTTTCATCGGAAACACCTCTTTTCATCGGTTCGGCCAGACGTGCCGAGAATCCTAAAGGAGACTTCAGAGAGATTGAAACCCCAAAGTGCCCTGCAGAGGCCCCGTTATCTCATCCCGGACCCTCCCCGCAGGATTGGATCAGCACAAAAAATGCCACGGAGCTCAATTTAGGGATTATAAAACTCTTTGAGTCAGCACCAGTGTGTCTCTCTCCGTGTCTCTCTTCTCCAAGTGTCCCGGCAGCCCTCAGCTGCTGTTGCACATTAAGGCCCAGAGCATTCCGTGAAGGAAACAAAGAGTGCTCCATGTACTGCTGTGTTTTTAGATTTTACGCACTCACTCTTGCTTGCTCCGTGTTTTCTCCAAAACGGTACATGTCTAACCCCTGTTCGGTAAGGTGTGCTATAGTGTAAGACCTTAACCACTGATTCCTGGAAAAAAGGTGAAACAGTTATGACTCAACATCGAAGTGAACAAGTAAACATTGTTTAAAATGTCAGAAATGGTTTCACGAGTTTGTAATGAAACAATATATATAGATTCAGATTGTCTGAAAATGTAGCTTCCTGTTACTGTTCGGTTTGTTTTTATGCTTTCATCAGAAAAGGTATCTCATAGTCCAGATTATCACCATGGTTTTTTATAGCCTGTGTCTGACGTAGTATTCACAGTTACCAATATGGCTGTAACTCTGGTTTATCCTTCCTTTGTGCCCTAAATACTCCCCTCCGATGTGCATGTGTGATGTCCCTTAGCTAATCAGTGGGATCCAGGCACAGCAGCCAGGTGCAGTGTCCCTCTTGGTCACTGTCAGGGGGTTACATTCAGTATGGCACCCCTTAAAATCATTAAGCAACTGTTGCTCTTTTGAGAAGGGCAAGGACTTCTGGGAAAGGCCTCACTTCCTATTCCCAGTCTTTGCCCTCCTGTTGCACCTGGGTCAGATGGTGTTCTGCTCCTGCTGCTCCTTCTGCTCCTGCTCGCTCCCCCGCTCACTGTGGTTGACCTTCAGCTCACTCCGCTGCTCCCCCATGTGGTTCTCCTTCTCCTCGCTCTGCTGCTCCCGGCGTGGTTGTCCTTCTGCTCGCTCCGCCGTTCATCGTGGTTGTCCTTCAGCTCCCCATTGTGGTTGACCTTCAGCTCACTCCGCTGCTCCCCCATGTGGTTCTCCTTCTCCTCGCCCCACTGCTCCCCGACGTGGTTCTCCTTCTCCTCGCCCCACTGCTCCCCGACGTGGTTCTCCTTCTCCTCGCTCCACTGCTCCCCGAAGTGGCTGTCCTTTTTTAAACTCACCTGCTCCGCAACGTGGTCGTCCTTTTGCAAACTCAGCTGCTCCCCGACGTGGTTGTCCTTCCGCTCGCTCGCCTGGTTGCCGAGCAGCGGCGTGTCCTTGCAGCAGAGGTACTGCTTCCAGATCTTGAGGAAGGCAGAGCGGAACCTCTTGATGCGGAAGGCGTAGACGACGGGGTTGACGGCGGAGTTGCCGTGGGTGAGCAGGATGGCGATGTAGATGAGGAACATGGGCTTGTGGCAGGCGGGGCAGAAGAGCGTGATGCAGTTGAGGATGTGCAGGGGGAGCCAGCTGAGGGCGAACAGGAAGAGCACCAGGGCCAGCGACTTCGCCAGCTTCAGCTCCTTGTCGTAGTACTTGCTGGGGTCCGCGTTGCTGGCGCTCACCTTCTTGTTGAGCTGCCGGTGGATCATGTAGAAGATCTCGGCGTAGATGATAAGCATGAGCAGCAGCGGTGGCAGCACCCAGCCGAAGAAGTTGAAGTAGACCATGTACTCCATGCTGATGACCGTCTCGAACTGGCAGGTGATGACCAGGTCGGCGCCGATGGACGCGTTCTCCTGGAGCCGCTGCAGGTTGTTCCAGCCCAGCATGGGTGTCAGGCCCACCACGAACGCCACCATCCAGCACGCCACCACCGCCGTGCCCGCTCGCCGCGGCGTCACCACACGCTTGTAGCTGCAGGGGCACAGAGCAGAGCAAAGCATACGTTTACGTTGACATTTTAGGCGTTTAGCAGATGCTCTTATCCGGAGCGATTTACAAAATGGGCTTTAATACATGGTAAGATGAATCAAAGCCACGAGGCCATCGGTTAATACACAGACCTGCCAACCTTGGGAATTTTTTTGGAGTACAAAACGTAACGGCGCCCCATGTTCTGTCGACGGGGGTGCTACGCGAAAAAATCTGAGACCAGATCATTTATTTCGCGGACTGGGGGCTACGCGAAAAATAGCTGCACGGGGATGCGCGAGGAAATAATCGCGCCCCTCGGAACCGGTCCGTGGTGCAAAAAAGGTTTTTTTTTAACGTTTTCTTAAATTTTGCGCCCCTCGGAAGTTTTCTTTTTTTGCGTAGTTTCAGCGGACATTTGCGTACATGCGTATTTTTACCAAGAATTGCGTGCTTTGTACGCAAAATGCATACAGGTTGGTAGGTCTGAATACAGGGCCTGGAGGGCCGCGGGTTGGCTGGTGTTAAAATCATAAAATCATCTTAAAATCATCATCCAGCTCAGACGCAGGAAACCAGGTGAGGTTAACTGTGCGATCAATGGCTTTAATTGATCAATTAAGTTCAATTAATTGATCAATTAAGTGAATATATTAAGATCAATCAGCACACCCTGCAGCCCCTCGGGGTGGATGAGCCTTTCTTTCATATGATTGTATGTTTTGGTTAGCAATATACTACATATACGTACAGTAGCTGAGTGCTTTCAAATTTCAGCAGCACCAGAAGTATTTCAAATATGTATTTGACCCAGGTCTGACCCAAGCTTGGGGATTATGGTTCAGATGAGGACTGTTCCGATATATATGCAAAAAGGGGCTGACATTTTATTTATGCCGCTGCCTCTGCTAAGATTACATCTGTGTGTGTTTACTTAAACTGTTGAACCCGAAGGTGCATAAGATCCTTCCATTCCATTCCATTTCTCAAGGCTCAATAACAAAATAATAGAAAGAAAGTCATTTCACATTGACTCATGACTTTTTTATTATGGGGTGTTAATGGGTTTTTGAAGTATATTATAGTAATATTTTTTAGCCATTGTTGTTGTCAAGATTCAATCGAGAAACCTTGACATGTGCATCGAGCCGTGCATTGAGATATAAATTCATCGTGTGGCAAATACCCATTCCTAGTTTATATGCAATGCCTTGATGTTGCCTGGACTGTCTATCATTCTGCCACCATCGAACCAGCCCATACATTTATTGATTTCGATATATACTTCAAAATATGGCAGATTTTTTTTTCTTTTTTCTGTTGAATGAACGGGGGGGGCAAACATTATTGATCAGGCAAACGTTATACCCAAAACATGTCTGAAACCTATACTCAAAATTCCCCCCACCCTCCCCAGGCTACACCAGTGCCCTCTGCCATTGAACATGGAGCTGAATAATGCATTGCTTCACTTGGAATGTTCTTTTCCCCATGGAGATGACGGTGTTCCAGAGAGCAGTAAGAGACGGTGGAGAAGCTCCCTCCATATTTATGGAACTCGGGTTCCTATAAGGGCACAGGGACATCTGCCCGCCTTAATGAATTCCATCTGCCGAGATTCCATTCCCACCGCCGCAGGCCGTTACCAGTAAGATATGAGGAATGACTGATCCACTGCTTAAGACCATCTCTTCAGACTGAATGGGAGAGAGAGTTCATCAGGATCACCATCGTAAAAATTGATTTTAATCCGCTTAAAAGTCTCAGGTTATGGCACATGTGCCAAACCAGCATAAATATTCTTTTTCAAAAAAAGCTCATATTGTATAAAGGGATTATCATTTTAAGATTGAGTGACAGTCAGAGCAGGTTCCTTTCATTCTAAGAATATAAGCTCCAGAAGACTACAGGGCTACAGAGGACAGGAAGATGCTCCCTGCTGTAGCAACACCAAACAACCTGCCTGACTATTAAAGGCATCTTACATTTACATTTTAAGCATTTATCAGACGCAACTTACACAGTTGACATTTTATACATGCACTCATGCATATTTACTGCTGGATATTTACTGAAGCAATTCAGGTGAAGTATTTTGCTCAAGGGTACAACAGCAGTACCCCACCTGGGAATCAAACCTGCAACCTCTGCATTACAAGCCAAGTTCCCTAACCATCAGACTGCACTGCGGCCCTTATCTTATAATTTGAGCTCATCAGATAAGAGGACATTAGAAGAATTTAACTGCACATACCCATGTTTGATTGATACCTTCGTGTATGGTACTGGCAGCTTTTGTTTTGCGTAGGAATGTGCTCGCTCTGTAGCCCACCCCTGACTGGCTACAGAGTCAGTCAGGGGTGGAAAACAGGAACTTGGCTACTGCAAGGGGGAGTGGGGGTGTGGGGGGGGGCACTGCAGAGACCATTGCAGCCACAAAGTATTTAGCCAATAATAACCCACAATACCCATATTACAACCGCACATGTAAGCTAGGTATTAGGGTTTGAGGTATCTGCTCACCCACTGCCTTGCTCGAGGAGATTCTCCTGATGGAGTCAGAGAAGTCTCCCGGTGAATTAAGAGGAGAACCAACATGCAAGCTGCCGTCTGTCATCCCTGATTCTTCCAATGGTGCCCAAGGAAATGGAAATGGGTTTACTGCCTTCATACACTCACTAAGCCCTCCTTACAGGATATTGTGCATTCAAAAAGAAATCCAAAATCAAATAAATATATTTCAGATGTATACAAAAAACAAACAAACAAATGCTCTCTGGAATGAGGCAGAATCTGGCCAAGTGTCACATTAGATGCATGTGCATCTTGTTTCAGGATGAACCAATAGGACTTTACCCCAGAAACCCGCCAAGCCCCACCCAACCAATCCCCCTACCTGTGCAGAGAAGTCTAGAGAATTGAGTACCTGCTGCAACCTGACGTTACCACACCTGATACCACACACCTCATGTTACCACACCTGATAAATCTCCATCAAAAGCATACGGCCAGGGCTCCAACAAGCCTTGGTTTTGAATTTCAGATTTGATGAATTTTCATACTACTGATGCTGGTTTAGATTGTTCATGTTGGGGGATTCAATGGGGCATAAAACAATTAAGTTCCCAGAAGACCCCCTTCCCAGAAGGCCTGTGATATCTGAGACACGCGTGCAGAGCAGGCATTACACCACAGCAGTCTCCATTTAGAATTTAATATCATATCATCAAATGTAATTCTACATAATTCACATGGAACATAAAATATAATTAAAAATATCATTCTACGCCAATGAAGCCGCATCACCAACTCCTGTGATATTGTGTGTGAAATTGATTACATTTCTTATCATTTAAAAAAAACTTTCTAAAGTAAAAATTACAATTCAGTTCTGTCATTCATTTTCATTTAACGCTGAATAGGGACTTGCCCACTTGATGTTTACATCTGTATAACAGGCTGAAAAATATTTAACCACTCAGTATCCTTGTCTGAGTTTCTACCAAGGAGAACACTGTGGGTCTGGCTCAAATCGTTAAATGAAAGGCACATTTACTCTTTAGGTTCGAAAAATATAGGGCAGGCCCCTTAGAAACACAGATGAAATAATCACTCATGTGCAACGGTGTGTAATCCACACAAGACCCGTCCGTGGCAAGGGTTCCACTTGCAAGAGTCAATGGTGTTGAAGAATCAATTTACGGGAAGGTTTATGTTGAGAGAACAGCTACTACTAGACCCACTTCAATCCCTCGATTTGTGCTCCACAGAGTGGCTGACGCTGAAGTGAAGCTCTTGGGCAGGGACCAGGCTGACACCGAGCCAATGAAGCAGCCCCCCTCTTTAAATGCGGGCTGCCACGACACCAGCGCCGTTTCTGTTTTGTGTGACTCAGCAGGGGACTGAACGCGCGACCTTTGCGGGCCAGGGCAGACACGACACAAAGATGCAGAATCGTTCAAAATAAAGATAAACTTTGTGTATTTGAGTGGTCTTTCAAGACTCATATAAAGTGGCTCAGTCGGTAAAGGCTCTTCCCTCCACAAGTACAGGCTGGGCCCTATAGAGTGGCTCAGTCGGTAAAGGCTCTTCCCTCCACAAGCGCAGGCTGGGCCCTATAGAGTGGCTCAGTCGGTAAAGGCTCTTCCCTCCACAAGCGCAGGCTGGGCCCTATAGAGTGGCTCAGTCGGTAAAGGCTCTCCCCACGAGCGCAGGCTGGGCCCTATAGAGTGGCTCAGTCAGTAAAGGCTCTTATAGAGCGCAGGCTGGGCCCTATAGAGTGTCTCAGTCAGTAAAGGCTCTCACCATGAACGCAGGCTGGGCCCTATAGAGTGTCTCAGTCGGTAAAGGCTCTCACCATGAGCGCAGGCTGGGCCCTATAGAGTGTCTCAGTCGGTAAAAGGCTCTCCCCACGAGCGCAGGCTGGGCCCTATAGAGTGTCTCAGTCGGTAAAGGCTCTCACCACAAGCGCAGGCTGGGCCCTATAGAGTGTCTCAGTCGGTAAAGGCTCTCACCATGAGCGCAGGCTGGGCCCTATAGAGTGTCTCAGTCAGTAAAGGCTCTCACCATGAGCGCAGGCTGGCTCCTTGAGCGACAAGTAAGCCAAGAGGCACAATCAGCGATGCAAAAATGGGAAAGATATTTACAAATGTAAACTTGTGTAAAAATGTGTAACCACACCTCAAAGCTATATCCAGATTTGCTTTTGTAATCAAAACTTCTTAAAAAATAAAAAAATAAATCATGCTGCAAACGGGATTAAACTGCTCCAGCGCTCCCTAGAAGCACATACGGCAGGTCCCTCTCCAGCGCCCCTTAGAGGCACACACAGCAGGTGCACAGCCTCTCTGGCTGTATATCTACAGGCTGGTCTGATGGGAGTGGCGTTGGCTCAGGATCACTGTGCTGCACTTTCTTTTTTTAATGGTTCTGCTGAATCCTTCATGTGTCAGTGTGAGGCTCGAGACTCTGGGGGCTCCTAGTGCAGCACATCCCCCCCCCCCTCCCTCTCCTGTCTCTCGCTTGTCTGGCCATGATCCATGATAGAACAAGATAAATCCAAACCGTGGCTCCAGTCTTACATAGGGAGATCTGAGATCTGGGTTTTTCACAGATTGGTAGAAAAGCAGCACAACCCTAAGCCTCACGTACGCAGGTTATCTTAACTCATTCTTCCCCTAATATCTTTAATTTAGGAAATCCATATTTGCACACAATACAGCTAGCATTATCACACACAGTATACTAGTTAGCGCAAACTCATCAGCTGACACGTGGCCTCTACATTTTACATTCTTTACATTTTAAGCATTTATCAGACGCTCTTATCCAGAGCGACTTACAAGATGTGCATTAATACATGGTAGGAACAATCATAGATCTCTATGATCTCTATGATCCTGTTTCGAAAGTCTATCGGAGTGAGGCCATTATTTTTCCCGTTGTGCCAATAATTAGTCAAATCTGTCAATATATGAAGAAAATAAATAATAAACAACATTATGTATCATTATATGCGGAGTTAATCCGCATTTCCTCTTAACTTTGACTGTGCAAGTATTTTTTACTCACACAAACGCAGTGGGTGGTTGCTGATTGTTGGCAAAGTTAAAAGCCAGCACTTGCATTTAATTGGAAGTTAGGGACACATATTGGTTGGTTCCAGGCCTACATTATTTTATCTGTGTGCGGTCTTTCACTGCTTACAGTCAAATAAATGTTGCATATGGCTATGGATGATTTAACCAACCTGGCTCTCCAGCTGTGGGTGCTCTTAGTCAGGGTCGAGTGAAACAATGGTGACTAAAAGGCTGCTCGCTGGATCCAAACACAGTACATCTGCAGTATGCAATCCATTCTCATCTTGCAATCCATTACGCCTGCTCTGATATGAACATTATAGGACTAATTAACATAATTAGCATCGGTGACAAAGGTATACCAGCTGAAGCCTTTGAAAGCACTCTGGAAGCCATGAACTAGCCGGACGCCTCTGTAATTAGTGCAGGGCATCTTGGGAATGGGACATCTGTCCTTGTTCCATTGTGTTGGTTGTGAGAGTACTTCTCAATGGAAGTTGATGGCATAATCTCATTGTCTAAAAGATTTTCAGTTTACAGCATTGGGTTCATTTGGCGTCATGCGTTCCCGTCATCCATAGGCTTATCAGAGACGAAGGTATTTGGCTTTGCATCATGTCAAATCACACTAATTTGCCTAAACAGCACAGTAATACATAGATTTAAGGGATGATTTTCAGGTGCCTGTCAAAATAAAGAAAACACCTGAGCAAATGAAGGGTCCCGGGGGCTCTGATATGGTATGGGGTGCATTTTCCTGCCACACATAGGAGATTCTGGAGCGGTGCCTCAGACAGCGTTTTCCACCACCATGAACAAAACACCAAATAATGGAATTTCTCATGGAAGAATGGCGTTGCATCCCTCCAATAGTGTTCCAGACACTTGTAGAATCTATCCCAAGGTGCACTGACGCTGTTCTGGAAGCTCGTGGTCATTCAACAGCCTATTAAGACAATTTATGTTGGTGTTTCCTTTATTTTGTATAAATCGATATTGTCTCAAGTTAATGACCCTGGATTCATATTTCTACATTACAAAATGACTGGGATTAGGGGGAAGATAAAATGATTAGGGGGAAGGTAAAATGATACTAAATGTATTGTTGGGCCAGAAATGACAGAATGCCTTTGTGTAGCAGTTTAAGAAGGAGCTCAACTCATCCCCAGAGTTACAACAGCATAGAAGGTGTGAAGATATTCTTTTGATGATTCTGATTCGATGATTATATCATTTACTTTGATGGCCAAACGTGCAGCGCCAGCCAAAGACATCAAACACCGCTCGGTTTGTCCAATTGAATTATTGCACAGCTTTGACTTTAGCTGCAACAGTGGGGCTTGACAATCGCTCCATCTCTTTTTTTACATCTCCATCACTAAACGGGTCAATATTCTCCTCACTGGGGCGTGTGATATTATTATCATTGACTCGTCCAAGTAAGGAACCACGTGCCCACTTTAGCACTGTCCGTTTATTTACACAGCAAACAGTCATAGCGCCCTCAGCTACAGCCTCACTGCACACAGGGCCGGGATACCGAACGGGCCTGTCGGCCATAAGCCCAGGGGCCCAGAGGTCAGAGGGGCCCTCAAAAACCAGATTTTTGGTCTCATGCATATTTCTTAAATTTAAAAAAAAATAATAGTGAATAAATGACAATGTTGTTCATATGTATCACGTAAGGGGGTGGTTAGTGTGAGTCGCTTCTTGCTGTGTGTGTGCGTACGTGCGACGGGACACGCGATTGGGTGGCAGGGACTCGATCTCCACAAGCTCTGTGCTGATGTGGGATAATTCGGGGGTGCAGGTGCAGCTCTGAGATTTCGAGAGGTAGCCCATTTACACGGTCACCATTAATCCGAATGAGAAAAGACGTTTTTGATTTAAAAGGAAGGAATCAGAGCCCCCTCATTTCTATATAACTTTAGATGCTACATTTATTCTACATGAATACTACATTGTTATAGTAGTTTAATACTACTTTTTATCGCTCTAATCTTCAGCCTTTTAATGCATTTTTATCCAGTAGCCAAAAGTGAGTCCCAGTGACCCTCATGCATAATATCCTTTAACACAGCTGGATATTTACCCAAGCAATTCAGGCCAAACAGCTCCCTCACGGCCTGCACAAGCAATATTCCACATACTGTAGAAATACAAATCCACAGCCGTCTTGTCCCAAGTGCAGTTCTTTAGCCGAAACATCACGCTGCCACCCTCAATGTACTCGAATTCACACTGCATACTACTGCTGTGGCTGGCATCACATGCCAATTAACGTCGTATGGCAACAGTCATATGGCGACGGTCATATGCAGCAACAGTCATACTGTGGTGGGCGAAGGACGAATCTCATTCCTCATACCGACAGCAGCACAAACAACCTCTCAGAAAGAGAAAAGCACATAAGAAGATAAGAATACATAATAACGAGAACTGGCCATCACCGGTCAGCAAATCTGGGCTCGGCATCTACCTACAGTCTCGAGAGTATTCAGCACTGATCATAGATCATTCAGCCCATCTAGGCTCATAATTTATCTGCAGTCTAGAGAATATCCAGTACTGCATCAAGCCTGGACTTCAATACCCCAAAGTGTCTCTGCTTCTACTACCTGACCTGGCAAGCTGTTCCACACATTGACAACGCTGTGTAAAAACCTGTGTACTTCCTGATATCCGTCCGAATTCACTTCTAACCAGGACCCAGTAATGAGGCAGCAGTCATGCATAGTCAAGCTCAGTCTAAGTGATGCACCTTTACCTGTACCAGACATAATAAAAATCATATAATCACGCATTTTTATTTACACTGTGTTTTTCAGGAACCCAAAGACGCTTAAAAGAGGTACGTGTTATGATTGCAACAATTAATTGAATCAACCCTAATCAAAAGCCAGAGGGATGTTTTTCATCATAATTGTAATATATGAAAAAGACAGTAATCGTTGTTATATTCACACACGTGGACGCAGCACAATGTTTTGACATTGTGTGAAGGGCGATGTGAGTGACAGGCCCTTATTGGTATGCCTGTGTGGCATCGGGCAAGAAAATGACATTTCCATTACTTAATATAGAGGCAGGTTCACAACGCAATCACTGCGGCCACTGCATCACGGGCCCAATTCAATCTACGGGCCCTGTCATTCTCGATGACATCTCACGAGCGCAATGCTGGCCTGGCTGATTTTCCCTTACACTCGGCAGTGTAAGAGAATGAGATGCTAAGTGATCGAGTCAGAAGTGAACAACCTGAATTGAGTGACACCAGGAAATGCAACTTCTGGAAGTACGAATCAACGTAATGGAAAGGGGACCGACTGCATGGGGATGTGCTGTAAATACAGTGAATACTACAGCGCGGCAGGGGCAAGGACATTTCAATTCCGTAGCCCTTACATGAGGACATCTGTATACTATAATGTTTTTCATAATCATAATTACAGTCCCCGGTCCTTCAGAATGAACCACTTCTGGGTGAGAGGGGACAGCGTGCATGACAAACATGGGATCACATGTACTGATGCAATGACGCTGGACACACAAAACAGAACCTGAAAATAAATATTGAGGTAGCTGTCTGACTGAATGTGTTTAGCATGAGCACATCAAATGTAATTATGAGGAGGAAATACAGACATCAAGCCTCCAACCATGACAAAAAGGTATGTTCTGAGAGCCTCCATTGTTCTCCAAGCACAAAAAGAAATTAGAGCTATTGTTCTGCTGCAAAGGCCATTAGTTTAACGCAAAGATAAAGGCCAAACCTAATTTGTTGGCACTGTTGGAGATTAGACTTTGTGGCACGTATGCCCAGTGTAATTTATTCGTACAGATGACTCTGATGTATTTGATAATGTGCCCGTAGGTATTACACTTATTGGATGGATCATGCGATGAGTGAAAACTGCCTCACGGAGCACAAAAGGGCCATTAGTAGAGAGGGAAAACACTGACATTTTTAGGAAGCACATTGAGGTTGTGCTTTGATTAATGGTCATTTAAAAGATTGAGACCCATTAAGACCCCCCAAAAAAAAAAAAACTCCCACAAGGTGGCGATAGACAGAAAATAATCACGGCAATGGGAGTAGTTTGAGATTTGCTGACACTAACTGAGTTTAACCCCCCCAAGTATTTAAACCAAACGTATGACCTCATCTGGCCTCTCATGTGATGGACAACATGTTTTTATTGAATTATCCTGGAATTAACAGGAAGTGGTAGCAACAGGAGGACATCTTTTGAGTGATCATGAGTGGCAAGACAAATCCACCATACGCTTCACCTAGTATTACCTGGAGATAATGCTATCACTATCAATCCTGTATACGGAACATTTCAATATTCATCAGACAGATAATCAAAAATATTGAACAAATCGTGCATGGAGCAGGGTAAACGTCCAGCATGTGGCTGATCAATTAATTATCAATTAACTATCAATGAATCAATTATTCTGTCCACTCGTCTATATAGATTGTGTTTGCCTTGATTGACAGTAACACAATAAATATATGCACTCCAAAAAGTGTATTATTAGAATTTATTCGTTAAATTCGAATACGCTTTGTTTGACACGTGTTCAAAAAGGCTACTTCAATGACCCAAGTCAGCCTACGCTGACAAGGTTGCAATCAGGGAATAACACATTAGCAAAACTACCTTTAAAGTGTAGCGAATCGTGGGAGTCAGTACAATGGGTTTCCAGACATAACTGCTTTTCACTTCCTGTCACCTCCATCAAGTAAACACAAAGAACGTAACCAACCCGCATACCACACGCTCATTTTAATTACTATAATTATCATTTAACAGCTTGCTAATGAGTTAAGATCAGGTTGTCAAGCCGACTGTCCATCAGGAGTGACATCCAACGTATGTACATTCTGCGAGCATCTCGTCAGACTGAATTTTCTCCTAATAAAACTGGAGATAAATTTACGAGATATAAATGGATGTTAATAAAGCGTGCTGCAGCCACGCAGAGAGTGCAGCTGACTGTGAGCGCGTTTAAGCCCAGAAGCAGCCATTGTTGGGTTTGGATGTACTGCAGATGCACAAAGGGGGGAAAAAACCCCTTGTGTGCCGCATAGGTCCCCTGCTCTTTCAGTCTGCGCGTCGGCAAATGCAGTGGAGAGGACGACGAGTGAACCTGTCCAGTGTGGATAAAGAAATGGCCCCACTCACCCACAGAGCTTTTCTGTTCCCTACGTGAAAAAACCTTGTGAAACACCAGCGTTCACAATGAAAAATATAACCCCTTTCCAATGATGGAGCTCAAGGTGGAGTGTCAGCTTTTTTAGGGTTTTATCAGAAGGGAACATCCATAACACTATCCCACCACCCCACCTAACGTTCATACAGGTAACTAACCACAATAAAGGAAACATCAACATAAAGTGTCTTAATAGGGCGTAATAGGGATGGCCATGGCATATGGAGGCAGGCAGTGTAACTTGTAACGTTAAGGTTGCAGGTTCAAGCCCCATGTGACACTGCCATTGTACCCTTGAGCAAGGTATTTAACTTGAATTGCTTCAGTTAATATCCAGCTGTATAAATGGATTGTAAAGAAATGTAAACTGTAAGTCGCTCTGGATAAGAGCGTCTGCTAAATGCCTGTAATGTAATGTAATATGGTTTACATTGTTTTCATGCTCTTCAAACCATTTCAGTGACCACATTTACCTTGCCCTCTAAGCGGTTGAGAGGACCTAAACCATGCCAGGAAAATGCACCCCACATCATAGCAGAGCCGCCATTATCCTTAATTTAAGTGTTTTCGTCATTTTGGAGGCTACCTGTATGTTTTACTTTTCTAACTCTAGCTTATTTTACAAGAATACAAAATGTGCCTTTACTAAAACGATCAGTTAGAAGTACAAGTAATTATTCATCGTTGCAAAACAACAGACTAGCACTAGTTATCCAAAATGGCTGTTAGTCATCCCCAATTAGTTTCAGTATGATTCTCTTAAACAGGAAACATTTAGAGACTGTAATACACCCACTACCCATATGCAACCGTTATGGCAAAACCAGTTGATTTGTACACCGAGTTGGAAAAGTTGTCATCTGTGAAAAGGACTCTGAATACATATGCAGGGTGACCCTTCTTGCAATCTCTTTTTTTTAAATGTAGAAACCCATCCATTCTTGACAAAGAGGAGGCTGTTTAGGCTAACTATGCAAACTGGTACAATTTTCTTCCTTTCCCCTGCAACCAATCACAGCACAAGCAATACTAACAGTCAAAATGTATTTTAATTAACACCCCATCATCAAAGGAGACCACTTGAAATGTGGGCACCTTGTAAAAAACGAGGGGTTGCCTGCACTTCTATGGGGCGATGTCTGCGAGTATAAGAATAAGCGAAATGTCCAGGCACTGTTTAAATGCTCCCACAAAGTGTTTCATTAGGACGGCGTCCTGGTCAGAGGTTGGTTTTATGCATGTGCTTCTCTGGCCGTTATGCATCATCTCTAACCGAATCGGTAGAGAAACACATCTGGTGGTTAGAAAGCACAATCTATAGAAAGTGGCAAACACACAGGCACAGATTTTGTGGTTCTCTGTGGCTCAGTTGGTAGAGCACAGCGTTGGCAACACTTAGGTTGTGGGTTCAATTCCCACTGGGGCCACATATACTGAAAATGTATGCATTCACTACTGTAAATTGCTTTGGATAAAAGCGTCTGCTATATTATTATTATTATGTACAGACGTGTGAAAAGGTACATAAAAATCTGTGCAATGCCTGTGTGCCACTGCCTAGTCAAGTTTTTTGTCAAGTTATTGATTCTATAGTCAATTGTTGGGAAATATTCACAAATATAAGAATACGGAGCAGGATGCACACCTTTATTTTGATGATGGCACACTTATTAAATAGTTATAATTTGACAAAACAATTCACGATGAGTTATTAATGTTAATCCTCTTTTTGACACTGTCTCAAAGCCAATGATCCACTAGAGTTGAGGGTTGCCATTGGTTATTAAAAGAGCATCTGGTTCCGGTTCCAGGTTCTGGTCATTTAAACCCCAGCTTTTTTTTGTTTGTTGTTCATATATAGCCCTCTCATTCTGATCTTCTCTGACAGTAGGTGTTACAAAGATTACCCCAATGTATTCCCCCGTATTGATTGCCCCAATCTGGCAACACTTCACATTACCATACCCAGACAAAAGAGTTGTACTCTGCACTTAATAGGAAGGGTTTATCTGAAATGTATACTGATAGCGCGAGCAATTGAAACTCGGCGTCAGTCTGAGATATGAAGCGGAGTAATTGTTCACGTGCATGACTGACGATGTTGAAGACGGCTGTCACGTTATTTTTGTCTCGTTGTGATGTTATTATCGGGGAACGCCTGGGAAGTGGTGTTGTGAATGCACTGTGCCTTTAAGGACAGGTGCGGACACGGACAATGTGTTCATCAAAATTAATGAACAATAAGGAAACAAAAAGCAAAACAAAAAAGCGGCAGTAATATCAGTCCAACCGCAACGATCTTTACAGGGGTCTGAACCTGCAGTTTAGAACACGAAACTCTACTGGAAGTGTAACGGCTGTCTCTGTGGGATTAAGAACAGAGGTTCCGGTTGTGATGCAGTTTTGTGCTCTAATGCTTTAAAGCAGATGTTAAACCCCTGTTGAGATGATTGCAGCGGGTCCTGAATGTCTGTTCATGCCTGTGCACCCAGGTACACGATACATACCATTTTGTTTTCTTTATGCAAAATTTTACACGATACATACCATTTTGTTTTTTTATGCAGAATTTTATGCAAAAGTAAAAGTTTGTGGGGGGCATCACTTTCAAATATTTTACAGGAACCACAGCAACTGTGGGGACTGTGCGTTTAGCTCAATTCAATCTGTCCTTTGACATGTATTCAGCGGGTCTTGCAGAATTCATATAAATGATTGCAATGCCCGCTGTGCACTCATTCGTATGCTATATTATTGGGGGTTTTCAGTGCCAAGGAATGTACTTCATAACGCTTCACTTCCGTTGCTTCACGGACCTGATAAGAATGCTATGGAATTGAAACTGGTATGCCAAATACAATACATCGTTGAAGAAGGTGTCGAGCCTTTTCACGCTACCTTTTAGCCAAACACGATCATCTTTATGAAGCGAATTTTGATTATTATTATTATTATTATTATTATTTTATTACTACAACCATTAGAATCTTCATCTAAATCATGCCAAATCACCATCATCATAGTAATCGCCATCATCACCATTATCAGTACTGTATCGCATTCCGCTTGCTTCAGTATATTACAGGAAAGTTGCATGGCACAAGCAAATGGTGTCTTACTTTACCTGGTAGGTATCTTGACCCTTAGGTACCGGTCAATAGCAATGGCCAGGAGGGCAAGGATGGAACTTTGCGTCAGTACCAGCACTGTGCACGCCACGAGCAGGCAGCTGTAGAAGTGAGTCTGGAGTCCGATGCTGATCGTTATGGCCAGCGGTATAACGAGGGCGCCTACCGCGATGTCAGCCAGAGCCAGAGACACGATGAAACAAAACGTCGTGTCTCTCAGTGAGCGATTAATTTTTACCGCCCAAACGACCATCACGTTGCCCAGAACGGAGAACAGGGCAATCGCCACCTCCATTCCAATGTAGAGCGCTTGGGCTGGCAATAGGACCCCTGGCATCCTTGCGGTTGTGTTCCTTGGGACAGATGGCAAAATTCCAGTATGAGGAAGATTTTTTGTAAAATAAGTGAATAAGGTTTTTTGTTTTTTGAAGATTATTTCCACTGAATAGGCGCAGCTATTTTCGAGGCGTTAGATAAAGCGTTTCCAAGACGGGGATACAATAGTTGTCCCGCACATCCATTCAGAAAGCAAATGTAGAATATCGACAATGATAAACGGTAAGGTAACACGTCCCTCTCCGACAGTGTCGACAATCCCGGTAAAAACGAAAGACGAACTTCTTATCTGCAAAGGTAAGCAGGCATGTACTCCGCCTCTATTTCGTTCCCGTTGGTTGTATACCAGAGGTGCCAACTGCCCACCTCGAGCGCGTGAAATAACCGATATCACCAGCTTCTGTTATTCACCCAAATCCATTGTTTTCAGAATCCGTCACTTTCACTGTTTGAGATGTCAGACGGAGAGAAAATAAACATTATACGAATGCGGAGTGGTGTCTATTTACAGGACAGCAAGAGACCAAAAATGTGGAGGTCCCATATCAAAGAATCACTGCACACTGTTCCCCGTTATGATAGTAGGCTACAGGCGATGCGGTGACCTAAAATAGCTGTCGGTGCTCTTTTCATTCAATCGTTTTTGTTTGTACGTTTCTTCTTCCAAATCCCAAACCATTCGCTTTCTGGCCGTCTAATATGTCATTACCGAAGGCGCCCAGTTACACTTGTCTGCCGTCACTGAAGTATGTTGCGTCCCTTCGGTCGTCTTTCGCGAAGGAAAAAATGAAAAATGGATCACAGGACCGTCCCAAAGACGCCTCGGACTGTACCTCATCACGGATTCTTGAGCTATTGTTGGTCATGATTATGCGTTTTATGAAATCACATGGCTATCTACGGCACGCACCCATTCTGCGTTGTTTAATCCTTCCTAGGCACACAACATTCATACAGTAGGCGTGTTCTGATAAGGTGTGAGGAACGTTGATTATTTTATTGTGCTACACTACACGCCCAAATAAACAAGCGACTGAAAGACAGGGATTTTAACGTAGAACGTTAAAATGACAATGGTATCTCACGTAGGATTGGGAAAAATACATGTTTCATCATCATTATGATTATGACTATTATTATTAATAATAATAATAATAATCACCATGGTCGTCTTGGTAATAAATTCATTAAGTGAATGAACATTCTGCACTGGCCTGTTGCCTTTTACTCCTTGTACCCGAACAAAGAGCATGCTGACATCAAAGTCGACTCCTCGGGAGATTCGGGAGATCACTCGAATAAACGGAATTCGTCACGCGACAGGTGCACCCGCTCCTTGTACAGTGCTTATGCATTCAACCCGCAAATAGCAGTAGAAACACCAATCCGTTGCCTGCAAAACTCATTTAGGCTAAAACATTGCTGCATAGGCATAGAATAGCCTATGTTGCGCAACTCATAAGGGCTGCTCCCTATAGTTCAAACAAGAGTGTAACCACCGCCCACCCACACCACACACCACACCACCCCTCGCCGTATTTCCTCAAACAGCAAGCGTCATGACTGCATATGCACTATTTCAGATCTGTCGTGGTCAGTCGACAGAAATAGATACGATCGGTGGCAAATAGATTATGGAAGATGCATCAGTGAGAATGAATTTAGACTACTTTTATGTCTTTGCCCCTATTTATGTAGAAGTTAAAGATACCGAAAAGAGGCATACTACAACTGGCGAATTTTTAGTATTCATAAACTGGATTTATGTTAAGCATGGAAATAAACTATCGTATCACGAGCCGAAACCGAATGATTATTGAATGAAACAAAATAATGGCATTTTTTTATAGAGTTGTGCGAAATAATTATTTCATTAATGCAAATACAACGATAAAAATATTGTATGTAAGCTTTGTCAAGATAAATAAATTAATTCATTACAAAAGCACTCATAAGATTAAAAAACACAGAATGTTTCTTGAAATAAGGCAGCGCACAGTATCTGCATGGCTGTTTGCCTCATTTTATTTGTGGTAGTGGTGAAGTCAGATTTGAACACTGAAAGGTTGTCAACAGAACGCCACCAGCTCGTTACTGGTGATATGCTGAAACATTTGAACCTTTTAGTAAAAAAACCCATTTTGATCCTGTAGCCTACTTGTTCAAACCTACATTACCAACTGGCTTTGATCAATTATGAAACTGGCTTTGATAAATAATTAAACTATGAGCCTTGGAATACAAATGGTGTACAATGATTTGTTTATGCAGGCACTTGCAAGAAGAACAGATATAAGCAAACATTCCTTGTAGGATTTAATATAAGAGAGGTATATTTGACTGGAATTGATGGATTTTTGGGAAACATTCAAGGAATTGGATAGATGACAAATATGTGTTGGCTTGTGGCTCAAGGAGATGCAGACGGGAGTGAAGATTGTGGGAAACTTACTTTGAATGTTTACTCAAAGTTATATGTCAATGATGAAATCATTCTGAATCATGCAATTTCCAAGTAAATTTATTTGCTTTGGCATGCCCGGATCGACCACCATTCTTTGCACGCTTCCTTCTGTTATGTTGAACAGGAACGAACCCAAACGCAGACACAGCCAAGGTGGGTTTGGATGAAAAGAGAGATCATTTATTAATAATAACAGAAGTAGTGGAAACGATGAGCTGGACAACGGAAGGGATGCACAGGAGGACTGGTGACGGGAATGGAACAGAAGAGGAGCCCAGGCGGAGTGGGCGAGATGAGTGGGCAGGCTAGGCAGGCTAGGCCAAGCGAGGCCAAGCGAGGCCAAGCGAGGCCAAGCGAGGCCAAGCGAGGCCAAGCGAGGCCAAGCGAGGCCAAGCGAGGCCAAGCGAGGCAGGCAGGCAAACAGACAGGGAATGAACCGGGGTAGAGAGAACAACAATCTGACGATGAATGACTGGAAAACCGGGGTAGATATACTGCAGGGCTGATGATCTTGATGGGAGGCTGGTGTGCCGGAACAGATGACGGGACTAGCAACAGGTGAGCATGATGAGGAGTAATGAGGGTTGATAATTGAATAATATAAAATAATAAAACAATTAACACAAACAATCACGAGGGAGAAACAAGACAAAGGAAAAGACGAGACAGGAACAAAGGGAATGTGACACCTTCCTTAAATTGTACATTGTTTCTGTACATTAGACACTGTACATTAGACTGTCATGATTTTATGAATAGCCACTGAAAATGTACACTAAATGTAGCTAGCTTTGTGCCTATCACCACTATCAATGTGTGCTATGTTAGCTAACATTAGCCTAAATGAGCATATCACCACTGTAGTCTGACTAAAAAGTGGTTTGTGTAACAGTGAGCTAGACAGAGACAGCTATGTTTGGCTAGCGACTACACAAAACTACACACAAAGTAGCTATCGATAGATGATCTCTGGAGATGAATAGCATGAATCTGGTTATAATAAAAGCAGTCAACTCGAGATCCACCTGCTCAGGAGGGGTCCACTTCACCACCACACACACACAGAAGTAATGAAGATGACAGTGATCATATGAGCAAGCGGTAATCTTGGCTTTGTACAAAATCTTTGCTAGATCGAAGTGACATCATTTTATGTACAGTAAATCACCACTTTTATTCAGTATTACACTTAATCAGTATGTAAAAAAAATACAACTTAGACTCTTGACAGGCTGTCAACAGAACGCCACCAGCTCGTTACTGGTGATATGCTGAAACATTTGAATCTTTTAGTAAAAAAAACAACCATTTTGATCCTGTAGCCTACTTGTTCAAACCTACATTACCAACTGGCTTTGATAAATTATGAAACTGGCTTTGATAAATTATGAAATTATGAGCCTTGGAATACAAATGGTGTACAATGATTTGTTTATGCAGGCACTTGCAAGAAGAACAGATATAAGCAAACATTCCTTGTAGGATTTAATATAAGGGAGGTATATTTTACTGGAATTTATGGATTTTTGGGAAACATTCAAGGAATTGGATAGATGACAAATATGTGTTGGCTTGTGGTTCAAGGAGATGCAGACAGGAGTGAAGATTGTGGAAAACTTACTTTGAATGTTTACTCAAAGTTATATGTCAATGATGAAATCAGTCAGAAATCAGAGTCATGTAATTTCCAAGTAAATTTCTTTGCTTTGGCGAGCCCTTGTAGGATTTAATATAAGGGAGGTATATTTTAGTGGAATTGCCCGATTTTTTGAAAACATCCAAGGAATTGGATACAGATACCAAATATGTGTTGGGAGATGCAGATGGGAGTGAAGATTGTGGGAAACACCGAAGTGACATAATTTTATGTACAGTAAATCACCACTTTTATTCAGTATTACACTTAATCAGTAGGTTAAAAAAATACCTTGGTGTCCTCAAACAGTCTTGCTCAACTCAAATAGGAAAAAATTGGGAAGTTATCTGCCTGGGGTGCCATTCCTCCACCGGTGTAGTCACAGATTGTTGTGGTCTACGGTCTACATTTGGCCAGGGGGTTAAAGTTATATTCAATCCATTTATCAGTATGGGTGGTAGTTACGGGCCAGAATGTTTTGGGTTGGCTGTATCCGTACAGTGGCCTACTGATATTTGCTAAACGGAAAAAAAATGAAGTCGACCCCAACCAGGGTCGATCCGTTTCAGAATTTCATGCCAACTTCTGTTCTTAATCATTCAAATCAGCCCCATAACTTACTTGAATCTGACATTTTTGATGGAGCCATGAGCTACGACTGCAGACTATTCATGTATCGTTGGTGAAAACATTTCACAGTAGTCCAATATAGGCTAGATGTGAAACAGAATTGGTTCAGTTGTTTAGAAAATTAAGCCAGAATAATTGGTTGGAACAAAAACCAGCATGACACACCAACCCTCCAGGAATGGATTTGTGCACCTCTGCTGTAAGTGTTTCCTCTCAGGTTGTTTGTTAACCTTTTCATCCTCTTACCAGGGGATCACCTTAGTAGCTGAATTCCAGAGCAGCCAAATTATTATTATGGTTGTTTTTTTTTGGGGGATAGGATATTGATAGATGTTGGTAGGACGCAGGATTGTTTGACACCGACCCTCTCCTCGTTCCTGTCCAGACCCGATTCAGCCTGGAGGCCTGGAAGAGTCATCCCGCTCTTCTGACCCCCTCGTAACCCCTTCTTTTCCCCCCCCACCTTAGACCTTCCTCTCACCTTCTAAGGACACCGGTCACTGCTGACACCCGGGCCGACCAGTGGAGGATGGGCTCCCCCTCTAAGACAGAAGAGCGTCTGCTAAATACCTAAAAAAAAGAAGACAGGTTCCTCCGGAGATTTCTTCCCACTGGGGATTTTTTGGGGGGTTCAGCGCCGGTATTTTCTTGTTCTCATATTTTCTGTTTCCTGTAAAATGTCTTTGTGAAAGTGCTCTACAAATAAAACTGAATTGAACGGTTCTGACCAGGACTACTTCCTACCTTGTGAACGTGCAGCTTTTAGTGGATGTTTACCTCTTTTCCTGGAAGAGTGGCGCTGTACTACATGCGGTCTCTCAGGGTTCTGGTGTTCCACAGGAGCCCCAGATGGGGCACGGCACGGGCTTACATAACGAGGTGGACGAGAGCCACGGAGCCTGGCCTCCAGCTGACGGGAGTCACGTGACTCACAGCATACACTCACAGAAAAAAAGGTACCAAATTGTACCTATTCAAGTACAAATGCTTGCACTGTGGCAGTACCCCTGTAGGCTACCGAATTGTATACCTTTAGTCAGAAGAACACAATTGTACCCTTCCAAGAAAATAATGTTGCTAGCAGTACAAGCCTCATTTTCATTCTCATATGGCTGCTAGTGTAAATAAGGATTCATTACCCTACCTTTGTACATATATGTACCTTTCCTCAATTTGTACCTTTTTCACTGGGCAAAGGTAAAAACTGTATCATGAAGGATCTTATGTGTACCTTTGAAGGTACAATAAAAACATTTGTACCCTGAAGAACAAAAGTGCACTCTAATTGTACCTTTTTTTGTCAAAGTAATTGTAAAAGTCAGGAGATGATGAGCTTGGTGTGGAAGGCTAATGCTAACACATCACTTGCTCTGCCTGGCTGGAGGGACCCCAGCAGGCTAACACATCATTCTGCCTTGGTGCAATGTGAGAATTGCTGGGGATTTCTACCTTACCAGGGTGTCAGGTGGTTAACCTGGTGGTTAAATGCCAAGCTGTCTGAATGGACAATGAAGATGAAGACACGTACGGCTGTCTTTTTATCAAATTGTGAAATAGTGTAACGTGAAAGGTTGAATCACATTTCTTACCAGCGCTAACTCTCAATTGTGGTGTAAGAGCGAGGTATTAGCCATCTACCTGCTTCACATTGTTTAAGAGAAATATAAAACTGGAAGGAAGAAAGCTATTTTGGTTTAACAGACACGATGAAATTGAACCTGATGGTTTGGCGGAAAACTGCACCCAAAAGCAATTCAGACCTATTATTGCACAATTGACATTTTAGCAGTCAGCTTTCCAGAACCTGTTTTGTTGAAACAGTTTTGCGCTGAACCACGCAGCAATCCTTGGTATCTAAAAATCATCAAGTCCTTAACAGCCTTTGGAGGAATGAGACTAATAAGCTATACAATTGACTCAATTAAATAATTAAGGGTTCAAATTGATAATAGAAAGAACTTCTGACACTCATTAAGCAGGACTGATGAGGAGAAATCTGTGTGGAAGGGGCCTCTCCATTAACAGCACAGCATGGCGATAACATGCAGAGCGAGAGAACAGCGGGGTCCCTGAGCTCGAGAGCACGATCGCAACAACGGCCTGGATTCAATCAACACTTGTCCTTAACCCTGTGAGGAGTGAGCTATTTGAGAGTTCTAGTTCTAATTCGCAGTGTTCTATTATGGATTTTTACCTTTCTTTGAGGATGCCATCAGCAGCCCTTTATGATGTCATCAATTAGAATCAACCGGAATGTTACGGCATGTTCTTGAACAGCGTTTTTCAATCCATTTCTACAGGGCACACTGCCCTCCATGTTTTTATTCTAACCACTTAATCATGCTGAAGTGATCATTAACAGACGACCGATGCAGATGATAGGTTGAGAGCAGAGGCTGCATATAGCTTTGCATGCCGTGAACAATACATGTCCCTTATTCACATCACAGGACTTTAAATCAGTCAGGTCAACTAATGCTTTTATGTTCTATAATGCACTATATGGCACATGAATCCTTTGAAAAAGGTCAGGCTACCGTTTTTTTCAATTATAGACCGGGAGAAAATAAAATTCCAGGCTAATGGCTTTTTCATTGAAGGGAAGATAAATTTTTTTTTTTCATGCAAAATGCAATCAGAGTTATAAGAATAAGGAATCAGTTATCACACACCTCTTCAGTCGGCATATGCATTTCAGACCTGGGTCAGAAACGTATTTGAAATACTAACTCCTTAGATGCCAGTTTCCAGTAATCTGGAGGAATTGTACCAGGGTTGGGGTTGAAGTATTTAAATAAAATATCTGACCCAGGCCTGACACATTGGCACACATTAGACACTGGTCTGTTTTCATCTCCTCTTATGAAAATGACATTTCATCTAACATCAGTCATAGGCTGTATAGCCTGGTGCTCCCTTTTCTGTTTATCTCATATGTGGACATGAATTTATATAGGACTCTTGGTTTAAACACTTTAATCTTTAATAGAAAAGGAAGAGGAAGCTACTTAGCACATGGGGATAAAATCTGCTTTGTGCAAAGGATTACGGCTATGAGCTAGTGGGAGCTGCAGCATTAGTGTGGAAACATTCTTTTGTAGAAACAAGGTCACGTACAGGTAACTGCCAACATAAAGATGGTTCTTTTATGGTATGCGGTGCATTTTCCCTTTTCCTGCCATGGTCCAATAAATATGGGTTTTAAATTCATTTTTTATTAGATTTTCTGTTTATGGCTTTATTCCCCATTTTCCTCCATATTTTTAGGTGCCAATTATATCCACCCTCGTATGACAGGTCGCTGCTGTAGAACGTTCTTACCGCTACACCACCAGGGAGGCCCCACTAAATATGTTTTTTGGGTTCACTAAAGGTTTTTTAGGTCGGGCCTAGTTGGGCTGAATGTCCTGTTCTCCTCAATAAAGGCTTAACCTTCCTCAAGTGTTTGTTGCACCCCCCCTTATTGTAGTGTCTGTGGCCAAATCTGGCTGGTCTGTTTTAACTGCTCTTATATTAACACAAAAACCATAAATCATCACCAAATTTTGGTATTTATTAACAGTCGCTTACTCACTGTGTTCACAGAGTAAAATGAGAGCAGGGCACAAAGAAAGCTCTATATATGGGGTCTGTGAGAAGATACGACACATTGCTTAGTCTGGAATGTGTGGTTCATGTCGGGGGATGAGCACATAAGCACAAGAAAGATAGGTTCCTGTAACTAACACCAAATTGTTTAGTTTGGAGAGTGTGGTTCACGTGGGGGGGATGGGCACATTGAGCGCACTGAGAACCAACCCACTCTGTGTGTGTGTGCAGGATGTGCAGGATGTGTGGAGGTTAAACATAGGGTCTTGAGGCAATCAGATGAAAAACCACAGAGGAAGGTTAATGTCTTAATGGTTTAGGTCCACTCAATCCCTTAGAGGGCAAGGTAAACAGCAATACATACAAAGCCGTTCTGAGTGATCTCCTTCATCCTATGGTGACCAATTTCTATCCTGATGGGAGTGGTCTCTTCCAGGATGACAATGCCCCCATCCACAGGGCACGAGTGGTCACTGAATGGTTTGATGAGCATGAAAACAATGTAAGCCATATGCCATGGCCGTCTCAGTCACCAGATCTCAACCCAATTGAATTGTTATGGGAGATTCTGGAGTGGCGCAGCGTTTTCCACCACTATCAACAAATCACCAAATAATGGAATTTCTCATGGAAGAATTATGATGCATCCCTCCAATAATATTCCAGATACTTGTCAAATGTATGCCAAGGCACACTGAAGCTGTTGTGGCGGTTCGTGGTGGCCTATTAAGACACTTTATATTGGTGTTTCCTTTATTTTGTCAATTACTAGTGTGTCAAGAATAAAGATAAGCCATTAAAGTCAACATTCATTCATTATGCTAATGTGTAAAGCGTCTAGGAGCCTGAAACTGCAACGTTTCTGACTGGTGATAGTCAGAGCAATTTAAGCTAGATGATGATTTCCTTTTTATTGTTCACGCTTCGTTTGTTTTTATGATTATTTTGTGAGATAAATAAAATAATGTGTTTTCAGAACTGCACACATTTGGGAGTTTGCATGTGTAATGGAGCTTTAAATAGCAGGCTCTCTCTGTGCTGGGTCTCTTTGCTTCCACAGAAGTCTCTGCCCCACCTTCCACACCTGCCCCACCTTCCACACCTGCCCCACCTGTCACACCTGCTCCACCTGTCACACTTGTCACACCCACCCCACCTGCCCTACCTGTCACACCTGCCCTACCTGCTCCACCTTTCACACCTGCTCCACCTGTCCTACCTGCCCCACCTGTCCTACCTGTCACACCTGCCCCACCTGCCCCACCTTCACACACCTGCCCCACTTTTCACACCTGCCCCACCTTTCACACCTGCTCCACCTGCCCCACCTTTCACACCTGCTCCACCTACCTTACCTGCCACTCCTGCCACAACTGCTCCAACTGCAAGACCTGCCCTATGTGCCACACCCGCACTACCTGCTACCCCTGTCACATCTGCCATACCCGCTGCACCTTAACTCAGGGCAGGGAACTCTGTTCCTGGAGGGCCGGTGTGTATGTGGGTTTCTGTTGCAACCAATTATGCTGGCTGAATTAGATCATTAGCCGTAGATACCAATGTGGGTTTACTCGTGGCTTAGACCAAAGTCAAACTTTTCTTATTGGAACATGAGAACAGTTCTTCGGCTGTCCTTCATGCGCTTATCAGTAAATGTAGTCAAAATGTCAGATCACAAATTATTGTGCCAATGAAACAATTAAGAGCAGAAGATACAGCCCTCCTTTCCCTCCCCTGTTTAACTAATCCATAATAGGTACACGCCTCAAATATTGCATAGTATAGTAACCTTTACTCGATGCGCGTTTAAAATGAGGCATTACAGGCCAAGATGTGGGTCCTGCCTTTAGTTTTAACAGGGATCTGTGTGCAGGTGTTTGTGGCTACCTTTCAATCAGCAGACAATTTAGGCCTTGGAAAAATGTGTGGACTCTTCAGCCAATCAATGAATTCAATTAAAGTGGAGTGCTGAAACCCAGCAAAACCCAGCTGACACTGCTGACATGGAATGGAGTTGGAGCTCCCTGATCAATGCATTGTTGCAGCACATTACGCTTCAACGATTCATTCCTTTCTTTCTTTCTTTGTTTATTTGTCATTAGCAAAAGAATTGTTTAAAAAAAAACTAAAAAAACAAGCAGCAGATGCAATGCATTCAATGCTTATAGCCAAAGGCTAACTTCCAACGTGTGTCCCAAAATAAACTACAGAAAAAGAAAGGTACGGATCAAAAAACAACAAACAAAACAAAATACAGACACAAACACAATAGAAAAAGAACGTCCACTTAATATAGCCAAATAGTGAAAGATTAAACAAAACAAAAAAACACAACCAACTGTAGATTACATAATGCGAGCAAGAATAGGCACCTAAAAAAAGTTTATATATAAACCTTTGCTATGAGCCAACTGGAAAACCCCCACCCTTTGACCAGTGATGAGGGGGCACATATCACAGAATCCAGGCTCAGTAGGTGGATTCTCTAACTTGTCTGGCTTACTGAAAAAGCTCCAGTTTCTGCTCCTTAGTACCAGGTTCCATGGAGAAGCAGCCAAACTGGATCACTCAATCCTAGTCCTGGAGAAACACGCATTAGTTTTTTAACAATACTGCTTTTGTCTTTGTTGTCTTGGTTTTTGTTTAATTGATCAATTAGGTGCTGAGTAACCGGCACACCCTGTGGCCCTCTGGGACCAGGATTGAGAACCAGTGCTCTAGAGCAAGATAAGGAGCCTCAGTTTATCTAGATTACAGTGAGCGTGTCCAACCAGGGCATTTAAAATGCATATTAAATGCCTTACATCAGTAGCAAGTCCCAAGAGTCTGCACAGGTCTCGGTTATTGAGTGGGGAACATTAACAGGACTTGCTGCTGGAATTGAATTGCATTTGTGTCTCCGGGCGTATCTTGAGTGAGCAGTTGCAAAGCTGCAGGATAGGATCTTGATTAGCTCTCAGCATTGTTCCGGCTTTGTGTCGTTTTGTAGGACAGGAGCGCAGTCACGCGGAATGCAAAGCAAGAACACTCCTCTTTTTACGCTTGCCTGGAGGGCACAGGTAATTCCACGAAGTGCTGGCAAAAGTGAATGGCAGAGTTCACAGAATCATCTGAGAGGCAAATGAAATACAGACCAGGGCATAGGCCATAAATAGCTCGCTGCTCTTCCACATGTGTTTATTTGTGAGTCAAATTTCAGGATAGATGATGACTGAATCTATCCCACAGTGATGCCAACAGTGGCAGAACGAGGGCACCTCATGGTGCGATGAGCCAGATCGGTTCCCCCCCCCCACCGTTTACGCCCGCTGCAGGACTCGTCTCGGCCCTCCCCCGGGGGCCGCAGCAAAAACAAAACAAACAATAAACAAACTATCCTCCCAGCCTCGACAACGCCGCAATGAAGCAAAATTGAAGTGCTTGGCGTATCTCACATTAGGCCACGCCAGGATGCATAACAAACAGAGTGATGAATGACCGTGTTGGGAAGTGAGCTCCACGCTGCTGCACTGTAGCCTTGAGGCCTCCTCTCAGCCTTATAGTCTGCCCCCACCCCCTCCAGCATGTGAAAATGAGATACATTTTTAACTGGGTCAGATTTGGGCCCAAAAAAAAGGCGCCAACGTTCTCCTGCTTCATAGAGAATCTTTGGAGAAATGATGACATGCTGAGAAACGGATTTCCTCTTCACAAGGTTACAGCCTTCTTGAATTGACTGTAGTCCATAATCTGTTTTCAATGACGATCAATGGCCTTTCCAGTCGATTGTTTTATGCGACTAATTTAGGGTACGGTGCCTAGAAAACACCTAAAGCCCTGGCCACGTACAATGATAAATCTCTGAGCACTTCACGTCAGTACAATGGACAACACACCTTGTAGTAGGAGGTCGATGTCCCTCACGGCACTAATGGCATTTCATTTTCAATGTAGTCTTATCCAAGGAGACGAAACCACATCCCAAAAATGTTATCGTTTCCTTTCAGATAAGTGGAAACATTAGCCTGTCTGAATGCACAAGTCAACATTACAGCAATAGCCTTTTACATCGCGGAAAACAGACAGGATGCTGAACAGACCCTCATTGATTCACCCCCAGCGAAGACAAATTTGCACACAGCTGTTAAAGCAATAACCAGCCTGGATTCTATCCAGACATGGCGATTTCCAGACTTGATGAACTGCAGGAAGAAAAATAAAAATAATTGATTGTAGCCACTTAGGACAGACATGACTGCTGGTTAGATTTTGATTTTAGATTCTGGGTTAACCCTTACGCAACGAACATATTGTAGCGAGCATGCGCGGTGGGGTGCAACAAGAAGACGACTGGAGGCGAGCAGTAAGTTCAGTGTGGCTACATGCGTCGTACACCGCAAAGCCCCGTAGCCACTTTATTGAAAAGCATGAACAATATTTGTTCCCCATACACCGCACAACCCCAAATATCGGCTTTCGGTCTATCTTTTGACACGGGCGCGTCCCTAGAGGGTCACGCAGAGCGCACATTGGCCTCTTTAGAGTACGTCACGCAGGAAGTACAATAAACAATGAACACTACAGATGAGAAATACAGGCGACCGCACTAAACAAGAAATAGCCGTCGGTCGCAGTGGCATCACAGATTTTAAAAACACACACACAACAATGTTTTTAACATACAACAAACACTAACACAGGGGGGAACAACCAAATGCACAATAATGTTCCCCCACAATGCCCCGCACACATATTTGAATATAGCGACCCACCTGGATCGCTAGAATATATTGAAAAATATACTGTAATATATCAAATATATTTGAATGTATATTTTGCAATACATGCCAATATATTGTTATTTTTGTTCCAAAATATATTATGGTATTATTAAATATGTGGTAATACTTTTGTCTATATATGAAAGGCAGCAATAATCTGTGTAAAAACTCAAGCATTAAAAACGATGGTATAAGGGGGGCATTGATGCTGGGCTACCGTAGTTAACTGGGAAATCACCTACAAGCACAGAATCATGACCTGCCTGTGTGCGCACACGGTTGACAGGGCCGCAGTGCGTCACACTTGCGCAGTAGTTTGTGTTTCAGCTTGAGAAAACGAGGCAGTAGCGCACAGAATGAAAGCACTTTGTGTAATGTTATTCATCCTCTCAGTGAGACACTCTGCTGTGGCGAACACTGTCTGGTGCCGGTCAGAGTTGTGAAGAATACATTGAGCGTGGTATATGAGTCCTGACAGCGACTGAATGGAATGCACATTGTGAATGTGCTTCTTTGACATACTGTCAAAAGTTCTCCCTGAAGACCAGCCTGCCTCGTAGACAATCCCATCAAATGGCATTTCAACAAGCCATGTCATTAGACAAGCCCACCCAGACCCCCATAAAATAATATATCAAACTCCACTTTGAGGAAAATTCAACTGTCAGCTTTTCGACAAAACTGTAACTTTTGGAGTTTAATGGTCAACTGTATTCTCAACCTGACCTCTTACCCTTTGCGCTGTCGGTCGGACCGCCTCGGAGGGATGAGACCAAGTTGTAAATGAACGTTTGACAAGGACCACTATGAAGATCCTGTCTTCCTCATTTCCATCTCACCCCCCCCACTTTGCTGCAGTCAGACCATCTTAAGGGCTTCAATATTGGTTCTGAACAAGTTGCCAACGGTCATCATTTAATACACAATAGGGTCCGTTTCTTCATTGGCGCCCATATTTTCTTGAATCAGCAGGAAAAGTTCTACTGTATTTAACAAACTTTGCAAAATACATTCCAAGTTTCAAAATAGGACAAATTAAAGCCTCCAGCTGAGGCACTAGTCCAGGAATTTGGTCCTGACTGTGCCAGTGGCAAGTGCAGCCAGGAGTCACACAGAGTTATGCATCATTTCCCACATTGTACAGGATAATTACTGCGTTTTTAAATGATATGCATGGTGATGTATGATGTGAAAAATGTCTCAGCATAATCAGTTGAAAGAAATTCTCATACAACACAAACACATTTAAAGCAGAAGGATTTATTTAAGACATGCAGGACATTGCTTTAGGAAGGTTGCATTTTGGAGAGTTTAAAAGTGTTTTTACCTTGGGCTTGGAGTCCGGAGGCAGGATTGCACCTGGTGCCATATGTACAAAGATCCTAAGAGTAGGAGTGCTGATCTAGTATCAGTTTAGCCTCTTAGCTCATCATGGATATGGTTAGGATATGGACAGGGGAAACCTGATCCTAGGTTAGCACTCCTACTCTTAGAATATTTGTACATATTTGTACTTTGTACATACGGCCCCTGCCCTTTAGAACAAGATTGTTGACCCCCTAGTGAACATCGACGATAAGAGAGAGAAGGCAGAAGTTAACAACATAAAACAAACATGGAGATGGGGAGGCGGAGGGATGCTGGGAACAGCTGGCGCATGGAAGGGGGGGGAATGGTACGTGCCGAATTCAAAACCCATTGGGAACATTTGTTTCAGTTGGTTGAGGGAAAATCAGGGGTTATCTAAAAATGTCCCTCCCGGATCTTTGTTTAGAAATTCTAATTATTTCAGATATCACACAATCATCTTTGCACTGCAGGAGCAGGACGTGCATGAGTGATTGAGATGTGCACACACATGAAGGTTCACAGCCCGCATTTCAGCATGGGATGTAGCTCTGGTCACACTCGCATGAGAGTTATTACATTTACTTTCATATTTAAGGCATTTGGCCGACGCTCTTATCCAGAGCGAATTACAAGAAGTGCATTTAAAGTGGCAAGAATAGTCACAACCAGAGCAAGAGATCAGTACAGGCGACAACACGACAGTCGCCATCGTAGACAGATGCACCAAAAAGGGAGAGAAAAGTTATTGCTTTTAAAAATATATATACAGTGGGAGTGTAGTCTGAAGAGGTGGGTTTTCAGTCTCTTGTGGAAGATGGCCAGTCATTCCGCGGTCCTGACCGAGCGTGGAAGGTCATTCCACCACCGGGGAGTCAGAGCAGAGAATAGACCAGGCTGTGAGCAGTGGCTGCCAGGTGCTCGAAGGGACGGGACAGCCAGTTGGCCAGAGGAGGCAGAGCGGAGGGGTAAGGTGTGATCAGTGTCTTCCACAGAGAACCAAACAGCAAAAACACCTCTGAATGCAGTTCGCTTTGTTCAGCATGACCGTCCACATGACTCAGCTACTGCTGGCAAAAACACAGCAGTATCTTTAGACAAAGCAACTGCAGTTTAATCGCAAATCATGTGAGCGATGCAGAGAAGGGAAGGAGGAAGTCACATGACTGCCTATCTATCTTCAGCTGCACTAGATGGGGGGAGTGTTTTACAGTAGACAACTTAAGATGCTTTGAAAACAATAGCATGTCGTTTTATCCTGTGTTTGAGTTCATTACATTGGGGAACCTAAAAAATTTGACGTGAGACCTCCCGGGTGGGGTAGCGGTAAGAGTGGTAATGCTGCCCACTGCCACGGGGGTTCGATCGGCCAGGAGTGCCACTAGGAGGCGGCAACTGGCTGTCCACCCCAGGGAGGCGGGGGGGAGCTGATATGATGCTCACTGCGTATAAGATTGGCTCTGTGTGTACCGGAGTTACAGTTGACGGCTTGGCGAGTTCATGGACGATCTCAGGACTACGGCAATGAGTTCACAATAGGAGGGGGGATAGTTGACATGAAATTAGGGTATAATTGGCTACTAAATTGGGAGAAAATGGGGAAAATCAGAAACAAAATCTTTAAAAAATGTATAATAATTGGACATGTATGTATTGCACTGTACTGTAATATGAAATTCAATTTATTTTTAAAACGTTAATCATATTTTTCCATCCATCCATCCATCCATCCATTATCTAAGCATTATGCTTTTCTCTTGTGAACTGCAATTATATTTATCATAACTTTATCATATTTAACCCCTCATTTCTAAAGCTTTTTTTAATTTGAAAAAAAAATAAAAATGTGTTTGTCCTCTTTTTGATTTAGTATTTTTTCTCTCTTATATGAATGTAATGAATGGTTATACAAACGCATGTCTTGAACAAATGTTTATTCCGCTGCAAATAATGTTTGATTTGCCTTGCCTTTAAAAAATGTGGCTATAAAAGCAAACTGTGTATCTTGTGGATTCTTAAAAATAGACATATGAATATAAAAAACTGCAAGCAAAGCTTTGTTTTATTTTGGTCAGTGAAAAATTGTTTGGTCAAAAAGATTGAACAAATCAGCAAAAATAAGTCTACTTTGAGCTCTTTCCATACTGAACTTTGAACTCTTTCTTTCACTGAGTTGCACTACAGTCCTTGTAAAACGATGTTTCCGACTCCAACAGCTTGTTACGACCCTCCCTTTGACCCCAAGATGTGTGCAATACAATTGCTTTACTGAAGCAAGTCAGGTTAAGTACCTTGCTCAAGGGTACAGCAGCAGTGCCCCACCTGGGAATTGAACCTGCAACCTCTGAGTTACAAGCCCAGCTTCCTAACCATTACAGTACACTGCCAGCCTAAAGAACCAAACCCAGGCACCTTCCACAACCAAGAAGACAGGGAATAAGGCACACACAGTTTCTATGAGGCCTTTCTGGAAAAAGGGGGTTACTCTCAAATGAGAAAAAAAACAAAAGGAACAGAAACCAAAAAGAAGCTGAGGCCACCAGGCCATCATTCACATTTCTCTATCCAAAAATACTCCTCATCTCACCTCTCCACACCTGCTCCATGTGAGGTCACACCGACATGCCCGGGCTGGAAAGTGTGTTTCTGTGTGTGTGTGTGTGTGTGTGTGTGTGTGTGTGTGTGTGTGTGTGTGTGTATGAGAGAGAGAGAGATATGTTAGAAGCTCAGCTGCAGCCCTTGCAATGGATGACATCTCACAAGGAAAACTGCTTTGTTTCCTCAAACCCCACAGGGCGCTCAGGTGGAGCGTAAGTAGAGAACTTCACTCCCATAGGCATAGTGCACTGAGGTCAACCACACGGGGGGTGCTTTTTTAAGCAGAATACACAAGTACTCCCAACAATTCCTTATAGGAGGTGGCGTTTTCACACAGGTGTAGACTGGTGAGAAGCAGTGCGGAGTCAAAGCTGGGGGTGGGGGGCAACATTAATGTTAGAATCCACCTGATCAACACTACTGATAAAAATGAGCTGGGCTGTGTACTCGCAATCTAAATCAATATTCCTCAGTACACACTGGAATTAGTGAAGCATATGATCAGCATTTATATATTTATATATCCATAAATATAGGCATTGAGCAGAGAAGATTCAGAAATAGGGTAATGCTTTTATAGAACTATACATTACAAATCCCACATTATTATGCCATAAGAATGATGTAATGCATTTACAACCATTTCACAGTTCATGAAAATTTACACAATATGCGCAGCGGTAAATATTACAGGATGTTCTGTTTTAAACATGTAAAACATTGCATAATATATGTTGACATAACAGTATACCATGTGATAAATTATGCAAACAATCCTACGAGTCTCATTATGTTACTTGTCATGACATAAATCTTGTGACATTAGTGTCATAAAACGTTACGTCATGTGTCACAGAGAAAGCTTTTATCGCACATAGCGATGTAATAGTGTATAGGCCTATATGCCACCTGACACAGCACAATTGACTTGATGCCAGCAGAGGTTCGGGAAGATGTTCTGACTTTGGCGTGCTGAAATCCAAAACGAAAAATATAACGTTATAATAAGGCAACAGGGATTGAATAGTATTGTTTCGTATAATTTTGATGCAGAATTCAGTTCCCTGACATGCCATTTGTAACGTATTTAGTGTTTCAAGTTATTAAATACATATTTAAATTGTAGTGACAAGTAGGACACATGAACATGAAAGCTCCGCTGCTATCGGTAGTGGGTTATTTTTTTCGCAGGCTTTCTGAAGAATTCGCAAATTAGTTTTTGAGAACTTTTGAATAAAACAGCTCTATCAATGGTTACTTCTTCATAGCTAACTAACTAACTCGCTTGCCTGCATTGCTAGTTATGTTAATACAGATTTTAATTACAGATTTTGCCCATCAGGTGATTAGTCGATCAAATGTTTTTTTCTTATGAACTGTTTTTAACATCCATTCAACACCTCCCACAGTTTCATAGCAATTATGACACACAGACACAGACACAAACAGTTTTTTGTCTTTATTGTAAATATGATATACTATATAAGAAAACTGTTCATGACAGCTGCAGCACCCGCAGGACCCCCACTTCCCCCAGCAGCAGAGCCGCAAGCCAGGCCAGAGCGCAAGCCAGACCAGAAAACATTAATCATGGCTCCAACGTTTACCACTGAACTGTTACTGGAATCAATCAGCTTTGTAAAGGTCCGCTCCTCAATGGTAGATAAAGTGGATTTTTTATCAACAGGATTTATCTCCACCCAGGGTGCGTGAGAGCGGGAGTGCGCTAAGCACTGCAGGGAGACGGGGATGAACAGTTTGCGTAGCATTATCGTTGACGACGGAATTCCCGAGCGCTGCGTCAAGCCACCGCCCGGCACGATAAGATCGGCGGCTGATGCACCGCGGTGCAGTCTTCATATTCACAAAGTGCTGGAAAAGGAAACACGTGCTTTCAGAACTAACTTGTGCCGTTTAGCAGACGGCTTTTTATCCCGCTGTCCTGTAAAACGTATTTGGGTATCCGCGTTGGAGGCGCATACTGGGATGCAGGACAAAACCGAAATGCAATTGTACTTTATAATAATGTATAAACTCTCTTCCTTCGATGCAGGCTACATCTCCAGCACGCGCATCAACATGTGTCTGAAACTGAGGACAACGTTGAACATGAGTGTGATGAATTATCCTTTGATGAAGAAGAGGAAACCCTTCAAACTGAAAGAGAGGAGATGCTCATGCCTAAAAATGGCAAAATAGAACAGCCCCCATGGAAGTCAGGGAACACAGTCAGCTGTGATTATATCATCAGAATGGTTCCAGGGTCTACCAGATGTGCCGTCCCTCAGGACCATGACTGAAAAATCTGCCTTTGAACTTTTCATGCCGCAGTGGTTAGACGAGATTCCTTGGATGTGAAGAGTTCCTCTGCAGTGATGGGAGAACCTGGCAGAAGGACAACTGATTGACTGAGTGCTGCAGAGATGGTTGTCCTTCTGCCAGGTTCTCCCATCACTGCAGGGGAACTCTGAGGCTCTCTTAGAGTGGCTGTTGGGTCATTAGTCGACTCCCTGAATAAGGTCCTTCTTGCCTTAGGGAGTTTGGCTGGATGGCCAGCTCAGTAAGGCAAGAATGTTCCAAACTTCTTCCATTTCACAACGATGGAGCCCACTGTGCTCCTGGGAACTTTCAATGCTTGTTTTTATACCCTTTCCCAGATCTATGCCTTAACACAATTCTATCTTGGAGGTCTATGGAGAGTTCCGTTGGACTTCATGACTTGGTTTTTGCTCTGACATACACTGTGATTTGTGGGACCTTATATAAACAGGCGTGTGCCTTTCTAAATCATGTCCAATCAATTGAATTTGCCACAGGTGGACTACAATCACGTTCTAGAGACATCTCAATGATGATCAAAGGAAACAGGATGCATCTGAGCTCAATTTGGAGTGTCACAGCAAAGGGCCTGAATACTTATGTAAATGACATATTTCAGTTTTTTATTTTTAACAAATTTGCAACAATTTCTAAAAACGTGTTTTCGCTTTGTCATTACGGAGTATTGTGTGTAGATTGATGGCAAAAAAGATTTTAAATTAAGTCTATAACACAACAAAGTGTGGAGAAAGTGAGGGGGCCTGAATACTTCCCAAAGCGACTGTATATCTTGCTTTTTGTAATTAGCCTTTCCCCACATGACAGCTTTATTTCTCTCTTTGACAGCAGCTTTTTACTTTCATCACCTTACAGCACTGAGGCAGCAGAGGCCTGGAGGAAGCTGCAATTAGAGAGAGGGAGGGGTGTGGGGTCTGGAAGAAGCTGTAATTAGAGAGAGGGAGGGATGTGAGGTCTGGAGGAAGCTATAATTAGAGAGAAAGGGAATGTGAGGTCTGGGGGAAGCTGTAATTAGAGAGAGGGAGGGATGTGAAGTCTGGAGGAAGCTGTAATTAGAGAGAGGGAGGGATGTGAGGTCTGGAGGAAGCTGTAATTAGAGAGAGGGAGGGATGTGAGGTCTGGAGGAAGCTGTAATTAGAGAGAGGGAGGGATGTGAGTGTGAGGCCTGAAGGAAGCAAGAGAGAGAGAGAGCCAGGAGAATAGCTTTTCCATGAGACTAGGTGGGGGCGGATAAAAAATGCATGAGAATCCGGACGCCTGATGCAGTGGGGTTTGAAGGTGAGTGGGGGAAGGGGGGAACTAACACTGATGTCAAGACCTCGCTTTCTGCAGGGGGGAAAAAAATGCTCTGCCGAAGCTTCCCTGCTGTTACCCAAAGCTCAAAGAGGGCACTCTGTGATTTGGGCTGCCTCCCCAGGATTCTGGAGCTCCCCAAAATGAAGACGGGAGTGGCACAGGATCGCAGTCACGAGCAGCTGGGCATGTGTCTCTGAGTGACGCATGTGAGAGAAGATGCAGGCAATGCAAAACAGGTCCTGTGAGTCGCTCGCTCCTTGAGTCTTGTAACAGGATATTGGGGTTCCTGTGGAACATGGATCCTCAGGCAATTTCAAGTGTTTGACGTTCGGCATCTGTGTGCGCGACGCCTCAAAGGTGTGCCCGTGCTGTCTTTTCAACTGTCTTTTTACTGTGTTATCGGAAACCAACAGTGGGGAAATGAAAATTCATGAGGACACAGATCTCTGGAGCTTGAGCGAGACAGCGTTTGATGTGCCCTTGCATCTGGGAAAACGCCTCAAGCAAACACACACTACAGACGGGTTCAATCAATTTAAAAGTTTGCCCTGATTAAAAGACTCCTGGTTGCATTCTTCCACATGAATGTCGTTGGAATAGGGAAAAAAAAAAACTCCTCCATCTTGCACAGTGTCACTGACGATGTGATTGGTCGAGCTGCTGTGTGGACCTCATTTGTAAAACCCAGCCGGTGAACCATCAGACACGTGTCATTGTCAATCGAGAAGCAATTAATTATCAAAAAACGGTGTAAAATAGTTTGACAGTTAAATGGGACCCCAAACTCACAGGGAGGAGGGTGAATCTGTCCTGGGGGAGGTGGAGGGTCGGAATCCGAAATGGGGCTAAAACCAGGACTTGAGGGGCCTCCCGGGTGGTCTAGTGGTTACAATGTTCGGCGCTGGCCACTGCAACCGGGGTTCGATTCCACCGGCCGCGCCAGAGTCGGCTCTGGCCGGGAGTGCCACTGGGGGCGGTAATTGGGAGGAAGTTCGCTGCGCACAGGAGTGGTTCTGTAGTACCGGAGTTACAGTTGACAGCCTGGCGAGTGCTGTCTCGGAGGAGACGATACTTCGCCTTTGTCACTGCCGGTCACAGGGCTATGGCAGCAAACTCACAACACAAGGGGGGGTTGACATGGAAATAGAAGGGTGTAATTGGCTACTAAATTGGGAGAAAAAATGGATTTTTATTTTTGAGCTGCACCCTGGTGAAAACTGGTGGTGAGATGATTAATTGCAGAATATTTTAAAATGTAGACACCTGCTTGTCAAATAGAGCCTGTTATGGGGAGCATTACATCACACAATGAATGGAAAGAACTGCCAATATTAATGTTAACAAAAAAAAATTTTATGCAGAAAAAATCATTGTCAAGGCATGGCAGCCATGAACATGTTCTTCTGTTGTTGTACAAGTAGAGATGTGGTAATTTTGCTTAGTTGTCATTTTTCTATTTTAAAAAAAATTGCATTTAATGGTGGCCAGATTGTTTTCTGTAAAAGTCCAGGCAGAAGACACACGTGAGATGCAGTTATTGCTTTTCCATTTGAAAAAAGCACCATTGATGAAAGAAGATTGTTTATGGAAACTACATTATTGCGTATAATGTGGAGAATGAGTTTTACCCGGGAGTAAAACACCCGAGTGTGAAAAATTATGTTATCTGAAAACGCATTATTCCTGAGTGTGTGTGTGTGTGGGGGGCATAAATTAATGTATATTAATAATAAGAATCAGCTTTATTAATGCAACTGAAAAAGCAATTTCCGTGCCTTAAATAAAGTGAAAATTAAATATATATGTCATTAAAATCATATCAGCAGTATATTATTGAACTGTGGAAACAAAGAAATGAAAGAACACAAATGTGCGATCACCTCGGCTATGAAAAATCTGTCCGTTTCTCCCACTGCTGCTGTGGTCAGCGGCTTAATTGAATCTGGCTTGTAATTCTCCTAGCCCAGAGGAGAGGAATTCAAAGTGTTAATCCTCTCCTAATGAAATTCGGTGTGGATTTACTCCAGTTCCCACAAATTAACCCTCATCCCTTAGACCCGAAACGGAGATTGAGATTCACAGGAGACGGAGATACACTTTTTAATGACCCCATTGAAAGGATCTGTAATAGTGAGGGTCATATATCCCAAATTACCTTTGGAGAGGAGGGACATCCTGCTCCATAAATTGATCGGGCTGCAGTGGTGCTGTAAGCCCATGAGGAGATAATGGCAACAGGTTGCTTTGGATTATAAAGATTCCCCATCTCGAGAAGATTGCCTTGGATTGTGAAGACTCCCCATCTCTAGCAGGTCCTGAGGCTATGCTAGGCCAGCAGGGGTGCTGGGGAGAAAAAAAAGAAACTCCTGGAGGGCCGCAGTGCCTGCTGGTTTTAATTCAGTCCTGGAGGGCCGCAGTGTCTGGAGGTTTAACTCCAGTCCTGGAGGGCCACCGTGTCTGCAGGTTTAACTCCAGTCCTTGACTGCGGCCCTCTGTGGCCCTCCAGCACAGGAACTTGAGATCCATTTACAAGCAGGTGCTACAGCAGCAGTACAGCAGGGCAGAGCAGGTGATGCACACAATAGCAGGAGCTCCGAGCCCTCACTGACTGAAGCATGAGTGGCCTTTGAGCTATAATTAGGGCAGAACTGAGAGCACTCACGAGCACGGCAATCCACCGCTTAGTTGATTATACCTCCATTCCTTTTGTAACACAAGAGATTAGCAATACAGGAGAACAGACTCAGAGTGTGAAAGAGAGTCTATTCAGTGGAGAGACTCTCCGCCATGCTTACCTTCAATTAACAACACAAAGAGTCAAGAAGCGGGCTGATTCAGTTTTCTTTGTGCCAGACACCAGATGCGAGATAACAACCTATAAATGCGCACCCCCACCACCACCACCACCACCACCGCACACTCTTGCTTTATAGCGCACGTTTAAAATGATCAACAGACAGACAGTAGACTTGCATTTGACATCCTGATATTCTCTTATCCATTCTGCAGAGGAGGCCCTTGATCATCAGTGGAAGCCGAGCGGCTTCGAAGCCGCACGGTGATAAGCGGCCCCTTGTAAACTGACCCATTTTTCAGGAAGTGTCCCTCACCGTTCACTTTAGGCAATCAGCCATTTCCTGCAAGTGTCTTTTCACCAAGATAAACAGACACGGCGGGCGAGGTAATTGCATCCATCAATCACGTAACTGGCACACTTTTTGTAGGCTTCTTACCTGCCGGGGCGCTAATCATCTCAGAGCCAGTGAAACAGCTCTGCTAAAAGGAGCCGAGCTTGCACTAATCAGAAGGGGGCTGTCAGACAAGGAGCTGGCCCCTGGAGGAAATTGGGCGATGCGAGCATCTAATACAACAGGTACGCTCGTAACCTCGATGTCTTTTTAAAATGTAATTTGAAAGCCGGCTTCAAAGACTGACAGAAACGCCCTCGGGTAATTGGAAACATTGGTGTGGTTCGTTAGGGAGAAGTCCTCGGCTTGTCGAGGAATGGCTTCCTCTAACACACTCGGGTCAACGGAGGTCTCCCTCCATTACTGCCAGCTCAACCCAGCCAGTAGATCACAGAGTCAGTGGGGTGTGCGTATTTCCACCCTGACTGGTGGCACGATGATGTCTCTCACAGGTCTTCAGTAATGGCTCACAATTAGTGTCCTTCCCCTTTCCACTGCGGTCCTATAGCAGCACACCTGAGCTCCATCGAGAGTTTGATGGCGACTGGGGATGTTCAATCACAGTGGGGAGCAACTTCATTTTCCAGTTCTATGCCCCGATCTATGGATCCATTTTTAAACAAATGCCCTGGTTGACACAAAGACTCAACCCTCCCCCTTATGGGCCAGCGGTGTAGTATAATGGTTAGAGAGCTGGGCTTGTAACGCAAAGATTGCAGGTTCGATTCCAAGGCGGGGCACTGCAGTTGTACCCTCAGGCAAGGTACTTAACCAGAATTGCTTCAGTAAAATATCCAGCTGTATGAATGGATTGTAGGTAAAGAAATGTAAGGTGTGTAAGTCGCTCTGGGTAAGATTGCCTGCTAAATGCTTGTAATGTAATGACATACTCCATATTGAGCTTTAAGCGAGCCGGGGGACACCCAGGGCAGTGGAACGTAGATGGAGGCTGGTGATGGGGAGAGGGACTACATTTTAGTGCAGTTCACAGAACCCCCGGAGGTCGGCCATATTGGCCATTAGTACGATTGCCCCCTGCCTCCGCTTCAGAGAGATGTTTATCCACTCTGAAGGGCAAACACTGTTTTTACCCCGTGACCCATCTCCCTGGGTTTAATAAGGGAATGGGAAGTAATATATAATAATAATATATGCCATTTACCAGACGCTTTTATCCAAAGCGAAGTGAACAAAGCCCTGCTGATGCCCTTCAAATCAAATACGGAGCGCTGTTCCAGGGTTGCTTTTATAGACAGTTAGGGACTGCGTCTTACATGGGCTTTTTTCTCCTCGTGAGTGGCTCTTTGACAGGTTGTAAATCCATGGTGGTCAGAATCAGAATCGCAGATGTTCATGTCCGGGTTCCGTTCCCTTCAGCGTTGCTGGTGTCCGGTTTCCTCTTTACCCAAATTGATGAACAGCTTCATTTCGCTCACTCTCTTTATGTAACCAGAAACCATAATCATAAAAACCATAATTGTAAACAACAATCTCAATCTGAAATCCTGGAGGGCTGCAGTGTCTGCTGGTTTTCGGTGTGTGGTTGCCATGCTCATTAGTGCTGGCAGTTTTGCCCTGATTTCGGCTCAAAGACTTATTTTGGTGAGGGCTCAGAGCTCCTGCTATTGTGTGCACCACCTGCTCTGCCCTGCTGTACTGCTAAGAGCCTAAATGGCAACCACAGTCACAGCTGAATAAGTTGAGTGTTAACCTGAATAACTTCCTAAATGAAGAAAACAAGGCTAGCTCTTTGGACGTCATTAATTATTGTCAAGTCTATGCGTGACTCTTGGAAAGACACACAATAGAGGCCAAACAGAAAGACACACAATAGAGAGTAAGTGGTTCAAGGTCACAGGGTCATTGCTTTTAGGTAGAAAGCTTAATGACCTTATGGCTTTTAAGTTCAGTCTATAGAAAGGAGAGTCCCTTGTGTCAAATACCATGACTGTCATGGCAGGGATAGGCCAGAAATACACTGTGCAGATGATGAGATTGAGCTGAATCCCTCTGTCTCCCAAACACACAGCTCCTGGCATAGATAGCGTGAAGCTGGAGGGGCTACACTACACATCTACATTCACTTAACTCAGTGGAAAAGTCACACTTTATGAGGTCCAGATGTGTATTACAGCTAGCCAATAAAAGCATGCTCATTTTCCAGGAGTGCAGCTTGATGAACTCTGAAGGGGTCAGGGAATAACTTTCCAGTTTTTCCCAAATTGGCTCAATTGGGGTTTTTCCTCTTTTAAAAAAATAAAATAAATTCCCTCTGGAAAATGTCCACTGTGAAGCACAGCGTGACAACAAATGGCGTCATACACAATTGAATTGAATGATTGACACATTTATTGATTGATTGGCCATTTCAGGATCTTTCTACTTCACTCAATGGTTATCACCTTTCACTGAAGGGTTAAGTAAACAGACACTTGTAAGTGTTTTAACTTCACACCTCTCTAAGAAAGGCCTGCGCAAATGTTCCCTTTCCATTTCACGATAAAGTGTTCATTTCACCCACACGCACATAACCAGCTCCTGCCTCCTGATACAACCCCTCTGTAGGCACTGGAGGCCTCCACAATTCGAGCACAGCTTTTAGGCAAGTTCCACACAATTTGCAGGGTGTTTGACTTTTCCAGCGCTGCCAGTCCTATAAGACCTCCCCTGGTCAAAGCGGAGAAGGCTAACAGCAGTGCGTTTTCAACCTATTTACATTTACAAAGATCCTAATTCCTCCAAGATTAGCAGGGTAATCTCAAGCACTGCTTGAGTGGAGTCAGATGAGCAGGCCACGGCTCGCTCTGGCAGTCCTTACGGAAGGTGTGACAGGAGCTCAGGGATGTGCATGAAAAATATAATAATAATAATGCAATAGATTTGAAAAAGAGTCTGAAGGTCACCACTGATGCCTGTTTTTCACACTTTCCTGTTTAGGTCCCTCAGCCCTCCCATTGAGCTCTAATGTAGGGCACTGCATACATTTGCATAGTTTAACACAACCATGTGATTTATCTTCCCAGGCAGTGCTTAAACTGAAGGGGTAGCAGGTAGGGAAGCAATGCAGAGGAGCATTCTAGAGCACATCTCTTTCTCTAGAGCATGCTCTCTCCCTCTCTGGAGTGCTCTCTCTCTCTCTGGAGCACTCTCCCATTCTGGAGTGCGCTCTGCATCTCTGGAGCACTCTCTCTCTCTCTCTCTCTCTGGGAGCACTCTCTCTCTCTCTCTCTCTCTGGAGCACTCTCCCATTCTGGAGTGCGCTCTCTCTGGAGCACTCTCTCTCTCTCTGGAGCACTCTCTCTCTCTGTAGTGCTCTCTCTGTAGCGCTCTGGAGCACTCTCTGTCTGGAACACGCACTCTCTCTCAATTCAATTCAAATGGCTTTATTGACATGACAAGGTCATGACAAGATTGTTTATGAAAACAAAACAAGTCCTGAAGCGGGAGAACCAGCCAGACCTTTGTGCCGTTAAGTGAGTCTAAAACGTCTCCTTTCAAAGAACCCATTAAAGAATAAATGATATTTGCGAACGGAAGAGGCTTCTGTGCATCAAGACGGTAATAAAGAAAATGCTCAGAACGCCATGGTCAAGGTCTTCTGTTCTGTTGCGAAGCTTCTGACATCGTCGTGTGAAAGACTACACAAGGGCACTTCACCATAAAAACCCTCTCCCATGAATACAAACAACCTTCAAGGAAAGGGCTCTTTTCTGCTCTTTCTTTTAAACCACCTCGCCTTTAAGCACATTAGGGGGAGGCTCTGGAGCTTCAAGGTAATTTCACCTTCCGTCATTCTGGGACAATGTTGCTCTTTATGAGTGGGGTAATTTAATTTGAGCATAATCTTTTTTATGGATGTGCAATATTAGTTTCATCCTTTTGAAAGATGACTCATTGAATAGAGATATTGAGTGTATTCTCAAATAAGCCAAGAAATAAGGCATCAGGAGATTTACATCTAAATATCTGTACAGCTATATAGATAAACTGCATCTCCCAGATGCAGAAATACTGTATCATTAACCCTATCCCCCAAGCACCTGTTTTGCACTACTCTTAAATAAAGCCTTATAACTTTGTAGTACTACACTGCAGAGACATGGTCGATGGCTGGATATAAAGCTAACACACGCACCAACAGGACTCAAGATTCAAACCTGTGAAATATTTGAGCAAACATTCATGGTATGCAGATAGTGTACATAAAAATGTAACAAAAAAATCATACATCACTTCGTACTGTACTTATTACTCATTACTATTATGAAGCTTGGTGTTCTGGGCTTACCGGAAGTAGCTCTGAAGTGAATACATTGGAGAACATTATTATAGAATGCTTTATTGGACACTCTGAATGCTCTGTGCTCTGTCCTGTAAGCTCCAGCTCCTGTATCCGGAGACTGTCTGAACATACTGAACATACGGTCTTGAACCTCTGATGCTTTAGGCTTACAGGTCTTTGGAGATGAGAGAACACGTACCAACAGCAGAGAACATGCTATAGTGCAGGCAGGGTTGAACCGTAAGTGCCAAAACCAGTCAGATTTTACTAATTTGGGGCGACATTTTGTTAGGAGCCAAAGCATGAATGGTTCAGATGACATGAAACTAATGTAAAAGCAAAGGTCGTCGAGTCCCATTAGCTTTTAAAATGAAGCTCCTTGTGAAAACCACTGTGGAGTAGGGATGCGTGTTTTATCCCTCTTCGGAGCCAGAGCAGGGGAAAAGCCACCCTGCATTACAATTTATCCCCTCTCCTTCTGAGAAGTTTCTGGTGTACAGCACCTGGAGGAACTGCATCATGGGTCACGCTTCCCAGCGTACTGTCCCTGTTCGCTCTCAGAACCTGGTTACCTCACCTCAGGACCCTGTCCCCCCTCAGAACCCTCTCAGAACCTGTGCGCCCTCTCAGAGGAGCGGTCCTGCTTGTGCAGAGCAGTGTATCAGGGCCGCCGCTGAATTATCCGGTAACACGGCCTTCCGCAAAACCCCCGAAATAACATGCAAAACTAAGGCCACATCAGTAGTCAGAACCAATCCAGACCTTTGCCTCCATCCAGTTTGCAGCAGTCAGAACCAAACCAGGCCCTCCATCCAGTTTGCATTTTCACCATCAGAAGACAGCAGAGCTGTGCTTACTGTAATATATACAGTATGTGCTATTAAGTAGATGTTTTTATCCAAAGTGAGTTACAGTAGTAAATGCATACATTTTTCAGTATATCTGGTTCCAGTGGGAATTGAACTCACAACCTAAGCGTTGCCAACACCATGCTCTACCTACTGAGCCACACAGAACCGCATATGTGTCTGATGACAGCACTGACATGAACACTTTATTTAAATAATTAACCCTTTTCAAGTCAGGCCATTCCATGTGATTCTCCAGGCCGTGAAAATGACTGCCTGAATCATGTGGATAATGTATTCTTTCGGCAGCTGGCTATAGCAGCTGGTCTGATGAACATCAAGCGTGTTAACACTAAGCTTTCCAGCTTATTCACATGGAAAGCTTGCTCAGGAATATTAGTTCCATTAATCACATAATCCCCTGGTTCAGGCCCAATGCCCTATGAATGGCAAAGCAGGGCACAGGTTCTAAAGAAAAAAAATGATGTTCTTGAATATATTATCTTTAATAAGCCCAGATGAGCAGAGGCCAGAAGGTTGTAAGGTGTCAGTTATTTCATTCCATAGGTGATATGTTAATTAGCTCTTAAGGTCAGTCTATATTAATCTGCCCTTGCTCCTATGAAGATGCAATGAAAAACAGCATGTTATGAACGTGCAGCTGATAGCGTTGAAAGAATGTTGTGAGAACATTGAGATTTGATGGACGCCACACTGCCTCTGGAGCTACCTGGGCCAGACCTGGGTCAAATATGTATCTGAAATATTTTAAGTCTTTTTCAGTCTAAAAATGTTTAAACACTTCAGGTCCCTGAGAAATGTCAATGAAATGTGTTACAAAACAAAACATACACTCTTATGAAATAAGTATTTTGTTATGAGTATTGGTGAAAGTAGATGTTCTCTGAGACAGCACTTGCCAAGTTGTCCACCGTAACACCGGTACTCCAAAGCCACTCCTGTATGCAGCAAACTTCCTGTCAGCTTCCCTCCCCCCTCCCTGGGGCAGACAACCAATTTCCACCCCCTGGTGGCACTACCGGACAGAGCCGACTCTGGTGTGGCCGGTGGAATTGAACCACGTTCGCAGTGGCCAGTGTTGAACGTTGTAACCACTAGACCACCTGGGAGGCCCATTTGATGTTGCTTTTTAAAATAGTCAGTCAGTAATCTGCTGGAACTTCACTGGTTACAGTGTTTCAGATGAAATATTTGGCCCAGGTTTGGTGCATGGCGGACCTCCAGGGTGGTGCCACACTGGTTCTTACTGTAGTAACTAGAGTAGCTGTATCTGGGGCAGCTGTGTCTGGGGAAGATGGGTCTGGGGTAGATGTGTGGAGCGATTAATGGAGCCCCCTTCCACAGCCTCACATCCCCTGGGGAAAGCTGCCACTCCTGTTTGACATGGAAACTCAGCGTAAACCCAGCTGCCCCTCAAGCAGCCCGGTAAGGCGCATGACGAATTGATTCCTGGCTTTTTGCAGCAAAAAATAATTTTAGTTTCTCTTATTGATTCTGCTTTCTCTTGGGGATGGGGGACTCAAAGCAGACATCTCTTCCGACTGACCTCAAACCATCACGAGCCTTCCTGAGATCAAAACCATCTAGCAAAGACAGAGTCCCCCTTCCCTACCCTGACCGCACATTCGATCGTCCTTTTTGCAGTACCTGGGGTTAGCAGGTTTGTGGTGCATTGTGGGAGAGGAGGGCCATGTGCAAACAAGCTCCCCACCTCCCCCTGTCCCTGGGAGCCGGGAGACACATACTTGGATGGTTCCACTCAGACATCACACTCACACAGATACACACAGACACACTCCCATACTCACACAACCTGATACACTCACAAACACTGATACTCTCTCACACACACACACACACAGACATTCATTGAGGTGGTTAGTTTTGGTGCTGTGAGACACCGCTGTGGGGGTGGGTGTTTGCCTTGGAGCACACAGCTCTGGCTCTGCACATTCCCCCTCCCCCCGCAGGATAATCACGTCTCCATCAAGGGCTTTTTTTAGAAGAGTACACCACGCTGCAAGCCTGGCACATGAGCTATCTAATTAGAAAGAAGCGAAACAGCGGAATGTCAACGTGCTTCAGCATAAAGCATCATTACAATGCCATACATCTGACTGATGTGTAGAGTGTTTCATGAGACTCTTTCATCATAAACCTTGGCTCTAATTGGTCAGAGACAATTACGTGAGGCAGTCATGTGACCCTCCGTGGTGAGCAGCTGCAAATGAAATGTGAATCGCTGAACATCTGTTTCTTGCAATACTATTATTATACTATAGTTTCACTATAAGACTTTTGCAGGAAAATGCAAAAAAAAAAATATACAGTATATATTGACTGAAGCCCTCCTGGCTTGTTTGAAAAATGATTTCAATGCTGGGACATGCTGTGTTTTTTTTAGATAAACAATGTTCAAGTGAACCAAAGTGATGTCCATGACAGATAATCATTTATGTGCGAAAACAGCAAACTGCGATGTGGAGCTCGTTTGCAGCCTCTTAAAGAGCACTATAAACCTCACGCCATGCATGTGGCCCATTCTGCTGCACTCTGTAATGCCTTATCACACAACACATCAGAGCAAATGAACATGAAAGGGGTCTTTCATGTCTTCATGTTGTCCCCCCTCCTCGTCCCGGCCATCCTCACCCCCTAGAACGCTCCCGAGTAGTGAACAAAAAATGAAAACATAACACTGTACCAACAGTACAGAGTTCTCGTGATTCTGTAATGGTTTGGGGCACATACTCCTGGAATGGTTTGGGTGCACTCATACCCTTTGAAAGCTAGGCCAATGTTAATCATTATTTAATTGTACTGTGTGATCATCTTCACCCCGTATTAAAGCATTTCTTTTCAACAGAGAGGGATGTCTTTCAAGATGACAATGCCCCCGTCCACAGAGCACGAGTAGCGGATGTTTTGAATGAGCATGGCACTGGCGTTATCCATATGTTATGGCCTTCTCAGTCACCAGATCTGAGCCCAATAAAGCATTATGGGATATTCTGGAATGACGCCTGAGACAGTGTTTTCCACTTCCACATCAACTAAGCACGAGCTGATTGACTTTATTGTGGAAGAGCAGTGTGGTATTCCTCCTGCAGAATTTCAGAAGCTGGTAGACTCTAAGCCACGGCACATACAGGTGGTCCTGGTCACACATGTTGGCCCAACGCCCTGTTAAGCGGTACTTCCATTATTTGTTCACTACCTGTAGTTATCCGTGGTGAGTAGAAAGCCTCAGCACCTGTGAAGTCATCCATTTCCCTCATCTCACTCCTGACACTGGAACAAAGAGCAATGTTTACATGCAAAATAAGACAAGTCAGAACATGTGGGATTCGGTTTATTAGACTTAAATAGTGCTTTTGGGCCAAAACACCCCAAATATGATTATTATTATTTTGTATTTCATGCGCGACACAGAGGTCCGTTCCTGTTCACAGCCTTCCTGTAAAAACATGAGTTATTTCTATGGGAACGGCTCCACAACCCGATAATAGCAATCTACATTTAAAATGCCAAACCAAGTCAAGGCAGGCACTGAAGTAGAAAACAGTTTAGAAGGCAAGATATTAAATCAAAAAAGGTTGCATTTTGAATTACTTTACGAAATTCAAAGTCAAGTTTGTTTTCTAAGCAGGCTCTTAAATAAACAGTCAAAAAACAGTTACAAATTGGAAGTGGCATTTTTTTTTTTTTTTACAAGCAATATTTAAATGCTCTTGATACTTGTGAATCTGTATTCCATCTGAAATTACTCAAACCCATTGCATGTCTTCATTTTGATTAAAAAATGCTTCGCTCTACTGCTTGATTCAGATGAGTGCATATGCCTGTTTTGAAAACTCATCTCACAGCTCTGTCATATTGCACATGGGCATATGTTTGTGAGCCATATTTGGCAAGACATTTTAACATTTGATCCTCATTTTTGATTTCTGGAATTGAAGTTTCTGATATAAGTAATTGCAATTTCTGAAACTCGATGATTGAATGTTAAAAAGGCTTGCCATAGCCGTAGTCTTTACACCACGTAATGCGGTTTAATTCACAGAGCCACACTGGCTGGCGGGTGATCCCTTGGCGGGTGCTTGCGGCCACACTCAGCTTCACTTATAATTGAATAACCGCATGTGCGTAGGGTTGTCTGAGGAGACTTGTGACAGCCGCTGAGTATGTGATATACCCCTTAAAGCAGGGGTGGGGAAACCCCACACCTGGAGGCTGGCCCGCGTTAACCTATTGGGCAACATGGGCTGCAGCCCAGGGCCCCGGCCACTAGGGGGCCCCGGGAATAGCAGGTTACTGTAGGCCTACATTTACTTTTTGAATGCGGGTTTATGGTGTTTTGACTGTTTGGTCCACTTTCCCACCTGTTGTAGTCCACATTGTCCTGTCGCAACAATCAGTGTCAGTGAGAGTGTATTTGTATAGTCTGTTCCCTTTTGCGTAAGGACGGCTTTGTCTCGGGAGCTAGATTTTACAAGTGGAAATCGCCGTCGGTCCAACTCGGTGTGTCGGAGGACTTTCATCTGTTGCTGTAGCGTCACGAGCAGAGGTAAACCTGTCGCGCGGCGCAATCACGCCGCTACATGTATGCGCGCTGTCGTTCTGCTTTGTGAAATTAGAAAATGACCTATGTCAATTTCACGTGCGATAACATTTTGATACTTTAGTTGCTGAAATTGGCGAGACAAACACACTTAGCTAGAGCTATAACCTGAGATGTCCAACCAGAAAGTAATAAATTACTATTTATAACGGGGTTTGCTGCAAAAACCTATGTTGTAGCCTATTCCCCCCCAAGCAACCACTATTTTATAACTGTCAACAAACTATTTCAGATAAATTCATCTTAATTCGAGTTCGACTGAAGAAAACGAAGTGTGCTAATTTTGCATGACCGAATAGCTTAGTTGTGTTGCTAAGTAAGTAACGTTAGATAGCTGAACAACAACAACGCAATTTAATAGCCTAATGTTCTCTAGCAAGTTGGCCTGTAATTTGTAGCAATGTTTGGACAAAAGTATTTTTTTAAAGCCAGTATAAACTTAAATTATGTCAAGTTTGCTGTATACATTCACATTTGTTGTATAGTTGGATGCAGGTGTTGATGCTACGTGTTGAAATTAAAACGGTAGCTCAGTTAACTTGCACAAAGTATGATACGTTGTCCTATAGGTGAGTAACATTAAATCATTTATATCAATGCTTGTTTTGTTGGTGCTAGTGGTTGAACGGGAAGTGTTTTGTTTTGTGCATTGTCATTTGTGGTCAAATTTCTGGTTTGTAGGCCTACTTTGTACACTAGGCTACTACTCCCTTTCATTGTCCTGCCATGCTGGGCAAGGTTGGTCATGACTTGAACTTGAACTCATGCGTTCGGGTAACAGACGTGAATATTTCGAGAGCACTGTAATATAAGAGTCGGTACTCTTTGACGCCTTTTAATACATTACAACGTTCAAAGTTTTCAATTGGAGGTCCCTTTCTGTAACATATTCACTATCTACTTCTGATATCCTTTGCCATAGGCCTATTTGTCGAATTTGCGGCATGTCTTTATCGTTGCCAGGCCTGGTCGCGTCAATGTGCTTTTACTTTTCCAGTTGAAAATCGTGGACATAGGGCCCCAGGAGGTGTGTTAGCCCTGGGCCCCAGGGAGGCTTAACGCGGCCCTGCCTGGAGGGCCGTATTGGTCTCTGGGATTAATACCAACCACTGCTCTTAATTATGTTATTAGCCCCAATCATTTACGTGATCTGATATTTTAGCTACATGCATTGATAAGCTCATGAACAGCAGAAACCTGTTCTTTTTTTCTGTTTATGCTTTTATTCCCCATTTTTCTCCCTATTTTTAGTTGCCAATTATAGCCTCTCTTTTTCACATCAATTATCCCCCACCCTCGTATGAGAGGTTGCTGCCGTAGTCCTGAGACCGGTAGTGGGCGCTGTAGCACCTCCTCCGAGCCAACACGGTCATCGTAACACACAGGACCGCTCATATATGCAGCGAGCTCATATCGGCTTCCCTCTCCCCTCCCTGGGGCGGACAGCCAACAGTGGCCCCCTAGTGGCACTCCCGGCCAGAGCCGAACTGAGCTGAAACCTGTTCTTGTGTCCCCATGAAACATTTTTCTGTGGTCTAATTTACCAGTGAACCAGCATTCGTTTCTACAGCTGATTACCTATTTGAGCCAGCTTTAAACGAACAGCAATGGAAAGAAACAATACATGGGACACAAAGAAAATGACAAAGTAATGTGATGAGAGTGAAAGAGGATTAAGATTTAGAACTTTACACACGAGGGAAAACAGATTCCAATCTGAAAACAACATCATAATATAAATACAGATAAACCATGAGATGGATGAGCCATTGCCGAATATCCCAGTATCCTTAGGGAGCGACTTTTGGAAAGAGTGCCAGCCATGAAACATGATTTAACAATACCTAAATGCTTGTGATATGAAGCATCATCACCGTCTGCATGAGCGCTCTTATACGTCTTTAGCCTTTAGCCTCTGCACTCCTTATTTCAGTCCGCCTCATCAATCTCCACACCACAGTCTACATCACCCTCTCACGAGACAGCACCCAAAATAGTAATAGTCTCTGGGTCATTATTCGTGCACCACACTTTTATTAAAAGAAAATTGGCTCTGGCTCAAGCACACTTTTTTTCATTCTCTGTGACTGTGAGTGCTCCCCGTGGTTTAAATAACAGCTGGATAGACGGCCAATTTAGGCCTACCACAATGTAATTATCCAGATACTGTTAACCCAGGTAGATTGGGCACTTCTTTTTGTTACACTTCATTTAGGTAGCTAATTAGCCAGTGATTGTGCAAAAATGTTTGCTCAAAGCGTGTGCCTGATTCACAGAAAATAGATACTTGGTAATGTGCTGGCTCAAATAACAGAGGGAGATGTAGTTTTAACTTTTATTATTTCCAGAATACGAGGAAATATTTGGTTCATGGAACATTATACAGTTTGTATTTAAAAAATAAGCTTTTATGCAATGCACAATGTTGGACATGAAGCTCAAAGCGTTTTTAGAGCTCTTCTGTTTGCATTCTCACCAGAATTCAATTGCAGATTGTGCAGATATTTTTTTTAATGAGGAAATGAGGTCACCTCTGTATTTTCAATTTTTTTTACTTCAGGTTTTTCTCTGGGGAAAGAGAAGTAAGCAAACCATGTCTCAGAGTTATATTTTAAGCTAGAACTATATCCATGAGCAAACATTCATGTTTTGACTGTGATGGGGCTTTCTCGCACGCTGAGCATAGGAAGAGCATAGGCTTAGGGCAATCAAAACACCCAAGACACTCACACAGAATAACAACTACGGCAAACTTTTATTGTAGTGCCCATTCAATAAGGGTTTCCGTTTGCAAAACAATTATTCACAACAATAGTCCAGGGGTGGGCAATCTCATGGTTAGCATCATGGTGACACCAAATATCGATAGGGCCTCGGGAAAACAGTTTGGTTTATAGAGCAGGAGTTGGCAAGGAGGGCCGTATCTGTTTCTGGATTTCATGCCAACTTCTGCGCTTAATTATTTAATTAGCCCAATCATTTACGTGATCTGACATTTTAGCTACATTTCTTGATAAGCCCATGAATGATAGCTGAAGACTGTTCTTGTGTTCCGATATGAAACATGTTACTGTGGTCTAATCTACATGTGAACCAGCATTGGCGTATCCAACTAATTAGCTAATTGAGCCAGTGTAATTGGTAGAACCAAAAATTGCCCACCTTGCTGTAGTCCAATGGGCTGAGGAAAGGTATTCATCCTCACAGGGTTTACTTGAGCTGTCCTGCGGAAATGCTGAGACAACATAGTCTTCATCAGGCTGAAATTGCTCATCATGTAGAATACATTTCTCAAGAAGATCAAATGGTTTGTTTGCCCTACAGGTAATTAACACCTTAATTCCATCCCTGGCCCAAACCTAAATTCTGCCATAAAATAATTGAAGCAAGTCTCCCAATTTTTCTCTAATATTGAAGCAAGGCTGAAATGTCAGTTCAACACAGAGGGTATTGATTTTGGTCAGGTTGTCTTACAAAAACATGATGTGCTTAAGAATGAATGAGGAGAAGAGTTGTGCCTTTCTGGAGACACGAGCATCCAATTCCTCCTCATCCAACAAACACGCTTTCTTTACATTAGACAGGAAAGGGGAGGGGTTTAGTGGATAGGGTCCAAGAAAACAGGAGGTGTGGGATATGAAAAACAAGCTTTCTGCTACCGTTCCAATTTCACTGTTTTCTGTATAATGCAGATACCATAAACCTGTACTTTGTCGATGTTCATTCAATATCATTCTGCTTTGGCAGAGAGAGAGAGAGAGAGAGAGCGCAAACACATTCCTAATTTACACACATACCACTTCACTGAATCACTGAATGAGGCAATAAAAAGATATGAAGCCTGCAGTAGTGTTCTGTTGAGGTATAATCCTCTCCTAGCATTTCCCAGGCATGCAGCCTTACATGGCTCAGTGTGGCTCAGTTGGTAGAGCACAGCGTTGGCAATGCTTAGGTTGTGGGTTCAATCCCCACTGGGACCACATATACTGAAAAATGTATGCATTCACTACTGTCAGTCGCTAAATGGCATATATATATATACATGACAACATACATTTCAGAATATACTATGTGACATCACCATAAGATACTATGTGATGGGCCCCTGGTTGGCACAACCAGTAAAGACACTTGTCCAGAGTGCATATTGCTTACTACACCCAGGGTTTAATCCACGGCTGTGCCAGCCAGGCTCTGGCTGGGAGCCCCGTTCGGGGGCTGTGATTGGCTGTCTGCCCCAGGGAGAGGGGGACGGAAGCCAGCAGGAGCTCGCCGCATGCAAAAAAGTGGCTGTGTGTATCAGTTACAGTTGACGACTTGGCGAGCTCCGTCTCAGTGGAGGCAGTTCGACACCTTTTTCACTGCCGATCCCAGGGTTGCAGCGGCGAGCTCGTAGTACGAGGGAAGGGATAGTTGAATTAGAAATAGGTTGTAATTGGCTACCAAAGTGGGAACAAATCTGAAACAAAAATTAAATATATTATATATATATAAAATACTATGTGACATCACCATTCGCTCTAGTCACTTGTAGATACACAGGAGCACAATAAGTGCCTTGTTAGAAGACCTCCATAATGTACTCCAAGGCAACACCACAGTATGTCATGGGTAATTAACAAACACAATTAACCGCAGGGCTAAGAAATTATGTCAGACAGCCGTGTTATCCGCGGATCATCTATCAGCGAGGGGTCAGTGACCTCTGTTACCCTCCCACAATGTACAAAACCAAGTCAATACAGGGAAACAAATGAATAGCACTTAACCCGGACAACTTGTCACTGTTCTATCAAACATTAATCTGGATTCCCCTGGTGGACTGTGGTACCTGGGCAAATACAGAATTCAGAAAATAAACTCTCAAGTACTGCTTGTTTTAGAAGTAAATTACATAAATACAGGTAGTGAACAAAAATAGGAAAAACCTGGGTAAATGAAGTACTTAGTAGTGTTGCTATGTTGACAAAACACCAACACAGTAAAGCTCACAGAGGCAACACACAGAGACCTGAATTTGTTGGATGTGGTTTCTGTGTGCATTTGTTGGATGCTATCGTCATGCACCCCGTTGCCATAGTTACTAGTTACAGTACAATCTCTCCATACCTGCTCATCTGATTGAGGCCACATGATTGGCTCTTCTCTCTGAGCTCAAAACAGTTATTTCTGTGCCTGCATGGATCCCAGAATAGCAAACACAGTCTCCATGAAGAAGCCTCCGGCATGGATCTGCCTTTATAAAGGACCTGACAATGGTAACTAGGAATTGCCAATCAACCTCAGCTGGGCTGCCTGTATTTTCAACCTCAGTTGTGTGTGGCTGTATGGTCAACCTCAGCTGTGCTGCCTGCACTGGGGATAGATACAAATCAGTATAAAATTAAATGTAATATTCTTTCGGCACCGCTTTAGCTGTGCTTTATCAATATAAAATCCACTGGGACTTTATGAATTTTTACATCAACCTCTAACTGATCAATGATGTGTTCTTACAGAGCAACTTCAATGGCGTACATGACTGAAAGTATTGCATGTCTGTATATTTTTTTTAAACAAATCACAGTTAATGTCCATTTCTGCAGACAGATCAAACATTGACCATATGTGCTGCTTTATTACATTTGACAGGAAGAAGAATCAATGAAACTCAATCTTTGTTTTAAATTCTACATGTAAAACAAGTTATGCTAAATCATAAACGTGTCTACACATAACCACCTCTAAAAGGAATGATTCACCTTATCCTCAACTGTCAGAATCAAAAACCTATGGTTCTATGAGCCTGACCGAGCTGCTCATAACCTTACGGTACTATGAGTCTGACCAGGCTGCTCATAACCTTATGGTACTATGTGCCTGACCAGGCTGCTCATAACCTTACAGTACGCGCGTGCGCGTATGTTGTGGAATGTTGTGGAATGTTGAATGTTTGATGTTGGATTGTGAATTGTGGATTGTTTGATGTTGAATGTTGGGTGTTTGATGTTTGTCGAGTTTTGTGTGCGTTTGTGTGTCTCTGTATGAATGGGTAAGAGAACTTGAACTGAAAAGTTTGAGTGTCTCTGTATGCATGGGTAAGAGAACTCAAACTGAAAAGTTCGAGTGTCTCAGTATGAATGGGTGGGAAGCACTTGAAAGGTCACTGGATGTGTGTGCCTGGGGAGGTTCCAAGGGAACTCCGGAGGAGGAGGCGCGGTGTCCCGTAAGTTATAATTATTTTAGCTTGTTATTTTAGTTCGTTGCTTTTACCCGAAAGCTTCGTGGCGAGTAGGGTGAAGATTTTGTGTCTGTGTTTGTGTTGGTCTTTGTTATATGTTAACCTGCAACTCCCACTGTCTCTCTCCCATGTCTGGGGGGAGAGACAGAAAAATAAATAAATAAAATCCGGTCCGTAGACCGACAAACTCCACTCCATGTCTCCTGGCTGCTCTGTTCCCATCCAGGGTTTGTCACGTGGTGTGTGACATACACATTATTACCCTTTCATACAGCCAGGAATTCTTCCAGAAGCAATTCAGGTCATGGGCCTTCTTCAGTGTTTGGACAGCAGTGGCACCACACTGTCCTATCATACAAGTGGCTGATACTTGACACTAAATACTCTAGACATTATGCTGTTCTTTTTTTATGACAGTAACAACGTGCCCAGTGCCATAAAGAACACAGGACCAGAGGTTTCAGCCCCAGGATTAGTGCTGTAGTCGGTGGAGAGCTGCATAGAATAGTTATTATACGGTTTCATAATTATCGTTGCTGATATATACAATAATTGTCTGCGTGTTAATTAGTTCTGAAATTAGCCTTTTTCCATGGCATCTCTTCAGTCCAGACAAATGACATACACTTGGTCCTGAACTTGGAATGCCACTCGTCCACAATTTCATTTTTTTATATTTTAATTTCTCATTTTATTATACATTTTTGCTGTCTGTTGTCGTTGTTTGCTTCTTTCAGTTTGTGCCAAATTTGTGTTTTTGTGAAACAAGATGAGGAACCTTTGAATGCTTCTTTATGTGTGGGACAAAGTACAGTTGAGGACGTTGAGAACACGAATGGGTGCATAATTCTAACACAGCATATCGGATTCATTGTGATTATTTAGGGACAGCTACACTCCAGTCCACAGTCCACTCTCCGTAATGCATGCTGTGCTGAGGACAGTGGTATTCAATACCAGTGCCCCCAGTGTGGCGATCAATACCAGACAAAGACACGGAACTCATTTCCCATCATTTCATTAATAGGGAATGGCTGTGGAAAATAGAGGGGTTGTTCAAGGTCACTTGACCTCCGGGTCATGTGATTCCTCTCTCCTCTCCTCTCCATCCACAGGGTTCAACAGCAGCCTAAAACATGGTCTGAGTAGCACAACATATCATTTCCCCTGTTTTAAAAATTATTCCGTCTTTCAAAACTTTAAGTTCACTTATGTGCTTTTTAACATGAATAACAAACATTTACACTGCTATCGTATTTTCTCCAAGGCTATTCCTTTTTTAAGAAGGAATATCTGTTCTAAAGAAATAGAACAAGCAATATCTGGAGTAAAAAGGGATGGAAATCCATGCTTTCTTGTGACTTAGTGAGTTAGTGCACTGCTCTGTTGAGAAACAAAAAGAAAGAATAAGAAAGTGTCATCCTGGGTCAGACTATTGTTTATGATTAAGTGCAAAGAAACTGAAATAAAGAGAAAAAGGTTTAGTGTGAGGACATAGCTATTTTTTGCCGCAGTGTTTGTTTTCATTCCAAATGTACACTGGGAAGACTTGTTTAATTGAATGGCTTTTCCTGAGCCCTTTCACCACACAACGCCCGGTGACTATTTCAGTCTTAAAAGGGAGACCGCAGAGCTGGTGTTTTCACTCGTAAACATAAACATATCAACGGAGCGCTGCAATGCTGCTTCACCGACTGATTTATGATTCATTACAGCAAGTGTCATTGTTTACAGTGACTCACACACACACACGCACGCACACAGGCGCACACACACACACACACACACACACACCTGCTTACTGCCAAACATGACAGGTTACGTGATGACAGCCGCAAACAGCGCTATCTGTATTTTCATTCCACTCCAGCGTGTCTATGGCGATGGACGGAGGTTGTTCTCACGCTCAAACCCCCGGCCCACTGTACCTCTGACCCAGTGCCCGTATCTCTCCGCTGAGTGTGATAACGGAGGACATCTCTCTCTGTGCCCACCACATGCACCGCGGTGACCCGCAGCCGTTGGCATAACTATGCTCAGTCCTGTACAAACAGCAGCTCCTGGGCCCTCCTCTCTTGCATTAAGCAGAGTGGCAAATTACACAGAACAGAAAATAGGGGGGAGGATCCCCCAAGAGGATACGAGGAACATGAAACGCATGACCTTCCGCTTAAACCCAGGCTCCAGGAAAGTGGTCAGGTTGAATGATTCTGGGTGAATGCCGACAAAGAAAACCTCCCTTCTTCAGCAGAGGGGATTATTCACACTCAGAGAGAGAGAGAGAGAGATGGACAACTGCTATAAAGAATTGAGGGTGAGAGTATTACTCAGTAGGTGCGGGCAGTGATGGGGGTTTGGGGTGATTAAGATGGGGCTCCTTAACCCTAATCCTGAAACAAGAGCCCAGGACCCTAATGTATAAACCATCTGTCACACGCCATGCAACACAACCCGGTTTGGAACAGAACAGCAGGACACAGGGAATGGAGTTATTGATCTGCAGACTGGAATTTATTTTCTTTCTTTGTCGCACACGGAGAGGAGAGGAGAGAGTCTTTGCCCGTCCCCCTCACGGGTTCCAGCTAAAAACAATCAATTAAAATACACACACACACACACACACACACACACAATTGTGACTTCTCAGTTTCTCTCACCAGCTTTCAGCTTCCGTGTTCCAGCCACCTAATAAGAAAACAGAGCCGCTTTTAAGCATACAAGTATCATAAGTTAATTCTGCACAACTGTGTGCTCTAGCTGCCCTGCCAGTAGGTGTGGCCGTTAATCACCCCGATCAGCATAAGTTTGTGATTTTAAATAACACTGTCATATTGGCAAGCGCGCTGTTTGTTATTTATATAGAAGACATTCTCTTAAGAAATAATATTGATGACCAACTATGGATCCAATCCCTCACTCTGGCATATAACGCCCACCAATATAAAGGGTTCAATCAAAGCAGTCTATTAGTTTCTGATTCAATCAAGTTTGATGCTTTCGCAAGGTCTGGAATTGCATTTGCACAGAACGAGCTAATCGAAACTAATCCTAAAACAAGGCTTGGCCCCCGCTGAATTGTCTTTCAAACAGCGACTACACCTCTGAGTCATCCTTGAGCTCCAGGACCAATGCGCATGCTATTAGCATTTTTGACAGCAGTGCCCCTATCCTCTCCCCTTCATGGCTTTTGTGCATTGGCGCATCGCGTAAAGACAGAGGCCTGCTACTTCAGCTGAATATTAACGACAAGTCCCTGGTGACCGATGGCTCTGTGATTGTTCCTCAGGAAGTCGAGGCTGGACACACATTACCGAGTGGGGTCAGTGAGTAGCCCTGTCGGGCGATAAAAATGCATCCGGTTTCTTTGCTTGAGCTACCAGAGGAAACCATCGTGGTGACAGAGGGCAAAGAGGGTCACGTTAGCTGGTGTCCATTTCAGGCATTTAAGCAGATGCTCTTATCCAGAGCAGCTCACACGATTTACATTTCTTCACATGCAATACATTTATACAGCTGGATATTTTTACTGAAGAAATTCAGGTTAAGTACCTTTAGCTCAAGGGTACAATGGGAATCGAATCTGCAATCTCTGAGTTACAAGGCCAGTCCCCTAACTATTGTACTACACTTCCCAGATCTCCCAGCGGCTCAGAATCTCGAAGAACCTGGAGCAGCACAGTGATCCCCGGGTGAGCAGACATTAATTTCCCCCGACACAGTCAGCAGAGCCACTGCTGCTGGTTTGTTGGAAGGTGGTGCCACATGATAAGAGGTAAACTTGTGATTCTTCTTCTTGCTCATTACCTCCTTTCATTATCTTTGCAAACGTTCCATTTACAAAGCTACGAAACAGCATTGTCATTACATTAGTTGCTCAGTGGTAGAATTCTCGCCTGCCACGCGGGAGGCCTGAGTTTGCTTCCCGACCAATTGTCAGCTTGCAGAGCGATGAAATGTTTGATTGATGGATTGATTGAATTTATTTGAAAAAATGTTAAAATATAGCTTCACCCCATTTGGGCTGCGATACATCCATTAAAACCACTCTAACGAGGATAAAAACACAAAAAAGCCTTCTGGCTTATTTCCATGTTCTGCACTCTTACAGCGAGGGGAAATCGAAACTCTGCAGAACCAGCTCACAGCCTGCCGAATCGCAAGCCGCTGTACAGAATTGATTTGGGTTTTTCTCTCGGAGGGTTTGCCAGTCATAATTTAGCACATTGATTTAGTAAAGCTTGAGAAAGGGAGGGGAAAAAAATAAAATCAATAAAAGTGTGCCAAATCCTCCTAAATAGAACATTGCCTTTTTGTCTACTTAAAGAATGCACACATCGACGCTCGAAAGGGGATTTAATTATATTTGTTCAAATCTTGCTTTTTTTTTTATACCTTAACCAATCCAACATGATAGTAGCTGTGAAACCATGTCAGTCCCCTACATCCCCCCCGCCACCTTTGTTGGCACTGCCTGCACTTTGCCCTAAACCAACTGAAACACCCCCCACCACACCCACCCACACCCAGTGGTAGTGAAGGCTACGACTGTGCCAGAAGAAACAGCTTGTTATTTCCGTCATGCCCTGCTCTGGCCTCAGTGACCCTGAGTCACGTGACTCACTTACATCCTTAGAATGAGCCGAAGTGCAGATCAGTTTCTCTGTGCATGTGAAACTCTGGCCCTCATCCAGAAGTGGTGGGCAGGGGGTATTTATATCCCAGACAGCATGGGGGGGATGAGTGGGGGGCTCACGGGGAAATGATCCAGATGGGTATTGTCTTTAGGATCAGGTGACAGAGCAGATGGGGGAAGGTGGGGGTGAATTCAAAATCCTTTAAAAAACAACAAGTCCCTCATTTGATCTGCAAATCCTTCCAGATCAGAGGTCTCTTCCTCGCCTCCTGGAGTGGTCTAATTTTGGAACCCTTGCTAATAATGTGCCCAACACTGAGAACAAGAATCAACCACAGATTCTCTATACACCGGATACTCAACTCCATCCTCTCAGCTTCTTAACTACAAGAGTTTCCGGAGGTTAATTACAATACGGAACATTGCCACAGTATTGTACTCAGTTGTGTCCCTTAATAGATTTTTAGAAAATACATGTGGGAAACATTCCTGAATACATGTATATACACACACACACACATACCCACGCACACGCACACACACACTCGATCACACACAGACATGCAAACATACATACTAACACAAATGCACACACAAACACACACACATCAAAGTCAGACACACAATTTGGTATTGTGCCAATGAACTTGTACAGATTTTGTTTTTGCAAGATTGATAGACTTAATATATTATATTATATTATGTTTTGGTATATACGCATATTTAAATACGCTTACATACCAAAACATGTGGCTGGTAAACTGGAAACAGCGACTCAGACTTTTCAGTGGCTGAGTATTGTTATCTTGCACCAACATTGCTACAGTGCCTTGTACACTACATCTGAAAAAATCTAAGCTTTCCTGCTATACTTTGACTTCAAATCAATTCAGTTAGGACATAATTAAGCAGCATAAAAAGGCATAATTAAGCACCATGAAATGAAACATTATTCAAATTTTAACGGTTTTATTTATGTAATAGCCTTGGACATTAGCCCACTTCTGGGTGTGTTCATTATTCTTTCATTTATATGACATTTATCATTATTAATACGAGTGCCCAAACCAAGCAGCAGACTGTAGGAAATGGAGGAGGACCACAGTGAAGCAAGATTAAGCCCGTTCACGTTGCTCATGTTCAGCCAAGATTAATTATGCGATGGAACAGCGATTGGGGTCAGGAGCTCTTCATTTCGGAGACCTTCATTTAAATAAGTAAAAGGTGCTCAAAGCTTAGCTCATTAACTATTCATACAAACATTTAACCTGTAATTGAGTGTGCCTGCCTTATTTGTCAACCTTAAAAGAACAAAGAAAAACATGTGTAGAAAGCTTAAGTGTAAATAGCATGTAGAAAGAGACACTGCATACACACATACCTCAGCTCCTCCTCATTCTGCTTTACTGGCTTCCAGTCAGCCACAACTTCTTCCTGCCCATGGTCATGGCTCTTTCCTATCCAAGGTCATGAACTCTCCCTCCCCAAGGTCATGACCTCTTCCTACCCAGGTCACAGCCCCTTCCTACCCAAGGTCATGAACTCTCCCTCCCCAAGGTCATGACCTGTTCCTACCCTAAAACCCTGGTGAGGTCTCTCTCCCCTCCATATCTGCACATCCTCACCAGCCTCTGAGCCCTAGATTGAGCCATATACAAACTGCACTGACCTGGATGCTGTCATCATTCTTCCTGAACTTGGACTAACAAATATATACCAAAGTTATGTATTTTACGTATATAAATACTATATATCCGATTTGTTTTCACCGCCTGTTTACATCTACTTTTAAAAGTGACCCATATTCAATACCTATGTTTACCTGGTTTACACTTGAGGCAACCCGCATGCGTATACAAGGGTTTGGTTACCAATATGGAAGTAAACAACAACCACGTCGGCACAGCCATATCGCCATCTGCAATGGATGCAAACGAGAATAATCATTCAAGCTACTGCATTCCGAAGCATCTTTAGAGATCCGCAATGAATTAATCTTCTATTTCTGGTTGTGCACATGAAACATTACATATCATTCAAATGCAAAAACAAATATGAGTGTTGTATTTTGAATTACGTGAAAATCACAATGACAGGGAAATTCCGATCTGTGCGTTTAGATGACGGTCGCATTGGCAGATATCAGATTCCTGTTGAATGTATTTCCGCATATGAATATGGCCCAGTCTCAATGCTGTTCTGGAACTGTGTTGTTGTTCCTGGATACGAGCATATGACCTATGCATAAACAGAAATGATAATGAAAACAAATGAGCGCTGACAGTTTTTTATGTCAGTGCACATGATTAATTTGAAATGCAGACAGTGGCTAACAGCCTGTAATATTTACAACAGGTCAATGCCACACCATGTGTCACGGAAGATTAATGGAGACGAGAAAACACCCTCTCAGCTTATTTAAATATTTAAATCTGTTTAGAGATCATTTAATTTTATGGTCCAACCACCATTGATCATTTAGACATTTACAGTATGCATGGTCCATGTTCTGACAAAATAAAGGAAGACATAAAGTGTCTTAATAGGGCGTTGGCCCCCAGAGCCACCAGAACAACTTCAATGTGCCTTGGCATAGATTCTGGAACTCTACTAGAGGGTGGAAGTGTCTGGAACTCTAGTAGAGGGATGCAACACCATTCTTCTATGAGAAATTCAATCATTTGGTGTTTTGTTGATAGTGGTGGAAAACGCTGCGACAGCCTCCAGAATCTCCCATAAGTGTTCAACTGGGTTGAGATTTGGTGACTGAGATGGCAATGGCATATGGTTTACATCGTTTTGTAGAAACGCCCCGCACCCCTTATAGGAAATACCTGTGCACGTAATGATATTGTTTGACCAGGCCTGGTAAATTACTGTCTCTGTTTTTAAACACGCAAGTAATTATATTAAATTGTATCTGTATTTTGTATTGAAACTTCCAGCACACTCCATCTGCCCATAGCATAACCTATTCTATCCATTATGATATTGTGATGAGCTACTCTCATAGCCTATATGAGATAGTATTCCCCTTTGTAGTAATTGTGTTACCTTATACTATATATTCTAATCATTGCACCAAATGAGTATTTCATGTTTTGTGTGAAGAGTAAATCCTTGCTGCTGTGCTAATATGGCCCATATACATATGAGGGGGCTCCTTCTTCTATTTTGTTAGTAGGCTATGTGTGGAGATGCACCTAAATGTGTAGTTAATGTTTTGTGTGGGTAGTAAATCCTTGCTGCTGGGCTAGTACTGTCCATATACTTTTGAGGGGGCTCCTTCTCCTATTTTGTTAGTAGGCTATGGGTGGAGAATATTTTATACAGAAATGCTGATTTTATTCAGTGCAAACTAGTAATCAATTTTGATTTGGAATAGAAATTGTCCTGTTCTGATTTTATTCAGTGCAAACTTTGAGAGGTCCAATCAATTTTGATTTGACCTGAATACTTTTTTACAAACAGCTACAGCAGGACTTTTCCACCAAGGGACCACATTCTTATTAGATGCAGTGCATACATTTCCATTTCCCATGCACTATTTATAAAACATGTAATTAATGAAGTGTATGAATAAGATGTATTGTGAATGTTGCAAACACAGTAGGTGCCTTCTTAAAGTATACATGTGGGAGCTATGATTTGTTGTTCTGTCACTGGTGGGAGGGACGCTGGCACTGTGCTGGACTTTGCCACGGCTTATGACGCAGTTTATGATGCTTCTTCTCAATGGTCAAAAGGCCAAGGTAAGTACGTCCATGGCAGGCTGCACTTTGGCACCTGCCCAGGTGAAGAGCCCTGGTTTACAGCATGTAGTGCTTATGGAATGAGGCCTGGAGGTTTCATGTGTGATCAGATAATATCTGTTCTGTTCAATTAAATTTTATTTATATGGTGCTCTTTACAGGGCGCTGTCGGAAAGACGCTTTACCGAAAACAAAAAATATGAAAATACAATAATACCGGGTCTGAACCCCCAAAGAGCCAGAAAGTGAGGCAAAAACCTCCCCAGCGGGAAGAGAAAAACACTTCAACAGTGACAAGAACAGAGGGAAGAGAAGAGAAGAGAAGAGAAAGAAGATACATTAGGAGTCAGAATGATATAATGTTAGGTAGGCACATGGAAAGGCCAGAGTGCTACATGGGACAGCCTTGTTACCCTTTACACATATGTATGACTTACATCTTTCCATAAGAAGATGAATTTCCAGTTTTTATTTCATATTTTAGCACATATTATACTTAAAGGAAGGGCCCTTGTTATTTGGTCAGTTCAAAGCTCCAGTGTGTCTACGCTGAAAATAGTACTGGGAAATGAAAGGGGTATTTCTATGTGTGTTCTTCCTTGGGTCTTACCAGGTCATGCAGTACCCCAGGGCAAGATTCAGCACCGCTGCAAATAAAATCTGTGATTTAGTCTTCTCTGAGGGAAGTATAAAACTGAACCAGATGAATTTACAGGCGGAACCAGTGCAGAATGCTGTAGAAGAGGCACAGGAACCCTCACTGCACTATTGCAGGGGTGTCCAATCTTATCCAAGAAGGGCTGGTGTGGGTGCAGGCTTTTGTTCTAGCCCAGCACTAAACAACTGATTAAACTAATCAAGGTCTTGATTGTAGACCATGATTGGTGAATTAGTTGAATCAGGTGTTTCAACAAAAGCTAGAACAAAAGCCTGCACCCACAGGCTTTCTCGGATAAGATTGGACACCCCTGCCACTATTGGATCACAATAACGACCAGATCCTTGATCCTGTAAAGGGACAGCTGGTGTTACACAAATTTTGCTTTGGTTGCTCAGTGATGGGCTGAAACAGGTTACGATGCAAAATAGTTCCTGTCTCAACGTTGCTTTGAGTGTCCAGCAGTGGAGCAGTCATCAATGCCAAGCCAGCTCAAAATACGACCACGAGAGAGTTACCTGGATGTCCATCGTCACAAGTTCATTCCTATTTATGACTTCATCATTCCTATTTATGACTTCATCAGCATATCATTATACATAATCTAACACTAGGGCTAACTGCATTTATTTGTTATTTGATAAAAAATGAATGCAATTATATGTTCAATGGAAATGACACCACTGCACCACCGTGCCGCTTTTTATTTGAAAGAATGACAGGGACACTGTCTTTTAGATTAAATTAATATATTTTCATCCATGCTGTCATTTTCCCCTTGGCACAATACAATGCCGTTTATGTAATTAGTGAACTTCAAAAGATATCCCACATCTTAAATGCCATGTTAAAAACAACAAAACACAAGAAACTGTGTAAAAACATCAAACTCTCAGGACAAACAATGGATTTTCTGTTGCACCGTATCATTACAGGGAACAAGGAACAATGCACGATTGAAAACAATGGTGATCGTTGAATGACCCATGCGTTTCAGCCAGTCAGAGAGGAGTGACAGACGCTTTTAATCCATGTGCACCCCTTGAGAGGGAAAGCAAACCATGGCAAAGCCCAATGTCTCAAATCCTGCCTCTGTGTAATTGAATTTCCACAAGCCTCCAGGCGCGTGACTACACATTGCAAACATCCGGGGCTGAGCCCATGACCTAGTCTAGATAATAATTTTACTTACTGTGTAGTAAACGTACATTGAATGTAAACAATGCAACTAACATATCATTATACTGTAGTTCTTATATTTATAATGCCATTAAGCCCTTGAGTTTAAAAGTAAAGCCAACCAGCCCGTTTTCAAACACGCAGCAAGTTATCATCATCCCGTTTTTATTCCCATTGATTGCTACAAGCCTACATTGACATTGTGAATGGTCTCACATATTCTAGTCTTACACTCTTACTCTCTCACTCATTTCCTTCCTCTCAATTCTTGCTTCTCATCCATTTAATTTCCCTCAAATCTATCGGCAGTTTCGCTTGCTGGTGAGATTGTTAGAAATACATTTTTTTACCAAGCCAACTAACTTTGATACTCCATGTATTGTAACTCTTTATTAACCTTTTGGGGGTTACTACATTTATATTATATTCATAAATCATTTCTATATTATTTTTTATTGTTCTATATTATCACTAGTAGTATTTTTTTAATATTACGAATGAATTTGCCAAAAGGTCAGAGCCAAAACAAAGTTGTTATTGGCTGGCATACGTTAACAACTACTTCCTATTCTGCACAACAACATAACAATAAATATGGCGACAGTGGAGGAGGTTTTGATGTATATCTTGAGAAGATGGCAGAAACAGCAGCAGCGGCACCAACAATGGAGATGGTATATTAGGCCATTAAATGTATCCTGGGCATAATGACGGAGAGTATGTTTCTCTCATTCTACCACTGAAAGAAATTGATGAAGAAAAGCATCATCAGTATTTCCGTATGTTCGACACTGGCCACATCGACTGGGGTTCGATCTCACCAGCCGCACCAGAGCGGCTCTGGCCGGGAGTGTCACCAGGGGCGGCGATTGGCTGACAGGATGTTCGCTGCGCCCAGGAGTGGCCCTGCACTACCGGGTTATGGTCGACGGCCTGGCAAGTGCCGTCTCGGAGGAGATGATACTTTGCCTTCATCACTACCGGTCACAGGGCTACGGCAGCGAACTCACATTACGAGGGAGGGATTGACTTCAAATTAGCGGGTGTAATTGGCTACCAAATTTGGGGAAAATGAGATAAAATCTTTAACAATTTTTTTTTAAACACGTACAGTGAGCCAGAGGGTGCGACTTCAGTCAGTGAGGCCATGCACAAAGGACACAGCAGCAATGCCCAAAAAGGCTCTCTTATTTTCACTCTCAAGCAAGAATGTGAGTGTGATTTACATTTAGAAGGGTGTCAGGAAGCTGGTAGATTGAAAACACCATTTGTAAAAGCTGCGCACGTTTACTTGCAGGTCAAAGTGAAGGACAAATGCTGATGGGATACAGCAGGATACAGGATAACAATGCCTCATGTGTGGTTCTGACCCCATGGAAACCCTTACACAACAAACATATTGACATATATGATGAATATTTATGACTACTGTTTCCTCTGTATGTCTGTCCATGTACTGTACATATGCCAGTTATAGGCTGTTAACTTTACCTGGGTAGTTTAGCATTAAAATAATAACCGGCAATGATTAATCTGCACAAGGACAGAACGCAAGTATACTGGAAGCAAGCCATAATACCAGACTGTATTAATTTTAGATGGATGAGTTAGTTGCAAATACAAAATAGACCAAATCAAAGGAAACAGTTGAGTGTTTTTTCCTGGTCCCTGGGCATTTTAATTGAAAGAGAATCTGTCACTGCCCCATGGAATCTCCGGTAACACATGCTTTTCAGGCAGGGGTTTACAGTCACAACTGATAACTTGGTATATACTGGCTCTGCAAATGCAAAAAAAACAAAAAAACGACACACACCCTTTCCAGACTTGTAAGTTTGCTGGAAGTAAGCACTGCATCACTATAGCTGCCATTTAACTTTTAAGCATTTACAGACCTTATCCAAAAATAACACAGGCAACAGCATGAAACAATAAACAACACGGCAACAGGAAATGGTGGTATTATATTTCTATGGTCTATGAAGCACTTATATGGGCTTCTTTTTCAAGCGTTAAAGTGTTTTCTCTGGTAGGAGCTGCTGTCTTGGACAGACCGTGTTATTAGAGGAACAAAAAAAGTAATGGAGCTTGTTACACCGTTGCCCGGGCGATACCATCACTTCAGAGGAAAGTGAAACCACGGCAACCTGAGGAAGGCGTACCTGATGCAGCACCATTAACTCAGGAATGCACACCACTCAACATTCTAAACTACCAGCTTTGTGTAAAGTTTGTGTGTAAGTGTGTGTGTGTGTGTGTGTGTGTCTGAGTGAATGTGTGTGTGTGTGAGTTAATGTGAGTGAGTGTGTGTGTGTGTGTGTTGATGTGAGTGTGTACATTTTATATTTTAAGCATTTAGCAGACACTCTTATCCAGAGCAACTTACAAGATGTGCATTAATACATGGTAGGAACAATCATAGTTCGCGCAAGAGATCAGTGCAGTAATGCAGCGATAGACATTGTTGCAGGCAGCTGTGTACCATACCTGTAATACTGGGAAGGAAGATGTAACACTGGGAAGGAAAACTGAGAGAGTGATTCACAGTGATTCAGTGATTCAGGTATTTTGAATATGAATCACTCATTGGCCTGTGTGCAGTGTAGCATGGTGGCTGTGTACACTGTCGTCTGATATTTCTCTGAATAAACGCGTAGCACGCGGGGCCACCCTCACCATGCGGTTGTTTATTGCTTTGCTGAAGCTGATGAATTGGGCCGATTGTGGAAGTGATAAATCTCTGCGGGCCAGGCACGGATGAGTCAGGTTATGAGGACATATTTATCTTTCCCACTCCGGGCTCCGCTCTCTCCTGTGGCTTCTCACCTATGCCTCCTCACTAATAAATTATGTGCTTGGTGTTTTCTTCTTGAAAAAATATGTATTCTTCATTCTCCTCCCTTGCTTTTAGAAAAATGTCACTGCCACTTCTAAAAATAGCTGTGCAGAGATAGAAACAATTATCTGCTCACTCTGTGCTGCAAAAAAAAGTGTCCAATTTGAACGCAAAAGTCAGCTTTTGCTTATCATATTAAATAAAATGTGTGCGGTCATTTCCGTCAAGATATTTGTGTGAAAAGCATTTTACTCGAGTATGGAAAAAAAAAACTCAGCTTTTTTGATACCTCGTGTCAAAACACCAACGCTGCTCTGTTCCTGTCTAGGTGCGCAGGTGTTAACATGGTTGTCAGGTTTTCAGGCTTCAGGTCTAGGAGAGAAGAACAGAACCCAGGGGGAGAGAGAATGGTGCATCGCCGTGTTAATGAAACACCGTCTCCTTCACCATCTGCTACATGGGCAGCTGTGCCTGAGGCTGGCAGCACCACATTCTCCAAACACTTTTATTAATTTATTTCACAGGGATAGTGCACATTGCTAACATTTCTGTACATGTGCCAGGGTTAGCCAAGAAGGCAAATTTTCATCTGTAGTGTGATGAAACACATCCATCATAATAACACAGCAATATGCAGCCAGGCAGTTAGTCATGGAAAATATGATATAGTGATATAGTAGTGATATACACTACAGGTAAAAAGTTTTAGAACTGTTGTGGTGACAGGAACGAATCCAAATGCGGACACAGACAAAGTTAGGATGGAGAGTGATGTTTTAATAATAATTGTAGTAGTAATGACAGAGGTAGTGGAGATGATGAGCTGGACACTGGAAGGGATGCACAGGAGGACAGACAGGATGAGGAAACGGGAGGGGCAGCTACATGCAGGCAGGCGGGGCTGGCAGGACGGACAGAGCTGGCAGACGGATGAAGAATGAACCTGAACACAGGGGGGAACAACAGGAACAAGGGTAAACAAACATATAACACAACACGCAAAGAACAGTAAACACAGAGTCTAATATAAGGTAACAGAAGTCAGCTTCTACCGAGAAGGGAAAACAACGATCTGACGATGAATGACTGGAAAACCGGGGTAGATATACTGCAGGGCTGATGATCTAGATGGGAAGCTGGTGTGCCGGAACGGACGACGGAATTGGTAACAGGTGAACATGATGAGGAGTAATGAGGGATGATAATTGAATGATGGAAAATAATAAAACAATTAACAAACAATCACAAGGGAGAAACAAGACAGGAACAAAGGGAATGTGACAGTACCCCCCCCTCAACGGATGCCTCTGGGCATCTGAACAGGGTGGTTAGGGTGAGCTAGATGGAAGTCCCGAATGAGGGCTGGGTCCAGAATAAGGGCGCGAGACACCCAACTGCGTTCTTCGGGACCATAACCCTCCCAGTCGACTAAGTACTGGAATCCACGACCTCGACGCGTGCATCCAGCAAACGCCGGACGGTGTAGGCCGGGTGGTCGTCGATGATCCGGGGGGGTGGAGGGGCGACGGCAGGAGGGCAGAGTGGGCTGGTGGAGACCGGTTTGAGGAGAGAGACATGGAAGGAGGAGTGGATCCTCATGGAGGCTGGAAGTCGAAGCTTGACAACAGAGGGATTAATGACAGAGTCAATGGGGAAGGGACCAATGTAGCGGGGTGTGAATTTGCGGAAGTAGTGTGAAGGGGAAGATCTTTGGTGGAGAGCCAAACCTCCTGACCCGGTTGGTAGATGGGCGCCGGTGTGCGATGGCGGTCGGCGGGCGAGCGCCGGTTCCGGTCCGCGAACTAAGCAGGGCAGTGCGGGTGAGCTCCCAGGTCTTGCGACAGCGATCCAGATGGGCTTGGACCGGAACCGCTAGTTCCTCCTCCTGGACAGGGAAGAGAGGGGTTGGTAGCCAAGGGAAGCCTCAAAGGGAGACAGACCTGTGGATGCGCTGGTCAAAGAGTTGTGGGCGTATTCGATCCAGGGAAGTTGAGTGCTCCAGGCAGAGGGATCTTCTGAGGTGATAACACGGAGTGATGCTCCCAGGTCTTGATTGGCGCGCTCAGTCTGGCCGTTAGTCTGGGGGTGAAAACCAGAGGATAGGCTTACCGAAGCTCCAAGGGAGGCACAGAAGGTTTTCCAGACGTGTGAAGTGAACTGGGGTCCGCGGTCGGAGACGATGTCCAGGGGAATGCCGTGCAGGCGGAAGACGTGGAGGCAGAGAAGGTCCGCTGTTTCGGAGGCTGTGGGGAGTTTGGGAAGGGCAACAAAATGCACGGCTTTAGAGAAGCGGTCGACGATGGTGAGGACCACGGTGTTACCTTTAGACGGCGGGAGACCGGTGACAAAATCAAGGGCGATGTGCGACCAAGGGCGACCAGGAACAGGCAGGGGACGAAGCAGACCAGCAGGAGGTTGGTGGGTAGCCTTGGAACGGGAACACACGGAGCAGGCGAGCACGAAGAGCGGGTGTCGGCATCGACGGTGGGCCACCAGAAGTGCCGCTTGAGCAGGCTAAGGGTGCGGCTGATGCCGGGATGACAAGCGAACCGGGAGGTGTGGACCACTGAAGGACCTGAGATCGGACGGGGTCCGGGACAAAAGTCGGTTCGGAGGTCCGGTACCTGGGTCAGATGGGTCTGCTGGGCGCCACGGACAATTGACTCGATCTGCCAGGAGACTGCGGCCACCACACAGGACGGAGGAAGGATGGTCTCAGGAGTCACAGGAAACACCTCGGGGACATGGAGACGGAAAGGCATCGGGCTTGACATTTTTGGAACCTGGACGAAAAGTAAGGTTAAAATTGAAACGCCCAAAGAAAAGAGCCCAGCGGGCCTGGCGGGAGTTCAGACGCCTGGCCGTCTGGATGTACTCCAGGTTGCGGTGGTCCGTCCAGACGATAAAAGGCTGCTCGGAACCCTCAAGCCAGTGGCGCCATTCCTCAAGGGCGAGCTTGACCGCCAGGAGTTCACGGTTCCCAACATCATAATTACGCTCGGCAGGGGACAAGCGACGGGAAAAAAAAAAAGCACAAGGGTGGAGTTTTTGATCCAAGGCAGAGCGTTGGGATAACACCGCTCCCACCCCGGTGTCAGAGGCATCAGCCTCGACCACAAACTGGCGAGAAGGATCTGGTAAAATGAGGATAGGTGCGGAGGTGAAGCGCGTTTTAGCTCCGCAAACGCGGAGTCTGCTTCCGAGGACCAGACGAAACGGGTAAGGGAGGAGGTGAGACGAGTGAGGGGAGCGGCAACCCGACTGTAATCCCTGATGAAGCGACGGTAAAAGTTAGCAAAGCCCAGGAAACGTTGTAGCAGCTTCACGGAGGTGGGTTTAGGCCAAGTCACCACCGCCAGGATCTTTTCGGGTCCGTCCTAACCTGACCGCTCCCAATAATGTAACCCAGGAAGGAAACTGAGTGAACGTGAAATTCGCATTTCTCCGCTTTAACAAATAATTTGTTCTCCAAAAGTCTTTTGGAGAACCTGGCGGACATGCTGGACGTGCTCACGAGACTGTGGGAAAAATAAGTATGTCATCCAAATAAACAAAAACAGAGCGGTTTAAGAAGTCCCGAGAATGTCATTAATGAGCGCCTGAAAACGGCGGAGCATTAGTAAGCCCAAAGGCCATGACCAGGTATTCAAAGTGACCGAGGGGGTGTTGAAAGCAGTCTTCCACTCATCGCCCACGGATCCTCACCAAGTGGTAGGCGCTGCGAGATCCAATTTAGAAAAAAATGACGGCACCTTGAAGTGGCTCAATGCGGAGCTGATGAGCGGAAGAGGGTATTTGTTTTAATGGTGATGTTATTGAGACCACGGTAATCGATGCAGGGACGAAGGGACTTGTCTTTTCTTAGCCACAAAGAAAAATCCGGCACCCACAGGGGACGAAGAAGGCCTGATGAGACCCGCGGCAAGGGAATCACGGATGTAGCGCCCATGGCCTCCCTCTCTGGACGGACAGGTTGAAGAGGCGGCTGGAAGGCAGGGAGGACCCGGGAAGGAGGTCTATGGCACAGTCATAAGGTCGGTGTGGAGGCAGGGAAAGGGGCGCGTTGCTTGCTGAAGACCTCTGACGAGGTCATGATAATCAGGAGGGATAGAGGAGAGATCGGGGGTTCCGCGGTGGGCGTAGGATCCTCGGGCAGAGCAGGAGCAGGAGCAGACAACAAACAAGATGAGTGACAGGACAGACTCAGTTGGTAACCCGACTAGTGGTCCAGTCGAAGTGGGGGTTGTGTGCCACCAGCCATGGCTGGCCGAGGACTAGGGAGCGTGGGGTGAGGAAAGGACGTGAAACTGGAGGGTCTCGTGGTGATTACCGGAGAGGGTGAGGTGAAGGGGTACGGTGCGGTGGGTAACTTGGGCGAGGAGTTTGCCGTTGAGAGCGTTGGCTTTCAGAGGAGTCGTGAGGGGTTCCAACGCAATTCCAGCTTGGGCGACGAGATTGGAATCCAGGAAGTTCTCGTCAGCCCGGAGTCGACCAATGCAGACAAGGGCAGGGACTGCTGGTTCCATGACAATATGGCGTTGAGCAGCATATGAGGTCGCGGTGTTGGTGGGGTGGTAGTAAGACTCGCCAGGACCCCCAAAATCACTGGTGAGCCCCCTCTTTTGGCCGAAGGGAGCAGGAAGACAGGTAGTGACCAGGCTGACCGCAGTAGAGGCAGGATCCTGATTGCATCCTCCGAAGACGCTGGTGAGAGGCGAGCCCGACCCAGTTGCATAGGGACCTCTTCGGAGATGGCTGAGGTGGAGACAAGACCGGGTAGAGAGGCAGTAGGGGGTTCAGGTCTTGATTTAGGGGTAGAGAGAAGAGCCACGGGAAGGAAAGGTGGAGGAACAACGGACAACTCTTTCCCCGGTGGCGCTGGAGGCGGTTGTCCAGTCTAATGACCAGGGAAATGAGGTCGTCGAGAGTTGATGGGTCATCCCTGGCAGCCAACTCATCCTTCAGTGAGTCGCTGAGACCGTGCCTGAAAGCACCTCGGAGCGCCAGGTCGTTCCAACCGGACTCCGCAGCAGTGATGGAACTCCACCGCGAAGTCGGCCACAGAACGGGCACCCTGGCGAATGGTAAACAAACGTTGATTAACGTCCGTGCCTCGGACTGGGTGGTCGAAGACATTCCTTAGTTCAGACATGAAGCGGAGTAGGAGGTGAGACAGGAGGAATTGCTCCCCCACAAGGCGGACGCCCATGCCAGCGCATCCCCTTGAGCAACCCCATTACGTAGGCAATGCGAGACCCATCGGTAGAATAAGAGGTGGGCTGCTGCTCAAGACCAGGGAGCATTGGATGAGGAAGGCGCGGCACATCCCCAGGTCTCCGGCATAGCGATCCGGAGCAGGAACGTGAGGCTCCTTGTGCGGGAACACTGGCGGGTCCGGGGTGAAGAGACGACAGGAGGAGCCTTGGGCAGGGATGAGGACTGCGAGTTGTAAAGACAAATCTTGCATCTGGGTCTTGATCTCCTTTACGCTGGTGGCGAGGCTGTGCAGCGCTGTCGTCAGCTCCTGGAGGGATTGGCCCTGTTGGCCGACAAGAACGCCCTGTAGGGAAAGGGCCTGACGGAGCTGGCTCGTGTCCGCTGGATCCATGCTTGGTCAGATCGTTCTGTTGTGGTGACAGGAACGAATCCAAATGCGGACACAGACAAAGTTAGGATGGAGAGTGATGTTTTAATAATAATTGTAGTAGTAATGACAGAGGTAGTGGAGATGATGAGCTGGACACTGGAAGGGATGCACAGGAGGACAGACAGGATGAGGAAACGGGGAGGGGCAGCTAAGCGTGCAGGCAGGCGGGGCTGGCAGGACGGACAGAGCTGGCAGACGGATGAAGAATGAACCTGAACACAGGGGGGAACAACAGGAACAAGGGTAAACAAACATATAACACAACACGCAAAGAACAGTAAACACAGAGTCTAATATAAGGTAACAGAAGTCAGCTTCTACGAGAAGGAAAACAACGATCTGACGATGAATGACTGGAAAACCGGGTAGATATACTGCAGGGCTGATGATCTAGATGGGAAGCTGGTGTGCGGAACGGACGACGGAATTGGTAACAGGTGAACATGATGAGGAGTAATGAGGGATGATAATTGAATGATGGAAAATAATAAAACAATTAACAAACAATCACAAGGGAGAAACAAGACAGGAACAAAGGGAATGTGACAAGAACACATTTTCCAGTTTTTACTGACATTTAAGCAGTTCACGTCCAGTGAATAACCTGAAATGGTACAAAGGTAAGCGGTAAACTGCCAGAGGTAAAAAAAAAAAAATAGTTTAGGTTACCAAAAACTGAAAAATAATGAGTTATAAAAAAAAAAAAAGTCCCTTTTCAGGGAACAAGTAATGGGTTAACGTGGGTTAACAGTCACTCTGTGCAAGTCGCCGACTCTGGATCCAGCAAAAGAGCCCCAGACCATCACGCTTCCTCCTCCATGTTTGACAGTTGGTGTCACACACTGAGGAACCATCCTTTCGCCTACTCAACGGCGTACAAAAACCTTTCAAGATTTCAAATTTTGATTCATTGGTCCATAAGACCTTCTTCCAGTAGTCCACTGGTGGTGCTTCATGGCCCAGACAAGCCTCTTTTTCTTATTTTGGCATCTTAGCAATGGCTTTCTTACTGCCACTCGACCTGTCAAACCTGCAGCTCGAAGTCTTCTCTTCACAGTTGAAACTGAGACTTCCTTACTTCGACCTGTGTTAAGCTGTGCTTGAAGCTGTTGTCCTGTGAGCTGCCAGTTTTTTGTAACCTAAACTTTTTTTTACCTTTGTACCATTTCAGGTTATACACTGGACTTGAACTGCTTAAATTTCAAAAACTGGAAAATGGGGGTGTTCTAAAACTTTTGACCGGTAGTGTATAAATTAGCAAAATGCACCTGATGGCTTCTGACTGGAAAAATGTTGACAGTACACAAGCAGAGCTGTGTTTGAATTTACCCATCATTCTGTAAATACATACTCTCACAATATATGCATTTCTGTGTTTGCACTATTAAACCAGAATTCTATGCCAATATAAGGAAACATTTAAAAAAATTAAGCTAAAGTAATATACTTTCCGGGTATATAAGAAATCCCATTAATGATCAAACATGTGCATCTGATGCTTCATACATTTACTAACTGAAGAATATATTTCACAATATTTCCATAATATTACAGAAATCGAAATGTTTCGGCTTGGACTGTATACCGTACAGACTGCCTGTAACGAGACTGTCAGCTGAGACAGCTGAGGGTGGAAAAATCTGTAGGGGAGAAAATTTCACACCATGGATGTGGACTTTCATTGAAATTCAAGGCAGGACACAATCACAACCAGCAAGACATGTTGCTTTGCTCCCTCATTCCTGTGAGATGTTAAAGGTGGTGTTAAAAAAAAAAAAGGCATCAAAGAGCAGGGTTTTCAGAGATGGTTCTTTTCAAATCATTCATTTCCTACACGCTTGCTTCCTGTTTTCACTCTGGTCGGGATGAAAGGAGGCTTTAGCAGGAAACATGGACCCTCCTATGCGCTCCACGTGAGAGAAAATGTATTTGTTTGCGCACGGCTTCAGTGGACCAGAAATAACACTGTGCTACATTTCTCCCTTTGAGCCTGGTCTTACATTAGATATATATCTACTCTGATCACAGATGCACGTGGAGAGGGCTCAAACACAACATGACATTTAATAAAACACAGCATTACATAATCCAGGAGAAAAACCTTTATGGTCACTGCTAATTCAGTACGGCAATAAGAACAGCTTTACTAGCCTTTCTTTTTTTTGGAAAAAGGAGTCACTTTTCCATAATTTCGCATCCACATACTGTGCACAGGAAATATGATTTCTTAAATTGTCCCAGATATTATCAGGGAAACAAACTCTTGGAAAAACAATTTGGGGTATTGGCTTTTCCGCTAAACGAGACCCGGCCAGCACTTGCTCATATCGTTTGCGTTTGTGCTCCCATTCACACTCGCTAATAAAGGCTGTTTTACCTCCCCAGCTCGCCCCTACCCTGTCCAGCTCCCAGTGTGACAGATGAGACAGGCCATGCGAGGTGCCAATGCTACACAGCACACTAGCGGCCCTTTCAGCCACCTAACTGATGGGCTAATGAGAGCACATATATATTTATATATTTATACTCACCTGTACCCTTATTGCCATATGTACATACCTGCATATACTTACCTGTACATAACTGCACTAGTCTGTATATAAATTATAGCAAGTATACTTTTCACTACCTTTTATAGCAATAATTCAATAAAAGTGTGCCTGTTAGCATTATAACTACTGCTTATAGTACTGTATTGTAGCACTTACTGACATGTTTGCACTCTGGTTAGATACTAAACTTCTTTACGCTGTACTGTACCTGCACTGTACAATGACAATACATTTGAATCTAATCTAATCTAATCTAATCTAACACAGTAATGTAGGCCAAAATCCCACAAAGAGACCAAAGCTCTTTCACAATAAAACTGAAGAGGTCACGCTGTCAAATAAACAAGGTCATGTTGTCATCTGCCAGGTGTCATTAGGCTAACACAGTGCAAGGGGGGCATTCCAGGACATCAAACAAGATTTCAGGTATCTGTGCCATACCCAAGGGAAATCAAGGCTACGTCCTGCATGAGATTAATGTTGAAGATGAGCTCGAAAACGGAAAGTAAGACACAGGACCGTGAGAAGCCATGAAGTCTGAAGGTCAGTGTGTGTGTGCCGTTTTGCACAATGCAGAGATTTGATGCTAGCTCATCAACACTCACGGGAGAAACTGAAGGTTGTTTTCCTTGTGAAGAGACGGCTTGAGTGAAACACCAGCTGGCAGCCTGCACTTAAACGACACGATGGATTCTCCATGGGTAAGTTCATTTTCTCCAAATGAGATATTTTGACCATTAAGCAGTAATAGGCTGCCAATTAGAACGCACCACGCTGAAGCGATGGAGTTGTACAAGCAATAAAAACAGGGGACGTGTGTCACAGTTAGAGAGAGAATCATACGGGAGTTCGGTGATGGTTAGAGAGATGAGCATAAAGGGACCTTTGGGACTTCAGATAATTTGGTGCAAGATTTGCACAGGGTTCTGTTGCCATGTGTCTAGTGACTAAATGAGAGAAGAATTTGAGTTTTGTTTTACTGTAGCTCTCTCCATTTTCTCTAATGAGAAATTGGGCGAATTTGTGTTCAACGCTTTCATTCTTTCAGCTGCTTAATTGTCGCACATTAATCCTGGCATTTTGGGCTACCTCATGCCTCATGCCCAGTGGCGGGGAGATCCGGAGGCGAAGCAATCATCACTGCCTAGCTGGGTAAAACTGGTGGCAGATGGAGACAAGCAGAATGGAACGGCTCCACACAAACACTGATTACAAGAGACTGCAAAAAGAGCTATTCACTGCATAATCACAACACAAGTCAGGTGAGTCACAGACTACCACGGGGGGTGACTGCCTGTCTGTCACAGACTACCACGGTGGGTGACTGGCTGTCTGTCATAGACTACCAAAGGGGATGACTGCCTGGACAGACTGGAGCTGCTCATTCCCCCATAGGTCACATGGCAATTCTATAGAGATTGTTTCATTCCATTTCTGGGCTGCAGATGAAAACATGATAAGTTCCTCTCATCGCATCACAACAACACTTCAAGGCTCCCGTCAAGGGCCAAAGACACTGCAATTAAGCTGTCTGGGAATCAACACATATTTGATTGGATTGCCTCTCTGCCCAACAGTTTGCTGCAAACATATGTATCAAGATATCATCTGTTTGTACCCGAGAAAGTAACATCTGGTGCGGCAAAGATGGGCTCTTTCTTTGATATATTTTCATCATTTCAAAGTGTGATGTCCTCATAGAAATGACTTCATCCAAAATGTGGTGTTCTTCCAATGCCAACATTAATGTAATTATCATTTAATATTAATTTTTTGAGAGATTCATCCAAAGGACAGATCCTGCTATATGCGCTGACAGTAAGGAGAGGTAATCAGCCCATTGAATAAGACCCTAAACATTACATATCCAGGTGCGTGTATCACTGTGATATAAAGCATGTTCCATAGGAGTCTGGGGAAAGTGCCTAGCAAGGATCCATATAAGCCCACATAAGCAGTGTAACGTGGATTTATTCTTTCAAAATGGCTAATATAAAAACAGCTTCTGTTTTGTGCCTTGGTGTATTACATCTAAAGCAAAAACAAAAAAGAGTAAACAATTTTGCACCGTTCTTTATTTCCCCGTCTATTGCACCTGTAATACTGAGAGAATTCACATGTCCACAAGCAAGAAAGAAGCAAAAGAACGGAAAGAAAGAAAGCAGACATATAAAACAGAAAACGAATATAAAACAAGCACCATGCAAACTCTAGCGGATTCTGATTGGCTGATGTCCCATGTGTGGATGTACCAGTGAAGTGAAACAAAACTCTATTTGTGCCTTCGAGCATCACACTGACCCAGAGCGGCTGCTAAAACTCTTTATTTTAATTGTATCGATTTCACGCCAGATCTTTCAGCCGTCGTGTTAAAATCAGCTGAGGCTCACCGCCACCATCCCCTCTCACCCCCCCACATACACACACACACAACAAAATAAATTCTCCCAGGAAACAGGCCACACTTCCTGCCCCTGTCTGCAGTATTTAGCATAGTGCGAGATCTCTGTGGAGTTGGGAATTCCGCGCGAGGTATGGCGGTGATAGATGATCACTGGGCCGTCAACCTCCCAGTGAGCCAGGAGTGGAACGCCCTCATGAGCTCCATCGACCCGTGCGTGTGTGTTCGAGCATTTGTGTGTGTGTGTGTGTGTGTGTCCTCTCCATCACGTTGTTCCTCACGCAGCCTCGGTGGCGGACTGCGGAGTTGTGAATCTGAGCGGAGGGGAGCTCAGCCGAGATGCCTGGATGGTTTCCACGGTTTCCACTCCTCAGGGCTGAGCCGCCACCCACTCTCCTCTCCCACCGCGGAGCACCAAGCTGTGGGTGGAGCTGTGGGTGGAGTTGGTGAGCTGTGGGCAGAATTGGCTAGCTGTGGGCAGAATTGGCTAGCTGTGGGCGGAGTTGGTCAGCTGTGGGCAGAATTGGCTAGCTGTGGGCAGAATTGGCTAGCTGTGGTTGGAGTCAGCTAGCTGTAGGTGGAGTTGGGTAGCTGTGGGCAGAATTGGCTAGCTGTGGTCGGAGTTGGTCAGCTAGCTGTGGGCAGAATTGGCTAGCTGTGGGCAGAGTCGGTGAGCTGTGGGTGGAGTTGGCTAGATGTGGATGGAGTTGGCGAGCTGGGTGTGAAGTCAAATGGCAGATCATAGGCATTGGTGCTGAAAACTGAAGAGATAAATAAGGAGAAAGAGAAACGATACCCAGTAAGCGGACAGAGCTGGTGTGGTGGGGGCCGATCTGCTGCAGACTCTGAACCACCGCCCTTGTCCACTGAGATAAAGATCAAGTTCACGAGCCATGTGACACCTGCCCTCAGCAGTGTTTTACAGCCCTGTTAAACACTTAAAAACTGCGTTTAAGCACAGTACACACAACACAACAACCACCCCGCATGACAACCATTATACTTTAACAGAAGCTGGACTGAACCAAGTGTTTCGAGGGCCATGATGTAAAAGGCTCTAAAAGGCACATGGTGTTCACACATGTACTAATCACAGCTGCACAGTGTGTCCAAGTCTCACCTTCACACATGTACTAATCAACAGCTGCACTGAGTAGAGGGTAGAGTAGAGAGACCCTTGGAGTGCCCAGGGAAGTCCAGGTTTGACACAGTGCTGGATATGCTCTAGACATTTTACATTTATATTTACATCTTATCCAGAGACTTGCAGTAAGTGCATTTAAAATGGCAAGAATAATCACAGTTAGAGCAAGAGTACAGCAACAATAAAATAGATGCCACCATAGAGATGTGCACCACAACACCTACAAAACCGGGAGAGAAGAGTTAGTATTTTTTGTGCCGTTTTTTGTGGTCAATCCTGGTCCTGGAGGGCCGCTGGTTTTCATTGTTAGTCAGCACTGAATTGATCAATTAAAGCAGATAATTGGGCAGTTAACTTAGCTCACCTGGTTTCTTGTGTCTTGTGTCTGAATTGGTTGCTGATTTTAAGGTTCAAACAATAACCAATAGACCCTGTGGCCCTCCAGAACCAGGGTTGAGAGCCCTGCTCTAGACTGAGGTAACTGATAGATACAGGAGCATAGATAGGCAGAGTGGCCTGTTCTGGTAAGGATGTATTATGCTGTTATGGTGTATAATGTAGCTGTAGTGGAGAGCAGGACGCTTCCTCTGGCCTGGGTTTGGGACTAGCGTTTGTTACATATCCAAGTGCAAGGGACACAGAGGAATCACTCTTTCGCGAGGAATTGCTTTTTCTATAAACATTAACGACAAGTACAGGCCACCCAGCCTATCTCGGCTCATCATCTATCCTCTAGTCTAAAGTCTAAATGTTTCAATTAGCATTTTGCCCTTTTCACTCATGCTTAAATGCAAGTTTTTTTGTTTTTAAACAGTTTGATGAGTTCAGCGATGATCAAAATTCATGTTTGTTTATTTGCAAGTCAAAGTTAAGGACTTTGATTGGCCAATGCTTGATTGAATGCATGCCTGTACCAAGCCTGGTTGTGAGCTATGAAAGGGAAACAGAGGTCAAAATTCAGCTGTTACAGAATCAGACTTGCAACCAAAGTATGTTAGATTTGAATCCCAGGTGAAATACTAACATTATACCCATAAGGGAGATACATTTTTCATGGATATGAAGCTGAATTGCTTAATACATATCCATCTGCATTAATGGATCATGTATGCAATGTATGCTGCGCACTATAAATTGCTATGAATCCAGAGTCCTATTTGGGGTGAACAGTAAAGCCCTAGATAGGCTCCAGTATGTCCAGAACTCTGCAGCCAGGGTTCTCACATGCACAAAACCGTGGCAGCACATCACCCCCACGCTCCAGCACCTCCACTGGCTCCTGGTCAAGTTCCGTGTCTCATTTAAAATTATCCTCCACACCAATGGGCCTCTCTGTGATCTTGCCCCAAATGACCTCTCAGACCTCCACACCTACACCCCCTTTTGAAGGCTATGCTCCTCCGACACTGGCCTCTTCATCACTCCCCACGCCAGGCTGCTCATTGTGGGGGACAGAGCCTTCAGTGCAACTGCTCCTAGCCTCGGGAATGCCTCAATCTGCAATGCAGAGTCCACCTCTATTTTTAAATCGACTGAAGACTCACCTCTTCAGCCTGGCCTTTCTGTAGTACTTCTCTTGAATTCTAGGACTTTGTGCTTGTTTTTAAATATTGTAAAATGCTTTTTTATTTTTTGCCCTTTTTATACTGTATGGGGTCCTTGGGCTCCTTGAAAGGCACTTAAAAATTAAATGTGTTATTATTATGAATCGCTGGGAAAGTGAACCTGCTACACAAATAAATATTGAATTCTTAATCTGTCAGGATCTAATCTAATGCAATCTAAAATACAAATAAATTAATTGCAAAGATAGATGCTTTAATATACAATGAGAGAGAGAGTTTTGCCAGTAATAGCGGTTTTGGTTCCAAGGTGGCTGATTAAAACAGGCATGCCGTGTTTACTGGTGTATCTAACCATCTGTCTCTTGTTGCTGAAAGGCCATCTCCCATCAGAACCTGGAGCTGGTCCAGCTGGCGCCTCTGTGCAACATTCGGAGGTCAGAGGACTAGCTGCTCCATCGCTGGGTTCCGATGACTCATCTTGGGCGGTTTTGCATTCGGTTTATGTGACAGGTCCGTTCCATTCCACTGAGTTGGGATCCCGCTGCAACATTATTAAGAAGATTCAGATCGCTGCAGGCTTACTGTATTAGACATGCATAACAGTAGGTGGTGACATTTTGTTTGGGCTGTGTAGCTTGACAACTGTTTAATGAGCAGAATGCGTGCATTTTTCAGAGAGGGTGAAATCGTGGCATTTCACCTTCAGTTATCCAGAGCGCCTGTCACAGCTAACTTTTACATGTGTGCATCTCTTACACACTTATAGAGCTGGATGTTTTACTGAAGGAATTCAGGTGAAGGACCTTGCTCAAGGGTGGCAGTACAGTGGCAATGCCTCCCCCAGGGGAATCAAAACCTGCAACCTCTGATTCACCAGCCCAGTTCCCTAACCATTAATCTGAGATGTTATAAAGGGAACAGCTGGTGTCTTAACAGGGGGATGATGAAGAGGCAGCTGTCAGCCTTGGCCCAGGTTACCATGGTCACCTTCATCTTCAGGTACTGAGTTACAGTTCCTTACCCTCCTTCTCCTCCGGGCCACTTTGTGCCGATGAGCTTGGCGGCAGGGATAGTGTCTGGGTGCGTAGGTGTGAGTGCAATCTGTGCTCTGGTGTCGTAGGCGTCAGTCATTTGTGGCACTGAGCTTGTAACGGTGAGATAAAGTGTTGTTTCTGTCTGGCAGGCTGCTGATTACATGTGTCTTTTGTTCTCTGTTTTGTTTTGTGCACTCCTTTCTCTTTTCCTTTAGGTTTTTTTCTGCACTTCTTTGTTTGGTGGCACTCTGGTCCTGATGCTGTGTGATACAGCCAATGGCAGGGAATAGCAGCCATGATGCAATTTCCAGAGCGACTTAAATATTATACTCATATTTCTTTACATACAATCCATTTATACAGCTGATATTAACTGAAACAATTCAGGTTAAGTACCTTGCTGAAGGGTACAACAGCATTGTGGGGATTGAACCTGCAACCTCTGAGTCATAAGCCCAGTTCCCTAACCATTACACTGCAGTGCTGCCTGCATCTTTGTGCATATTTCCCCTCACATCCACACTGATGCTGAACAGGGGCTTCAACGTAAAATCACAGGTTCCGTTAGGCTGCTACTGACAGTGATGCCATCCTGATTGACTAAATAGCAATATATCCTTGCCGTTTGAGGTTCTACACCTTTATATTCAGTGCCTGACACATCAGTCAGACAAGGTGTGATGCAGGCATTCTGTAGAGGACTTGATGGTAAAAAAAAAAATCTGTCCAAAATGGAAAAAAACATCCTCATAGTCCTCATTTTGAATGTACTGTTTGTAAAGACATTAATCTGACAACTGATGCAAACAATCAAAATAATAATACTTCTTCGTATTATTAATTGCGTTTATAGGAGGCAACTCATGCAATCACCTGCAATGTGCAGCTACCTTTGGGTGGTCTTTTTGCACCACCACACGCACACACACATACACACACACAAGCTGCCGTGGAGAGGGAGGCATAAACCAGTCAATTAAACCGCAGAATGATAAGGCTTTGTAAACGCTGATTTATTGTCCTAGACAATGTATGATTGCAATGTTTATCAGAAGAAGTCAATATTAGTGCATTTTACTGTGCCTAATGCATACAGGCATGGAGGCCCTGAAACCTCCGCACTAGAGAGACTGATCATTAATTTCAATGAATGAGAATTGAAAACATGAAGTTAAGACGTACAGTCATTGCACTCGGTTTACCATTCTTTTTCTGAACGGTTTGCGCTCAGCGTTGTGGGCGCAAGATATCATGCATGGCATAGCACCGCAATCAGGGGAGACGGATGCATGGATGTATTCCCTCCGCAGCCCATGTACCCTGACGTGCCGATACGTTTATCCAGGAGCAGCTATACATCACAGAACACGGGCTCCATTGTGCAGCATTTCATTCCATCTCACCCGTCTAGAGATGGGAGAGAGTGGGAAAATAGTTCCTGTGAAAGATAAATACACAGTCTGAGACATGATGTAGTTATACGAGTGATAAATATCCCCTTTTCTCTTTCTCCGAACGCCGCCCAAGGCTGAAGTCTGAGCGACATCTCTAATATTTTCACATCACACATTTGTCTCTTTACCTTCATAAACGTATTCCTCAAGATTCATATAGAATAGTGGCAGTAACAACACTACGTTAAATCTGTGGAAATACAAATTCCAAATTGCTTTTAATATACTATATATTATATATATATATATGAAGACTTCCGATGCAAAAGCAAATAAATCCACTTTTGTCATTTTCAGTAAATCAAGATTTTTTTATTGTGCTTTCTTGGTATAACATTTTTACATTTTAGGCAATTAGTAGGAATTTTATCCAGAGCAACAAGAGATTAATGTAATAACACTGTAATAGACATAATTGTAGGCAGCTGCACACCATACCTGAAAAGTTAGTATTTAAAACATTTAAAATATATATATATATATATAAGTATAACTTATCAATTCCTAAATCTACATTTTAAAATAAATATATAATTTGTTTTGCGTCAAAATCAGACTTTTTGCTAAATTGAAATTGGTTCACCCAGAGCATGACTCAGACATTGCACTCCGGTTGGTGCTGACCACTGTGAATTTCCCAAATGTGGGAATGTCAACTGCATACTTTCTGCTAGTGGGGGACTGTGTTTGCTCTCTGCCCTGATATCATGGTGAAAAGACCAATCTTGTCCTCTTTCGCCTCGTAGGTCCCTGTTCTGAATTGTACTGCGTGGTTGTGCGAATTTAGTGCGTTGCATCTTTTAAAGGATAAAATACGGGCATGTCGTGTATCAGTTTCTGCTACCTAGTAAGGCCTGTAAAACAATGGCCTTTCATGCATGAGATGGCACACATGTGTGTCACACACATTTAGGGAACAAAGTGCATGTTATGGACTGGGCACGTTATTCACACATGACCCCGACAAGGCACCATGAACGCAGTACCGTTCGGTTGTGATCCACAATCTTGTGCAGTACGGCTGCTGAATCGTGCAGCACTTTTCACTGAACTGAAAATGATTTCCATGTAGCGTTTCTTGCAATGTTAATGCAATGTTTAATGTTAGTTAACATGGAGAACACAATGAATAATCAACTGAAGGAGATGGCTCATCTCGTTCCTCAGCCCATTTGATTTATTGAGTTCAGCATAAATGTGTTTAAAGTGCTGCAGAATAATTACATCCACATCTGTGGAGTGAAGACATATATATTTACAGTTTTACTGTAGACAGCGAGCAATGCAAATCTGGCTCCTGAAAACCAGGACCCATTTTGACCAATTAGGACCCATATTGACACATAATGCAGTGTAGTCGAGTAGGGGAAAATGGCAATAATGCAGAAGGCAATTTTAACCACATTTTTGTCAGACTTTCAATTCATGCCAAGTATCGGCCGCTTGGCCCATCACCATTTCGCTGAGCCAAGGCGGAAAAAACGGATTCCTTTGTTATCAAAAAAATAATAAATTGTTGACATTATAAGCACACGCAATGTTATATAACGTCACATGTAGAGTAGGAAAATAGGGAGATTCAAGAAGTAATGCAAGAATGTGAAACGCGGAAAGGAGTGAGCTAAAACTGCCCGATGTGCCAAAAACATCACGCTTTGTTGGAGCATCTAATAAGTGTGCGAGTCTCAATCTTGAAATTCTTATATGCCACTTTGACCCGGTACCTTATGCTAATACTTTTTTTGAAGTGCATATGTTTGTGTTACTAGGACCAGAATTACAATAGCATGCACAGGGCCTTAAAGGCGAATACTTTCCAGTGTTGCAGTGTTTAAAAAAGAAGGAAAAAAACTACTACTGCTTACTTGAACAACTTCCAAAGTGCATTGGCATCAGAAATGTTGGCACTGAACGCAACGCTGCAGTGATGGGATTTCTCCAGGCACTGTTTGAGTCAGACCCTTCTGAAAAACAAACCATCAACCTGCAGTTTGAGGTGAGCGCTGCTGTTTTGAGAATGGCTGCAGTGCCTGTCTAAGGACGAGCAAAGTCAAAGACACGGGTACCTGGGATCCCTGTCAGAACACTCTGAAGGCATGGAAGTGTGCAGGACTGTCATTTCAGTCCCTGTGGGAGCAGTGGGAGGACTATTGTATAATGGCTTATTTTTACCCATGTTTCAATCTTCAGTCTGCAATGCTGGTAAAAATCGATGTACCGTAATGCACCAGTTAAACACAACGAGATTAATATAATGATGGCTGCCTATGAGAGTGGGATTTAGACAGCATTGTTGTTTATTTGATTTTTTTTATACATACTTTTATTTTTTCTGTAGTTTATTAGGGACAGCTGTAAATTAGCCTTTGGCTATAAACACTAAATGCAAAGCATCCGATGTGCAATGTTCTTTGAACATTGTAACAATGCTTTTGTCCCTGACAAATAAACAAATAAATGAAAAATAAATGCACATGATTGTATATGCATACCAAATTAGCTACACATTTTAATGGATGCAGAAGTGAATATCCCCAGAGATATTTTTGATATTTCATTTTAGAAGTTTAGGATTTGTGTATGTGTAAAATGTCTTTTTTCACACATTTGTTTCACCTTAATGTGAAGCACAGGTATTACTCAATCGTATAAATAATGAATAAATGGTTCAGATCTGGTGACTGGTAAGAGGGTGATTGTTCCCTTGGATGTTGACCTTGGTCTTGAGCCCAGCGGGCTGATCGCATCTCTCATTGTGCGGACCGGCCAGCAAGGGTACCTTGCCCAAGAGTACAAAAGCGGTGTCTCTGTTGTACCACTTACCACTATTATTAAGATTAAGGATGCAAGGAAAGGCTGGTCATACATTTCTCTTAATAGAACACAATATGTCTTAATGAGTGTCTCCAGAAAAAAATTCTGGGCATCCCTCCCCAGGCATTGCACTGCAAGAAAAATGCTTATAGAGCAACATAAACATCAAGTCACAAGTCCATAAAGAGTTCCCTCACGGGAACTGAATGTTTTTTTAGCACTTTACCTTCTGAGAACCAAACAGAGGAAAATAAACCTGCTGGTTATGGAATAAATGAACCTGATTCCCCGCACACAGCCTTTCTGAGCTCTAGGATATTGGTAATACTTGGCTATCCCTTTTTCCCCCCAAGAGATTTAATATTTCTCAAAGGATTTTAGTACATTTAAAAAGACGAAACAATGAAAACGGTGTGAAGCCAGATATCTGGGTAAGTAAATATTTTCCACCACACATTCAGATCCCCAGATCTCCAGCACATCTGCCACATCTGCCACAAAGTTTGCCTACAGGGCAACTGGGGCTTAACTAAAAAATAGTAATAATAATAATCAAGGAACATTTGTTTCTCTTATTTTTTACACATTCATACAAACAAAAGTGTATTTTATTTTATTTGACCACATCTTTAAGATAATGAGCCTGAACATGACAAATTAACAATCAGAGCAAATGGAGAGTGTGAAAGACCACAAAGCGTAACACCTTCACAGAGACCAACACGGTCAAGTCCGTTTATAAAAATCCTCTGTTGCCTTTGGTCAGTTCATAGACAAATAGAATAACATAATACAAATAACAAATAATAACAATAATACAATAATAAACACAAGATATTTTTGCTACAGGATATGCACACACAAACCATAAAAAGCTCAATGAACCTCTTTCTGGAGTAAAGTAGAACAGAAACTTCCATCCACAGGGAAACAGGGAAGCATTCTTTTGTGGGGTTATCTTTAATAATAAAAAGGAAACGAAGTGAATAAAATAAATACAGGAAGAATTTATTTGTCCTCCAAATGGATCTGACAGCAGGGGTGCTTTTGGATTCTAAATCCAGAGGGCAGGTGCAAAATCAAATCCAAATTTAACTTTGTACTGGACTGTAACGCAGAACCTGATGATGTCAAAGAGAAATCACTAGTAACTCAAATGGCCTGGATTCAATCAAACTTTGTCCTTAACTGTAGCCAACTAATCAAATTAAGAGTTATTCTTTTTCCTCACGTCCACAGTTTAGTGAGTTCACTGATGACCAAAATTAAGTTGCCAAACTGTCTTTGAGAAGACAAAAATAAGCACTTGTGATGAGGCATGTAAATGTCAAAGTTAAGGACAAATGTTGCCGCAGACCAGTGTCAATATGAGTGCCCTTTTCCAGCAGTCCCACAGCTGTCTCCAGTGATAGGAACATTAACACTGATGCACATTGTCATTCAACCTGCAGACAACACCATAATCTAATACAGCCTATGTCACTCATCTTTCTCCATCACATGCATGCACACACACACACATAAACACATGTTCACACACACACACCCTCACCGACATGCACATACACACACATGTACGCACTCACATGCGCACACACATGAAACGTGCTTTTCAATGTCACAAATGTCTATATTTAATGATTAGAATTTTAGCGAGCCCTTCTGAATACTCTCTTTCTCGCCAGTACAGAAGCCTGTCACATTAATGCCACACTCACGGTGATGGGCACATTTAAAGGTTCTAATATCCATTTGTCCCACTCGAGTGGAGTGCATTTACAGGCCTCAGTTTTACAGTTTCAATTGGACAGGGGAGTTCACTGCTACTGCTAATGAGGCTGCTGATTGTGCAGAAATGTTGGAGCTCTACGGCTCACTGAAAACACAAAAAGAATCCTGGTCAACCGGCTGGCAGCTGAAGCAAAGTTGTGTGAATCTTGCTCGATATTTGCACATGCAGCATTTTTAAACTAAATAATAATGTATGTCATGAATAAATTTAAAGCTTAAACGGTTCTTCTGACAACTGCGCAGTATGAAAAGTAATATAACCTATTCTGTGTTGGACGGGTGGAAACTGAAGATGGATTGTTGATATTTCTGCAGGAAGCAACATTTTGACATGACGTAATACTGGTCCTTTATTTTTTATCCATCAATTTTTCATCCTCAACATTCTGCTCGTCACAATTGTGATTTTGCTATAACAAAATCTGACTTCTATTTTAATATAATCAAAAATATCAATCAGCTCAATATTTTGGGGGTAAATAATGGTTACTGTGGCAGAAATGTGTGTAGTCAGAAACACAGAAATACCAACGCCTTACTAAAACACTATGTTGGTGTTTCCTTCATTTGGGCAGTTAGCTGTGCCAGCCAGCATGAGAAAGAGGCAGGGCAATTTGAAAATGCAACATCTTATGCATTTCACAATGATGAGTAAGTGTTAAAAAATAGTCTGAAACATGACATTCAATATTGCTATATGTAAAGTTATGCATGTGCAAGACAGGAGTATTTTATGGGAGGAGAGAAAAAAACTAGGAGTTATAGCTGATCAAAGTCTATCCGCATCTAAGCAGTGAGCTGCTGCAATGGAAAAGGCCAAAAGGATGCTGGGGTATACAGTACTAGTTAATATTTTTAGTAGTTAAGTAGTTTTCAAACTGCTGGAAACTAGGTTTATTTCATAATTGACAATGTTTTACACGGTTATGTTTCTGTAAATACTTGAACATGACAAAAAACACATGTAACAATAAACATAAGGAACATCAAAGCAATGTTCAAGAAAATTGAATTGTCTTTAAATCTTGGATTCCTCAAAACAGCCACCCTTTGCCTTGATAACAGCCTCACAAACACGGGCCATTCGGTTAATAAGTTTCAGCAGGAAATCACCTGACATGTCTTCCCAGCTCTCCTGTAGCAATTCCAAGAGACTTGTGGGTTGCTTTGCTTTGACTCTTCTGTCAAGTTTGTCCCATACAAGTTCTATGGGATTGAGGTCTGGACACTGGGCAGGCCAGGTCATTAGTTTGAGTTGTCCTTCACATTCCTCCTTCACCAGATAGTTCTTGCACAACTTCAAGGTATGTTTCGGGTCGTTATCTTGCTGAAGAATGAAGGAGTGCCCGATAAGCCATAATCCAAATGGAAGGTGTACTCAAACTTTTGACTGGTACTGTAAATCACAAAAAGTATTGAGTATAAGATACAGAATCTCAAAGAAGGGCAACTAAATTGGTACCTGATATGAAAGGTAAAAGTTATAAGGAAAGACTTAACACTCAATTTATTCAAGCTTAGCAAACAAAAACTTTGGGGGAATTTTATTAAGGTTTTTAAATTCCTAAAGGGGATTAAAAAAGTGAAATACCAAAGACTTTTTAAATCTTTTAATTAAGTTCAGTCAGCAAAACAAGAGGATACAGGTGGAAATGAGTTAAAGGCAAATTATGAATGGATATCAGGAGCGTTTTTTTTTTTTTTTTTTACACAGTTCTCAGGGCCTGGAACAGTTGCCAGGTGCAGTAGTTGCTGCAGAAACAGTTGGGGGTATTCAAGTCCAGGCTTGATACATTACTGGACATTCTTTAGACTAGGAAATGACAAGCCCATATGGGCCGAACAGCATGTTCTCTTCATTATGTGTTCTTCTGTTCTCATGTAAATATGGCGGAGTTAGCCAGAAGGCAAATTTGCATCCGTAGTCCTAGACAATCTCAGTAAAGTTCTAATTAAATTTATTTTGGAAGAATCAGGAAAGAGATTTTAATATAATGAGCATGAAGCAAACTAAATATATGGAATGTTTATTACCCTTGTGTGCATAAGCAAATCCACTTCCCCCTCTCTCGAAAAAAAGCAAACAATCAAAATTCACCAACTGTCACTTCAATACAGGTCAGCTCAGACTAATTCAGGCTCACCTCTTCTGGTTTCTTGGGTCTAAATTGGCTGCTGTTCAGAAGGTTAGCAGTCTTGTTTACTCTGCTGCCTCATACAGAACACACATGGGACGGAAGCTGAATTCATTCAGTCAACACATAGTTGGATCAGCTTATTAAGCAACTGGAAGGTAAGGTTTCCTGAAAACACAGCTGCCCTCCAGAACCAGACCAGAACAGCCAGATATGCCATGGGAGCCATAATGGAGGAGGCCTCTCTGTGGTTGAACCAGTCAGGGAGCCACAATGGAGGAGGCCTCTCTGTGGTTAAACCAGTCAGGGAGCCACAATGGAGAGGCCTCTCTGTGGTTAAACCAGTCAGGGAGCCACAATGGAGGCCTCTCTGTGGTTAAACCAGTCAGGGAGCCACAATGGGGAGGCCTCTCTGTGGTTAAACCAGACAGGGCTTCAAATCTTGGAGAAGACCACTCAAGCAAAGTGCCCCTCCATTGTCTGCTGTGACCGGACTGAAGCAGAGACATATCTGTGTGCTTCAGTGCTGAAGGCATGCCTTCCCCCTCCTTGCATGTGATTAACTTCTCTCGGTCCCAGGGAAGCGACAGAGAAATGTGTGGAGCATAATGTGTGTTACATGGCTCATGTAAAAACCAAAAATATGGGAAATGTTGCCTGAACTGTATCTGTCTGGTGCATAAGGCTTAAAACACTGAATTTTTGAAGTTGCATTTGGAGCTCTGTCCGTCTTTTTAAAGGTATTTGACATGCTGTTCATTCCTGTGGGACAGTCATGCTCACAGAAGCATTAATAGCATGGCCATCAACCTCCAAATACTTCATCCATAAAGTAAAGTGCTTTTTCTCCTCATTTCCTTCCTGCTGGATTGGAAGACTCGATAACACATTCTAAGCTGATCTCGATTTCCAATTTTTCCCTATTTATAGAACATTTTCATAAAAGTGTAATTGCAATCTTATGAAATATGCACTCTGTACATTGAGCCATGATGATGATATATTAGCTTGACTCTCCTTGCTAAAGAACAGTCTGTAAAGATCAGTCTGTAACAACAAACAGCCAATCCAGTTCACTCTAACAACAAACAGCCAATCCAGTTCACTCTAACAGCAAGCAGCCACCCTGTAACAGCTTGATCAAATGCAACACCACACCTTTCCGTACTGGAACGTGTAAATGAATAATTCCCAATTCCCTGACCTGCGGTACCTGCGTTCCCCAGTTGTGCAACCAAATTGGCAAAGAGATTTAAAGACAGTACAGGCCCTGGATGCCAGATGAGTCCCGTAGTGTGATAAAACAACAAGGTTGTAAGAGGCTGTGGGCGTTTCTTCCCTCTAGGGTACACTGTACAATAAAGGCCAATGAGATAAATCAGAACCACTGCTGGGGAAAACCACCACATATGAGTTGTTACTGCTCTAATAAAATGTTCAGACAGAGCGGTTATGAGACCACGGGGAGCCGTTGTTATGCCACTAAGCCTCCTTCCCGCAATGCGTTTCACAGCAGCCTGTGTTATCTTAGCCTGTTACCGTGGCAGCGGCACTGAGATAGCGGTCCCGCAGCAACATGCTGAGAATGAAACCCTGTGTGACTGAGTTCTGTTCGCGCAGGTAATATCCAGCTCGCGATTCCATTGCGCTCAGCAGGCAGCCGTACCCAAGGCAACTCACACACGCATTCCGTGGATAACGTTTTACGTGCATTCCATTCACATGGCGGCGGAATTCACTGAAGCAATTCAAGTTAACTACCTTGCTTAGTGCTGCAATTTTCTGTTTACAAATCAGGACAAGAACATGAGTCCACACTATTACCCTTTAGGGTCAAATGTACAGGTGTTCAGTTGTATCTCAAAGGTTTCAGGTTCAATTCCCAGATGGGGTGCTGCCGTTGTACCCTCAAGCAAGGTGCTTAACCTGCATTGCCCCAGTAAATATCCAGGTATTAAATGGGCTGTATGTGAAAATGTGTAAGTTGCTCTGGATAAGATATTCCAGTACGTGGAACTCACCCTGGCTTTGAAGACCGAAGACTAAAGTATTTTTAGTACGTAGGCCAAAGTTGATTAAGTTTAACTATGATGTGCAACCTGCACACTACAGAATTGAGCTTCAAAGCGATTCATGTGCAATCATCCTTTTATTCCAATGTTTAAAAGTTCACATTTTCCAGTTAAACTCAGTTTGGAGCCTTCACTCCCATTAAATATCATTTTAAAATATTATCCACGCACCCTTCCACTCAATAATTATATTAAAAGCGTGGAACAAATCAGCACTTCAAGTGAAGTTTCACTGAGATTGCAATGCAGATGGCTGAATCCCTGGTCTCTAGTTTCACCGTCTGCCTTTTGGAACTAATTTAATTAAGAGTGGAGTTTTCCACAAGACTGAAAGGACCCTGCCAAACTTGATGAGCTGGGCCTTTTTGAGTCTGGGGGGAGGGTGGGGGTGGGGCTATGAATCAACCACTTTTTAATTGAAACGATGAAAAACAGTTTTGCTGCTGAGCCATACCCCAGACAGTCTATCAGCCATGGGAGAAAAAAAAATGTTAACACCAACTCACACAAACTTAGGCTTGCCTTCTAGCCAGTGTGGGCGTAATATCGATTAACACCTCAAACGATCGCAACGTCCTTTAGCGTTGGAGGGCGGCTCAAAAGCAATTTATCTGTATGTGAAGCTAGTAATAAATCTGATACCCGTGTAATAACACTTTACTTGATAACACTTGTAATGGATGTAAGGATCTCTCGGCACATGCAGAGACTAATCACAAGTGTGGATATGGGCGGCTGTGTAGTGTAATGGTTAGGGTAAGTAGCTGTATAAATGGATTGTATGTAAATAAATGTAAACTGTAAGTCGCTCTGGATAAGAGCGTCTGCTAAATGCCTAAAATGTAAATGTAAATGATTTCCCAGCCACTTTCCTTGGATTTGCATTTGACGCTGTGCATCTAAATATGTGTGGCTGTTTAATTTACAGCGTCTAAGGCCTGAATTTCATCCACATTTGTCAACGCAAGAGTTAATTTTTTTTATTCACAAACACAATTGGCCATATTCATTTCGGTGATATTTTAATTAACTGAACTTTGTTTTTGAGGGTGGAAAATGAACACAAGTTTTCATTTAATTTAATGCTTCCTCTGACAGGTGTGGTCACTGCTCAGCTGGGACAAATACCTGCAGCCACTGTGGACTCAGGACTGAGAGTTGGACCTAGAAAATCTACCCAGTCGCCCAGGCAAGATGGTCATGAACAGACTCAAACACGGATTCAGTGTAGAGTCTTGGTTGGCCATTGGCAAGCGGCCTTTAACCACAGCCAATCAGGGCAGGAGGGGAGGAGCTTCCGTGTGAAGCGGTTATAGCAGAAAACGCGCTGGCAGCCCGTTGTGATCAATCATGTGATCTGTTCTGGGATCTGCGCTGTACTTACCCACAGGCTTCGAAGTCATGACTAATGAAATCAGGCTGATCAAGCGATTGACGTATTCATTAAGGGAGGTTATTTGAAGAGCGTTATATGGACTCTAATGTAATGTGCCTATTGACCTGCTGAAATATTCAGCAAATCAGCAAAATGGTCTGAAACATCTGTCACTATAGAAGAAAATGAATCACTGAGTTTTATTGCTAGAGTGAGCTGAATCTTCTATGTTGCGGATCCAGGGCAGCAGTGTAGTGTAAGGGTTAGGGAACTGGACCTGTAACTCGGGGAAGTTGCTGGTTCAGTTCCGAGGTGGAGCACTGCTGTTGTACCCTTGAGCAAGCTACTTAACCTGAAATTCTTCAGTAAATAACAGCTGTATAAATGGATTATAAGTAAGAAATTTAAACTGTGAACACCCCAAATGCCAATCTGATAAGAATACTATGATATATAGCAAAAAGAGTCATCATGAGGCACTGGAGGGAGAAATTTACCATCATTATTGTTATTATTATATTGTTGTCTGTTGTCATGTAAATAAATAATAAATAAAATAAAATAAAATAATAATAATAAAATAAAAGAGATTAAAAAGCACCTGAAAAGAAATGTATACTGTGTAAGTCGCTCTAGACAAGAGCGTCAGCTAAATGCTTGTAATTTAATGTAAATGTAGATCCACTGCTAATTCACATGATGTTCCGTATTGGTTGAATTGAATGATGGCTACATATGAATCAACTGCTAATCATGGCATTAATCGATTGTTATTGATCAGCCATTATTCATGACAATAATTGATTTGATGAATCAGTGATCAGTCATTGAGTAATCAATTCCTGGGATCTGAGAACGATCAGCACTGGATGATGGTAATTGATGTCACTCGTTTGTTGGATTTAAATTTTTAAACCCAATAAGCTGCTCTTCCAAATGTGATATTTTTGCACAAAGCAGCGTGCTGACATTATTTCATCAGTTATTTCAGCATTCAATTTCAGGTAATGAAAGGAAACCTCAACTTAGTGCTTTAGGAAAGGGAAAATCACATTTAAAGGAATATTATCACGCTACTGCAGCTTAAACATGTCACAAAATTATTGTACAATTAAATATTGACTCTTATACTGTATATCAAAGGTTTAAAAAATGTATGAAATACTTCAGATATTTCTTTGAAACCACCACCAACAACCACCAAGTTTAATAAATCCTTTAATGGAGTGAACCTCTAAAATGCTCTGTCTCTCTCAGTTCCTCAGTATTCTGTCCACTCTTCTCTGTCTGAGGGAGGCAAGACTGAATCTGAGCGTGCGTTTAGGGACCAATATTGATCTTATCGCTGATATTTAATGACTTTACTCTGCATTTAAGAGATTACTTCCCTCCATAAATATCAGGCAGGCACCGGGTCATTGGTCAACCATCGGCCCGTGAGTTTGTTAATGGAAAGGGCTTATGAGCAGCGGTCCATGAGTGTGAATTATTTTTCTTTTTTTATTTTTTTGAAGTTCTCAGAGGATAAATGTATGGTTTTGAATTCCTAATGACACTGAGTTGAAATCACATGTTTGATTTGTGGTCAGGGTTTTGGTGGTGGTTTGAGTTTAGTCACAGCTGAGCTTGAGTCAATACTAGGCCAGTCAAAGCCCAAAAATCTGTTTTCAGGGCTATATATAAAGTATGTCATGCATTTTGAGTCCCACAGCAACGAAAGTAAAATTACACACACACACACACACACACACACACACACAGTATTTCCTTGGAGAGCCAGTGGAGAACAAATTCTTGGTTTGACCTGTGGATTTGTTTTGATCCATTGGATTTGTCTGTCCCAAACCGACTTGCAGGATAATTGGTGTTTGTTGCGGGCTGGAAGGGCTGAGGCGGTGTTATGTCTGCCGGAACAGCCTCTGGTTAAAGTCCAGTGCCAGCTGAAGCCTCACGCACAGCTCAGCAGTGTTGTGTTGGAGTTGTTGAAATCAGTGGAGCTTGGCAGATTTTTGCTGGTGGCTCAGTTGCTGAGGTATTTACAAAGTCCAAACTACAAAGTAAACTTTGTTCTCGTACTTTTGTTCTAGAGCAATAAGAACAGCATTAAACCCTCTTTATTCCAAAAGCAGACTTTTTTTGGGGGGCGTAATCAATCCAAATGACACTGCACATTTCACTCTGAGTGACACGCATCACATGGGGGCCCTGTGCCAATCAAAATAGAGTATGTCGGACAAAAAAAAAAAAAGCCTATCAATTCTTTACATACGTGAAACTGAACTGACACTTTTGCCCCTAAAGCACCAGCGACCATTTCAGGCATTGGGGTGCTGCAGCTGTGAGCGCACCCCTACTCCCCGTGCCTGGTTAGACCAGCGGCTGGTCCGAAATGCTCCCACGCAGCTCATGAAACATGTTCACTAACTCTGGGCTTACCGTGCTACTCACTGGGGCTCCACGTGTGTGCCACTGCTCTCCTTTATGACTTATGACATCATAGCTTAGATCAGTGGCTCCCAAACCTCTCCTCTGGGAACCCCATAAGTCGGTCCATGTGTTTGTTAAATCCCACCACCAGTGCACCTGATTAAACTAGTGAACTACTTACAACTTGACGAGTTGAATCAGGTGCGCTGGTGGTGGAGTTTTAATGAAGACATGGACTGGCTGAGGGGTCCCCAAGGAGAGGTTTGGGAACTGCTGCTTTAGGCTGATGAGGTCCTAACGAGGCCCGGAAGAAGCCCTCAGCGTGGAGCAACTTACAAGATGTGCATTAACACATGGTAGGACCAATCATTGTTTGCGCAAGAGATCAGTGCAGTAACACAGCGATAGACATCGTTGTTGGCAGCTGCATACCATACCTGTAACACTGGGAAGAAAACGTTTTTTTTTTTTTTTTGGAGTGAACAAGTATACATATGCTCAAAATGTCCCCCAATATTTTAATTAACAAGTGAGGCAATGGTGATGACAATTGGCTAAATGTACAACAATTCAGTGGTGATGACATCTGACTCTCAGGTGAGCGATTTGAGTAACCCTGGCCTAAGGCCTGACGTGTCTTCACCCGGGCTAGCCTGCAGTCTGACAGAGCGGAGCACGGCGCTGCCAGGCCCTAACCGCAGGATCAGAAGGACAGCGCCTCGGGGAGCGTTTGATCCGCAGCCCAGGAGCTTCTGTGCAACTGTGTGTGTTTCCCTGGAGCACGTGAGTAGCTGGTCTTTATTCATTTGACATTATTTCAGGCTTTTTATGTTGTGTAATTCCCCGACCAGCTGCACGAAATAACAACTGGTGGCGAGGCTGCATTGGAGATCGTGATTATGAAGTTCCCTCATTAAATCGTGGCGGCATTCTGTCAGCATGGGAACGTGAGCCTCAGGACGGCCGGTGCAGCAGCCGTTTTAACATGGAACCATTTTAACGAGGATCTGTTCAGGGGAAAAGGAAACGTATTCGCATTCCGAAAACACTGTTTGAAATTGGAATTTAACGATGCCAAATTGCACGGATTATGGAGGACGCAAGCCATGGGGCTCCTTTCATGAAAAATGCAACGTGCAGCTAATATCTGCGTGACGTGATCATTTTGTATAATTCCAAAGCATTTAGCGGAGAAATCGCAATTTCATTCCATGAACGCGTATAACGCTAACCCCTAAACGCTGCATTCATGTGTTAAGTGGCGTGTTCATTAATTATTAATTGAATTAGCTATTTTTAAACTCATTAATATTGAACTACATCATTTGTTGTTGTTGCTTTAATACCTCAAGAAACTCCCCACTGTGAAATGCTCTACAGCAATACAGTAATTTTTACTGTAAGCGGTGCTACAGCAAATTAAACCTGTGATCCAGTGTTGTCTCAATCATAGCTTTATTTCTACTCCCTAAAACAGCCCCTCCCCCATTCTCATAAAGGGGGCGGAGACTCCGTAGTACATAACAGTGTATGACGTATGTTAATACCATAACACTACATGCCCCTTTCTAAGTACAGTATGGTACTGACTGATACATTAGTTATCAATTAAATGTTACTTTACCTTTAACACATTTTAACTTGTGCTTGTACTGTAATGTGGTTCTGTGTGGCTCAGTGGGTAGAGCATGGCGTCAACCCAAATTTTACTGAAAAATGTTTCACTACTTTGTTCAAATGTATATTATTTTATGTCAACCCTTTTACAGATACCTTTGTTCATGTTATTACTTTGTTGAGACTTTTTATTAAACTTAATAACTTTCTTTTTAGCAGAATAGCAACATCTTTTTGTTTTCTTTCCCTTCTATTCAATTGAATAGTGTATAACTAAACACTGTTTTTAACTGTATGGACAATGTTCAATTAACTATGAAGGTTGGGTAGACTGCCCAAGCCTTCCGCTGAGTGTGAGGATTATTATGCCCTGTAGAACGCACTCAGAATACCAGGTCTGCCCGTGAGTAGTTCAGTTGGACTGTGCCCGTTGGCCAGAGGTGCGGCGTGGTAAGCCATTAGTGCCAAGTATGGGTCTTTTCCTTTTTGCAGGAGACCTTTCACTGTTCTGACATCACGTTCAGCCTCGCCATTACTCTGGCGGTATCTGAGGCTGGACGTGGTGTGAGTGAATCCCCACAGTGTGGCAAACTGTCTGAAGCGATCTGAGGAAAACAGGGGCCCATTGTCTGTTCTGACCTCGGAGGCAAAGGTGTCTAACAAAAAATACACTTGAATGTACTGCTGCTGACGCTGTTGATGTGAGTTCAGCGACCTCTATGAAGCGAGAGAAGTCATCCACTACTATGAGATACTGGCTGTCATTCCACTGGAACAAATCAGCCAACCTTAGCCTATGGTCTGTCTGGCAATTCCGCTGGCAGTAATGTCTCTTTAGAGTTGACTCTCTCCTTTGCATGTGTCGCAGTTCTCAACTTCTTTCTGAAGCTGTGTGCTCAGTCCCGACCACCAGACTGACTGCTTGGCCCTTTCACGGCACTTTGCTATGCCCTGGTGTCACGCGTGCATTTTCTGTAGGATATCGGGTTGTAGTGACTTGGATATCACCAGTCTGTTACCTTTCAGCAGTAAACCATTTTCAATTGTGAGTTCTCCAGCAAACTGCAGGTAAGGTAGAAATGTTCTGTCTATGGTGAATTTGTCTGTCCAGCCCTCTGCAGAGTACTTTTCACCTGTTTTCACCAGCACTTTGTCTCTCTCTTGGTGTTCCTGGATTTCCTGTAGCCTCGGTTCTGTAGCTGGCAAGCTCGACATGACATGTTTACATACAAGTTAATCTCTCCCTCCAGCTGTGCTTTCCCCCGTCTCCCTCAATGGTGCTCTCGACAGCACGTCTGCAGTAGCTATGTTTTTTTCATGCCACGTGTGAGATGGAGTAACAGAAGGCCATCGGTCTCATTCTCAGTCTTTGAAAATAACAACATACAAGTATAAAAATTAAAAAAATGGAGAAAAAAAAAGGATACAACATACAAAAACTGTGCATAGGTTTTTCATCAGCTGTCTTAAGAGTGCCTCACAGGTTGGCACACCAGTGGACACAAACAATTGACTGGCACTATGCCACCTAGGGACCAGTTAGACCACAATTGAGCAGTGTACAACGGTGTGATATAGTCTTTGAAGGGCACAAGAGGTTTGCGATCCGTCTCCGTGGGATGTGATTCCCACGAGGGAGTCTGAGAAATGTTTGCATGCCCGTGCGATGGCTAGTGCCTCTTTTTAAATTTGTGCATGCCTCTGAATGCATATGTGACTGGCTTCAGCTGGCCGCCCTCCTGTCTCTGGAGTAACACCGCTCCCAGTCCGTGTGATGACGCATCTGAAGAGACGACGGCGTCTGCCTTCGAGTTGTAGAGCACCAGCCCCGGGGGCGTGCACAGCTCCTTCTTTATGCTGTCAAATGCCCTCTGTTGTGCATCTCCCCATGTCCACATGTTCTTTGTTGTCAGCAGGTCCCAGAGAGGAGAGGCTGGCTCTTTCCTGCCAGGTGCGGAGGATACTTGCTGAGGTGATTCACCATTCCGAGAAATCGTCTCACCCCTCCCGTGTCAGTAGGCTCCTCCATGTTGCTCACCGCCCCCCCTCACTTTGTTGGGATCTGCTCTGACTCCTGTTGCATCAATGAGTCAGAGAAACTAGACACATTTTGAAAATTCACATTTCTCAGGGTGACGCCTGCCTCCTGCGTTTTTTCAGTACTGTGAGCAGCCGTCTGTCGTGCTGGGCCTGTGTGTGTCTGCATACAGAAGCACATCGTTCATTTGGCGTAGAACACCCGTCCTTCAATCATAGCTTTATTACCAGATAAATCAAAGGGGTGGAGACCCCGCAGCACATTACAGCGTATGACGTATGTTAATACCATAACACTACAGACCTGTTCATTCTAATTGGTGGAATCACACCAGTGCACCCATAACCCGTGACCTTTCCTAACTCACTTTGCAATTCTCATTGATACAGTAATAACATTATGACCCACTTCCACTTGATATATGTTACTCTGTATGTCAATAGAACGTATAGATTTTCCAAACCAGAAGTGAAATTTATTTATCTGACTATTAATCTCAGAGAGACCGAGAGAGAGAATGAACAAGTGCATCATCAGGTGAGTGCCATTAAATTGAAAAATGATCGAGTGATGTTGAATTGGCCAGAGACTCGTTAGGACTTTATGCACGGTGCTGAAATGCATCGTCTAAGATCATTGCTGACTACCCTCCCCACGTAATGCCCCCTCCTCTCCCCTCCCTCCCTTGCTTCATTTAAAAGCTGGGAGCTTGGGAGCCACTGCCATAGCACAAATGCTGTTTTGCCTCAGGGTGCAGTGGGAGGGGGAATCCGTGTAAGGCAGGGGTTCCCAAACCCAGTCCCGTTCCCCATCCCAACACACACAGGGGTCCCAGCACAGAGTTTCAGTGACAAGATCCGTTCTATAATTCAATCAAATTGAAAAAAACGACCTTAAAGGAATCATTTGCCATATAGCAAATGGCACAAAATGAAAACATTAGTTGATCTGACCTTGTATGTGAATGTGGGACATTGATTCTCTGTGGCATGCATAGCTATTTCTCCCTTAAGAGGGAAAATCATCCTTCAGCAGACACAAAGAGTCTAATTAAGAACAATTAACAGCTTGTTACGATTCAGAGGTTTCAATTATGGTTGGAATATAAACCAGCATCCACAGTGGGCCCCCAGGACCGAGTTTGGAAACCACTGTGCGAAGGACAAAACAAATAAATAAAAGTGTGCCACGGAATAAACGCAAAAAACCTCTTTCCTCCACTATCCGTGCAGAGGGTTCTGCAGCAGCATCGCACTACCAGCTCTGACCTACTATACCTTTTCAACTGCAGCGAAGATGTTGAAGTGTTGGGGCTATTGCGTAATTATGCATCATTATCCTGACATATGCCGCTGCGCATATATGGAGGCATTCGTCACAACATATACAACATAGTGTGTGTGTGTGTGTGTGCCCCGTGCAGTGCAAAACCCTGACATCACACAGTCATGCGATGTCATCTTAGCAAGAGCGAAACCTTCGAGCTGGCCAGAGCAGCGCTCCGTCGGGTGAATTATTCCTTCATTAAAAAGCGATCAGCATCGCCTGCACCTGTACGACAGCCAAATAGCCGCTGGAAATATGGCTCAATATGTAATCCAATAGACTTTTCTGAGCCGAGGATGGACGGTCTTCTCCCAGACCCGCGGTTAAAACGTGAAAAACCTCCCGTAAATGATTCAAAATGAAGTCCTGGAGAGGTGCAGCTTATGAATCTTTTATCAGAGGTATAAATGGTGCAGTGGTTCCTTGGAGTGCCCCCTCCCCGACCCACAGCTTTCAGGGTTGCTTTAAGGGCCTATCACTTTCTCCAAAGAAAGAACTCTCCCTGTACAATAAAATAATACACACACATACAGTAAGCAAAATGCCATGGAATTAGCCTGCCTGTTTCTGAGAGGACATGCCTACTGTGTATTTGAAACCATTTTCTGTCGTCCCTTTTCAAAAAAATGTTTTAGAAAAAACTTGGCGTTCATCCTCCACAATCTAAACGCTAACAGCGAATATAATCAGATCCTTTTAGGCTTCTGCACTCTTGTATGCAAGAGATTTCTACAGAGGATAGGCTGACAACACGATTTAAATTTATTTTGTGGTTTATTGCTTGGTAGCTGAAAAAAGCAGTTTTTTTTTTATTATTCTTTTATTCGGTTTCTGACATTTCCATACAGGGTTTAATTATGGTTTATTAATTTACAAAGAGATTATGGACAACTAATTTGTTCTGCAAGGCTGAAATGATTACATGTGTTCTATTTGGCATGCACAAGTACCAGCAGCTGTATTTTCAGGTAAGCTGAATTTACAACACTGGGCTGTAGTCCATTAAGCAGGGATAAGCTCGTTCTCCTGGTTCAGACAGCGTAAATTACAGGAGCAAACTGGATGCAGGGGCACTAAGTCTGTTTCGGGTTATAAAGGGGTTGTAAAATTATGCTCATGGGAGCTCAATCAGCTGTGTGTCGGTGTAAATACCCATTAAATAGTTTTGGTCTTGAATAAATCTCCATCATATAAATCCCAGATGGTCACAAAATCTATAATGAAATTGTGTTATTATTTATTAGCAAACATAGCCTGCAAATGGAATGGCACTTTACACCTGTTTGGATATTTTTACTCCCGAGAGCAGAATTGCGAGAATGCTACTGCCACATGTAGAAGTGGAGAATGGGGCTTGTCCACCCACAACGCCAGGCCCAGTACAACTTCTAACGTTCGGCCGTCTTCCAAAAAAATGTTAAAACGCGCCGCAGTGCGAAGCGTTGCGTCACCTGGACTTTTGCATGCGTTTTTTCCAGGAGGGAGTCCAATGTCTAGTCAAATTATCTCCATGGTAACACAACATTGAAATTAGTGCTCATTGACAACGGGCATGCAGCGCATTAATGAACTGAGCGGCGACACCGAAGAGCTTTTCAGTAGTGCTCATTAGAATGCTGCAGGGGTGCATCACAAACAGTTTAATCTCCTCGACACCTGCACTTCCCTGAATTACGATTCTATAAATATTGTAGTGGGAATAGGGGTGTGCAGTTTCCACGCAACTAAGTTTGATAACCAAACACCACACAAGCCGAACAACTGGAACAAATCGGGTTTTATTAGGGGTGACGCACAATAAGGGAGAGGGGGAAAAAAACAGGAAAACAGTCCAAAACCGTAATCCATATTTGTAGTCGTAGTACTTTTGGGTATCAGGCAGTCCAGGTCATACACAATAATCCAAAAACAATCATTCTCTTTCACTAGCACACCAACTCTCCTTGTGTTTCCCATATGGTACTTTGCGACTCGTGTGGAGAAACACACAGTCTTTTATTTCCCAAATCTTCAGCAGCTAAGGGTTTATCGTTTCCACCGGATTTCTAAATAAGGTTTGATTGTGGAGCCAGCGGGTAGAGAGGCATCTTCCCTCTATTACCACTGCCTGCAACTCTCCCTGGCCGTCTGCCACAATATGTATTACTGTGGCCCTCCAAGTGCGTTTAATTCGATTCATCATGCCACCACAAATAAGTAATAGAAACTATTAAATAGTTTCTAAGAGAAAGGCATTCATTTGAAGTCAGGCCCGTGGGGTAAAGGGAATTTTCACACTTTCAAAATATTTTATTGATGTTTAAAATGAGAATCTCTCTCTCTCTATATATATATATATTTTTTTAAAATCTTAAACCATTTATCTTGTCCCTGTAACACTGTATTCATCTATAAACTTTTCAGAGTCAGTATGGATAAACCATATGGATGAAATTAATTAAAATATATCTGGCCAATTTAAAACCAATAGGAATGACCAAAACCAAGTTTGAATGGAAGCTATGGCTATTTAAACAATCTCAAAAGGAAATACAAATGCCATACAGATATAATAAAATGTTAACATGCAATCATAATTATCACTCACATACTACTCAAATAATTTACAACTGTTCAGAAAAAATATATATACCTAGAGATTTTGTATGTATTCATACACTTGCATGGCTATCTCCATATTCTGTGATAAAATTCATTTCACTTTCTATGTTACACCCGAGGGGCTCCTATGATTTTTTTCCCCCATATTATTTATGCAGCATGATTTTTGCAAGAACGGTTGAAATAAAGTGCCTTTCTCAAGGGTACACCAGCAGTGTCATCTGCAATTCTAACTCATAATCCTCAAGTCTACGCTCCACTCATCAAATTGTGAATATATCGAGGCAGCTGCCAAAAAAAAGGGCAAAAATTATACGAATATACGTATCATTGCCCAGCCATTGCCTTAAGCACATACAGTGAAGAATAGACCCTACTCATTGTCACAGAAATATAAGTCTAACAATAACACTGTGTGTATATATACACACACACACTACCGGTCAAAAGTTTTAGAACACCCCCATTTTCCAATTTATACTGAAATGTAAGCAGTTCAAGTCCAGTGAATAACCTGAAATGGTACAAAGGTAAGCTGCCAGAGTAAAAAATGCCAAAAATGAGGTTAAAAAAAAAATAATGTTTTCCTTTTCAAAAAGGGGAACAAGTAATGGGTTAACAACTTACAGCTGTTCTGTAGCAATGGGAGTAAATTAAGCCTTGAAAGTTGATGCAAACAATTCCTACAGGTGTCCCAGCCTTTGTTGATTACTTACAAACCCTCTGTCTGTATAAAAGCAGTGTTGGAACAGACTGTGTTACTATACCCTCTGAAGCATTATTTGGAAGATATTGCACTACAGGAAGTAGTATATTGCTATCATAATGGTGAGAAAAAGGCTATTAACAAAGGAAGACAGACAGACTATTATAACCCTTAAAAGTGTAGGTCTTTCCTTTAGATAAATTGCAAAGGCGGCCAAGGTGTCAGTGAGTACAGTTTCCTACACCATCAAAAGGCACTTGTAAACTGGAGGAAACTCTGACAGGAGGTCTGGCAGACCCAAAGCCACAACAAAATCAGAAGACAAGTTTCTGAGATTCAACAGCTTGCGTGATAGGCGGCTCACAGGACAACAGCTTCAAGCACAGCTTAACACTGGTCAAAGTAAGGAGGTCTCAGTTTCAACTGTGAAGAGAAGACTTCGAGCTGCAGGTTTGACAGGTCGAGTGGCAGTAAGAAAGCCATTGCTAAGATGCCAAAATAAGAAAAAGAGGCTTGCCTGGGCCATGAAGCACTGCCAGTGGACTACTGAAGACTGGAAATTTCAAAATTTGAAATCTTCGGTTCATCACGCAGGGTTTTTGTACGCAGTCGAGTAGGCAAAAGGATGGTTCCACCAACTGTCAAACATGGAGGAGGAAGTGTGATGGTCTGGGGTTCTTTTGCTGGATCCAGAGTCGGCGACTTGCATAGAGTGACTGGCACTGAGTGTGTTCGGTTGTTATATCTGCAAAATGTGGCTACTTGGATGAGAATTTAGATTACATTTTGTTAAACAAAACGATTCCATGATTTATTTTTGTATCTCCAATTGTTTATTTGTTCTATGCTTTAATTTCAGAGTACATTGAAACATTAAACTGCATACATTTAAATAAAATCAGGAAAAATTGAGGTGTTCTAAAACTTTTGACTGGTAGTGTGTGTGTATATATATATATATATAGTATATATATATATATATATATATATATATATATATATATATATACAGTATATTGTTACGGTTGACCAAAATTTGACCCCAGAAACTTTTAGTCGACGGGTGCTTGATTGTTGATTGAGGCCATGCTCCCGATGCGTGGTCGCTCAGGTGCTGATTGGACTGTTCCCAGCTGCATTCTCCTTGACCTCGTCTGGCCACACCCCTGTCTGGAGATGAGGCTTTTTCCTTTCTTTGACTTTGTGCCATTCAACTGTGCCTTTTTGGAAACCTTTTGCAAAGATTTTTACCTTACTTTCTTGTCTGTTTTTCCCTGTGCATCTTTTTTTCTTATGTACCTTTTGATAGCTAGGGAAGCATAGAGTAGGGGAAGCAGTCTGCAGAAGAGAACGTCCTTTTTGAGTTTAGAACCTATCCTCTCTGGTGCTAGGGCTTAGTCAGACTGTTTTTATAGATTTTTTACATTTTATCCCTTCGGTGTCATGTGAGTATGTCTACTATCTGTCGTATGTCATAAATAAATCCTGTATCTTTTTATCTAACTTGATGACTCGAAGGAATATTTGTTTGTCGCGTCCCATCTTGGTTCACCATCCGGCTATTGAAGTGCGGGTGGTTTTTATGGGTTCGTAACAATATATATATGTGTATATATATATATATACACACACACACTATTTTACATTGCATTGAGAAAAATGCTTCAATGTTGGCTGATGTTCAGTCTAAAATACAACAATACAACATTAACCTTTAAATTCTGGTGGGCACATAAAAAAACTACTCAAGGAACCTCTCAACTCACACCCTGAGCCAATCTATCATTTTGCAATCCAGCCACCTCAATCTGCATGGCTGGCTGACTACCCAGCCAACAGCAATGAATCACAGATTGAATCCATTTCCTTGGGGCAAAATATGGGTTATTAAAATAGGGGTGAGAGAACTTGTGACATATGCACAAATAGGTTCTGGAGCTAAGTAGGATAATTTACATGGTTCATTTTCCGGTTTGGCACCAGTAAGTGGTTGCGTCTATTATAACCTTATTTTGATAATGAAAGACCTGGAAAAGTGTTACTGCCTACCAAGTCAGAGTGCCTTGAGGCCCTGTACAAATAGTTTTTTTCCACATTGTACAAAATCTCATTCATGTACATTGTTACGTTTCCCCTCATACAAATAAAACAAAATGGCCGCTTTAGGGAAACCAACAAAAAACAGGGTCTTTCAGGTCTATAAGATGGCCAGGTCTAGGACCATGGCCACCCACTAATCCTATCAAAACAATAGGGAAAAAGAAAAGGATAAAGAGGGAGTGAAAAAGGAAAGGAGCAAGTCAAACAAATCAATGGGGAGACAACCGATGGTGTTGTCCTCCCAGCACCAAAAAAACTATAGAGAAAATAGATAAAAGACAAGAAAGCTAAATGAAGACAGATTTAAGGAGAGGGCAACTGAAGTTGTTGCTTCTCCTACACAAACACAAGAAATGAACTAACTTGAGCTACTGCAATCAGGCCCTATTTATCCCAACTGGGCAGGACTTAATTACACCCAGGTGTTAACCCTCTCACCTAACGAGGTGGTTGTCTGCAGTGGCCCAGGGAAAAGCTAAATTGGGAAAACCCGAAACGGAACACAATTCATAACATACATAATTACCCTATATGCGTCAATAATATATTGGTTTCACACAAAAAGGATGACAAGAGCATCTGCTAAATGCTTAAAATGTCAATGTAATGTAAAATGTACATTGTTTCTGAAGCAGCGCAAATTGTGTCCAACACCAACCTTCAGTGGGTTTTACTTTTGGGATGATGAACGCAGCACTTGAGTTATGAGCCAGGAGACGTCCAAGAAAATATAGCAGAAAAACAATAAACTGGTGTTTCAGCAGCGTTATAAAAATGGAAAGGGCAGTGCTGCGCACGGTGCTGCGATGGATAACCCCACCTCCAGTTCGTGAATTCCCCTGTGCATGTTAATGAGCTGCATGCGCATTCCTCTGTCTGTTCTGTGCAGGGCTTTCTCTGGCTGCGCCATTTTCCTCCTGCGATCCAAAGACAAAGCTTTTTGCATTGATTGATCCAAAGATGAGCCGTTTGCAGTAATTGCAGTGTGGTCTGGCCCTGGTGGAGGATCTCTGGGTGAGCTCAGTGTGGTCTGGGGCCTGGTGGAGGGTTGCTGGGTGAGCTCAGTGTGGTCTGGCCCTGGTGGAGGATCTCTGGGTAAGCTCAGTGTGGTCTGGGGCCTGGTGGAGGGTTGCTGGGTGAGCTCAGTGTGGTCTGGGCCTGGTGGAGGGTCTCTGGGTGAGCTCAGTGTGGTCTGGGGCCTGGTGGAGGGTTGCTGGGTGAGCTCAGTGTGGTCTGGGGCCTGGCGGAGGGTCTCTGGGTGAGCTCAGTGTTGTCTGGGGCCTGGTGGAGGGTTGCTGGGTGAGCTCAGTGTGGTCTGGGCCTGGTGGAGGGTTGCTGGGTGAGCTCAGTGTGGTCTGGGGCCTGGTGGAGGGCCGCTGGGTGAGCTCAGTGTGGTCTGGGGCCTGGTGGAGGGTTGCTGGGTGAGCTCAGTGTGGTCTGGGGCCTGGTGGAGGGTCTCTGGGTGAGCTCAGTGTGGTCTGGGCCTGGTGGAGGGTCTCTAGGGTCTGAACTTGAGCTCCAGCTCCCCACATCCTGCTCTCCCCTTCCACACTTGTCACTTCTCTCCATTAATCTCTCTATTAGGATGCACACAAATCACAATTTGAGCTGAGGGCGGAGCAGATTGATTATGAAAATTAAATTGCTATTAAGTTCTGAAAATGCATTTTATGCAACGTCGATCTCCTCTGCTGGCATTGTCAGTTATAGTGAAAAAAAGTTGAATATTGTTGTCAGTTAAATATTCCATTAGCTTACTGTATGCAACAGGGGAGCAGTGATTACTGAACCTGGAGTTTGAGAGTTCAAATCCTCAGGCGGGACACTTTTGCTGTACCCCCCTATAACTACGGGCACCTGAAGTCCTTGCCAGATGTCTTAATGGGTAAGCGGTGTAAACTTGACTGAAACGTCAATGTGTGCTAACATCAAAGAAGAGTCTCTGTCACATTAACACTAATGGACTCGTGTTTGAAAACCCTCGGTGCTGGAAAATAATTTTTCATTTCCCTGAATGAACAGATGTGCAAATGCATAATGTAATTAAAAACCCTGCTGCGACACCCTTTTATAAAGACATCCTGGACTTTCCTGGATTGATCCGAGAAGTCAAGTTCCCTGATCGTTACTCACTACTGATCCTACAACATGATTCTTTGTCCTTAAATTTGTCTTCATGTGAAGAACTGAATGCGATACGTATTTCATTACATACTCGTCGCCACAAGTTTGGCAGTCACTGAAATTAATCATTAGAATTATGTAGGATTTTTCTTATGTAGGAATTGTAATAACAAGGTGTGCCACTTCGGGTAGACAGAACGCCCCCTTGGTCATCAAGATAATAGCCTGAAGATTATTCCCTCCACTAATCCTTGACTAGACTCCAGTCAAGATGACAAAATGGTCAAGTAAAAATGAAACCTTGTTCCCCAATGGGCTTTTAATCTGTTTGAATATATAGTATATATATTTTTTTCTTTTTCTCAGGTCCCATGTAATTATTTAGGATAAAGGGATTATGGGGTGTTATCATAAATCATCAGAAACCACAAATGAGGTCAGGGAGATGAGACGTACACGATATACAGTGTGTGTGTGTGTGTGTGTGTGTGTGTGTGTGTGTGTGTGTGTGTGTGTATACAGTATGTGCTCTGGGTGGAAAGGTAAGGTGTAAACCTTGAGTAAGCGGTGCCTCAGTTCAAACAGAGTCTGACTGGGCTGACAGAGCTGGGCTTGCATCACCCACCTGGGCAGCCATTTTGCACCAGAGCGCTCACCACACATCAGCTGAGGCGGAGAGGGAGGGAATCACTGAGCCAATGAAACTGGGGGATGTTCAGGTGGCAGATTAAGAGAGCAGGGTCCTGGATTTGGCCAGGACTCCAGGGAACCCTTACCCTTTGTGATAAGTGCCATGGGATTTTCAATGACCACAGAGAGTCAGGACCTGGGTTTAGCATCTCCTCAAAGATTGCGCTGGGTAAGGACTGCTCCGTTCTTCATCATCCAGTTATCCTTTCTTCTAGGTCCTTTATGTATGCTGGATGAGGAGATCACACTGCTGAAATGAAATTCTAAAAATGCATTTCCCCCCCTCGCCCCCCAGCCCCCCGCCCACTGGGAGTTCTGAATCTGACGCCTTTTTTTATGCGGCCCATTTTTCCAAGTCCAATAAACCGGCCTAATTCAATCAAAAGTGGAAGAAGTGAAATGGAGTTTATATCCCCGGAACCCAGCGCATCATGCCTTCAAACACGCCTAAATATATCCACTCCCCTGTCCCTCACAGTCAGTGCTATTCCTGTGGTGTGCCAGTGCCAGTGCAGAGCAGCACAGCTCTCTGCTTCCTGGGATGGAGCTGCAGAAATTCTGCTGCGTCACAAGCGTGTGTGTGTGTGTGTGTGTGTGTGTGTGTGTGTGTGTGTGTCTGTGAACGTGTGTCTGTCTGTGTGGGTGTGTGAATCCCATGGAGATTACCCAAAGTCGTGCTGTGCCTCAGTCCTAAATGTGACAGTGGAAAGTGACAGAGCTGCCTACTGCTCACCAGGGAGTGCACAGAACCAGCAGGAAGCAGGACTGCGGCGGCCACAGTCCCCGTCTCATAACCAAGCAGAAACCATGGGAACGAGGCTGTCGCTCCGAGCACCGCCGTTCACATTGACAATATGAATACATGGCAATAATTACACGTCGTTACACACGCACAGACGCGTTTCACGTACAGGGCTCGCAGATACTGACAACAGACACAGGGCGGTCCGCACAAGCGATGGCCAACCCGGTTGAGCAACAACCAAGCGGAAGCGACACTTCGTCAAGTGGTTCTTGAGAAGCGCGGAAATTCAATGGGCCCAAATAGATCAGCGTTTTCTCCTCCTAGACACCTTGATTTGATGTTTGCATTTAACGGCCGTCTCGGTAAGTGGCGCTCATTGTTTTGAACACGTGTGCAGAGCGGAACCGACAGACGCATAGTGAAGGGAGAAGTGTTTAGACTGAGCCAATTAGGGAGAGGTATTTAGACTGAGCCAATTAGGGAGAGGTATTTAGACTGAGCCAATTAGGCCACAAATCAAGCAACCGCAAAGCCCCTTTGAGCACAGCACTCATGCGGAACAGCACAGGGAAGATGCCTTGTGAATATGTATGGAACTTGTGGTTCTCTTTTGATTCATTTATTCATGAGGTTGCTGTGGGAAATAATCAGGGCGACATCAATGTTTAAAGGAGCCTTTTATTCTCATAGAAGTCATCCTCTTTGATTCTGGATTTATTATTTTATTGTGTTCCACTGTTTAGTGATAATGGGCTTTTTGAATGCATGGCACAGGGCCAAATCAATCGATGAGAATGGTCCTGCATTCTCATTGATCTTCTTTGGCCTGGATCCGACAACATTTGCCCTTTACCTTCACTTCAAAATAAATGGAAGCATTACATTTTTATTTCACTAGCGCAGTTTGGCAAGTTCATTTCAGTTCCTTCGAAAAAAATAACGTGTTAAAGCGTCGGTGAAGGTAAGATAACACCTGTATTTAATTGTGAGTCAAGGACAAATGCAATCCAGGCCAATGTGTCTCGTACAGCACAATGTCTTTCTGGAGCAACTGCTACAAATATTCTCCATCTTTAGTAACAGTGACAGTTTATACATCATCTGGACTTGTGAGCACCTTAAGATGACAAATATCGGGGCCAAATCCAGTGATGTGACATGTTGCTCAGAGATGATATTAGACTCGCATTTTTACTGGTGAAAGGATGCCGTGGTGAGGGAAGCTCGCAGCTGTATTTACCCTCTTTTATGTGACCAGGTCGGTCAACTGAAAACTCATTTCTCATTTGCGGTGACAGCCAGGGGAATCGATTCCCAGAGAAGGACGGGGAATGCAAGGGGTTGTGTAGTCGGTTGTTTTTTTTGCAAATTAGAACAGGACACCAGGGTTAACTCCTGTACCCTTTTGAAAAGTGGCATGGGATCCTTTAAGGATCACAGCGAGTCAGGACCTCGATTTAACGTCTCGTTCCGGAGAACGGAACCTCCTACGGCACAGCGTCCCCATTACTGTGCTGGGGCATTTCTGTTTTGGCCGCAAGAACCACTTCCAACAGCAACTTAGTTTCCCCAGGATATCTCCCATACAAGTACTAGCCAAGCCCAAACCCTGCATAGCTTCAGTACTAACTAAGCCCACACTTGGCACGAGAAGGGTACAGTGTGGTGCGGCTGCTGGCAAACACACGTATGTGTGGTGTAAACACAGAGATATGAGTGATGTAAATAACACATGCATGTTTGATGCTGCTGCTATATGCGAGATGTAAATGACTGCATTGCGCAGTGCTACCTGCTGGTGCAAGAGCTTCCCTGTTTCACCAGAATACAAATACAAAAGAAGGCCACATTCGAGCCACGGTCTAATTGTGACTGTTTTCCCACTGGTGTTAAGTGCCAGCGGAACATCCCATTCATAATGTAAAAGACAGTTCATTAAAGATGAAAATGGCTGTTTGCAGGCCGGTTTGTAAACGAGGGAAACATTAAAATAGTAAGAGAGTTCAGTGTAAGGCTGCTCTTTCCACAGGAGGTTTACTACGATGGTAGGTCCAGTACAGGGGTCACCAACCTTTTTGAAACTGAGAGCTACTTCATGGGTACTGAGTCATACGAAGGGCTACCAGTTTGATACACTCTTCTGAAATAACAAATTTGCTCAGTTTGCCTTTAGTTATATATTATTATTAATGATAAATGATACTCATCTATGTGAAGACACTGATCACGTTAATGATTTCTCACAATAATTATCAACAATGACTTAACAAGGTGGGAAACAGATAATATCAATATTCAACACTTTTAGACGCAGCTCACTGGTGAGTTGTGTTATTTTTAGAACAGGCCTGCGGGCAACTCATGTGGTCCTTGGGGGCGACCTGGTGCCCGCGGGCACTGTGTTGGTGACCCCTGGTCCAGTATGTCGGCAGTGAGCGCAAAGTATATCGTAAAAAGGACTGCAGTGCATTACACTGTGTGACAGGTTTTTTATTTATTTATTGTTGCGCACCAGCGACCCCCACTGGTCAATCGGGGGCCCACATTCTGCTGATGGAGTCTCCCTCTGACTCATGTCCCTGCAAACTTAACTTGCAGACTGTGGTGTGAAACGAAGGCGGCTGACATCACGTGTTTCGGAGGAGAGCGCGTGCTCATCCACGCTCTCCCGAATGGACTGTGGAGGTTGCAGCGAGTATCAGAATACGATTGGCTTCTCCAAACTGGCAGAAAAATGAAAAAAAGCATTAGGTAATTTACACTGTTGGCAGAAAGTGTTTTGACTGGCAGAAACTGAGCTGCTGATGCTGCTGAGAACGGCTGAATTTGTAATGCAGCCGAGGTGCTGGTTCGGTTTTATTCTACTGTCTCCATTTGCCTCATTGGACATTTTGACTAGTTTTTGGGGGGCATTTTCACAAACTGTGGACATAGAAAAAAGGTCAAGCATTTTTTATAAAGCTTACAAATGTTAAACACTACAATAGATGCACACAGGATCACGAGCATTAATGCTGCATCCACTACAATAGATGTACACAGGATCATTAGCATTAGCATTAATGCTGCATCCACTACAATAGATGCACACAGATGGTGTAGCTTCACCCTCAGCCATGCGTGCCAACAAACACTAAGGATGGCCTCTACAAATTGTAAATAAGCATCATGCCACAACTCTAAAATCACTGTTCTCTTAGTCCAAATGACACAAAAGCAGGAATGCGATTTCTGATATCCTGTGAACAAACCGGGAAGACACGAGCGCAAACACATCACTGGCAAGCGCTGGCGGGCGAGAAGGCTCAAGCGCTGTGTGATTTTCAGAACAGAAGGAAAGCAGGCTTCTGCATTGCGCTTACGCATGAAGGCACTAATCGATCTAAACCTACTGAGAGTGATTACGAGCTGAAAACAGCTTGATACGGAAATGGCAACATGCAGAATGTGATGAGTAATGCAGAAGATGGATATTCATATGTATTCTAACTCAATTTACCTCATATTGAATCTCATATTTTATTCCCCAATAATGCAACGTTCATCCAAGTAAAGGAATCACCCCCACCCAGCTGGGACTCTCCTTATCTGCTTTGAGATCATGAAAAACTCCATATAAATGTTATTCATTCTTCTTCTTATTATTATTATGAATAATAATTATTATTCATGATAATGAGACAGCAGACAGCCAATCACCCCGGATTCCTGGCACGGCCTGGGCTCAAAATCTAGGCCGCAGCAGGCAGCCTGCACGAGTGCCTTTATCGGTTGCACCACCCGGGGGCGCTACAGTAATACATTCTGATGGGATTACAGCGCAGTAGTGTAAGGACACAGCTCTTGCCCTGGCAGGCGTATACGTGTGGATGACCAGTCCACAGACATGATAATGCAGAAGGAATCAGGAGGCCCTCCGGACTGATCCTTTCCCAGGGGAAGTCAAGGGAAACAGGAAGTGATGGTTTCAAGAGCACCCGGTGGGTAACACCAGTGTAACAGAACCGTGAAGTCTGTGTGTGTGTGAGACTTTTAAAATGATGTGTGACTTCTCATCTGGGGTGGCTTAATTCCAAAATTAACAGCAATGAATAAAGCCCATCCACGTGTGAAAGAGATTCTTCTCTGGGCATGATAAAAATCTGTGGATGACTGGCTCCACGTCGCTATGGCGTCCGAGTGTCACCTCAACCGCTCTCGGCCTCTTCCTGATAAGAGACTTTGGATAAAAGCGTCTGCTAAATGGCATGTAAGAGACAAGGTGACACTCAGCTGCAGGGGCACATTCTGCCATGCCCAGAGAAGATCCGCTTTCACGCACAGACGGAGCTGATTGATTAAAAACCTCCCAAGATGCATTATAGATGCATTATAGGAACGAAATTTAATTTGTGCTTTAATGTGACTCCAGACCATTGTGGGTAGGATTATAATGGGAAATCAGAAATTACAATGTTAACATGACCTTCTCAGTCACCAGATCTCAACACTTATGGGAAATTATGGAGCGGCGTTTTCCACCACCAGCAACAAAACACCAAATGATGTAATTTCTTGTGGAAGAATGGTGTTGCATCCCTCCAATAGAGTTCCAGAAACAATCTATGCCAAGGCGCATTGAAGCTGTTCTGGTGGCTCGTGGTGGCCCACCGACACTATGTTGGTGTTTCCTTTATTTTGGCAGTATATTCCACTGTTCCACCTAAAACAGTGGTATAATAATAGGGAAGGTTTCTATCGGAATGACAAATGCTGTAAGAATTGTGGCTGAGCATGGCGTTATGGTTTCAAAAGTGTTTAAACGGTGCCAGAATGTACAATTTCTACAATGGAGCAACAGTATTGCCTCACCATATTGTAACTGCATTTGATTTCACTATGCATGTCTGTGTGTGTGTGTGTGTATGGGTGTGTATGTGTGTGCGTGTGTATATGCGTGTGTGTGTATGTGTGTGTGCGTGTATGCACCTGTGTGTATGCATGTGCCTACAGGTCAGCAGTTGTCCCCAGTGAAAAATTGATGCTAGTGCTCCTGTTGCATGCTGGGTAGTCTCAACCCCAGATTATTTCACAATAGTGTCAACCTGGTCAGGCTCATAGTACTGTAAGGTTATTAGCAGTCTGGTCAGGTTCATAGTAAAAAAAATGAGGCCTTAAAAAAATGAGACGGAAAAAACAATGAGCTGAAAGGCGCTTTGCTAATGAACGATGAACCAGCCTTGATGATATTGCCTGTGCAAATCCAATTACATCCACAATCGATCACGTCTGACATGTCAAGAATTTATGGCCACATGTGGTCTTTACCAGTTTTGTTCTTTTAATCAAATTACTAGATGTTCTGTCCTACAATTGTAACTGTGTGACAATAGAGTTTTATACAGTATGCAACTACATATTCTATAGGGGGGGGGGTGTCTTTATGTGGAAAAAATTGGACAGTATCACAATAATTGTAATATACTGCCCTCTAGTGGCATAGTTAGCATAAACCGATCGATGTAGGACTTTAGATTGGTCTTTTACCATTACCATTCACACATACTGTTTGAATAAAAAAATAAAAAAGCAATTATAATCAAATAAATTCATAGGCAATTATTTTTCACAATTCTCCTTTTAAAAGAGGTTCTAATATAATGTAGAATAAATCGTAGCCTGTCCATACTAAAATGTTTAAACAGTCAAATGCATTTCCACCCAGTGGTCAAGTTAATTTCATTAATCTAAATTGATTGACATTTGGTTATGTTGTTGTGCTGGGCCTTTAATAGGTAACTTACATTTATAGTATAATAGTGCCTCCAACAATATATGTATTCCATTTATATTATATTACTTTTGTATCATTTTCACACAAGCACTAATCCTACTACCACATTATGTTGGACAAGGCCTACATCCTGCTAGCCTGTCTACTTTATGCACAGAGTAAAATATGCCCATTGTTAAAAGCAAAATATATACAGTAAGATACTTGAATGATGAAATGTGACCATTTCAGTGACAAAAAGAACAGTTCGCTCTGAGAACCTAAAACCCCAAACCTTTGTCGGATTAGACTGGTGACACAACAGTTTTCATTTTATAAGCAGTATAATTGCTCTCAGACATTGTTTTGGGGAATAAAACCATCCATCAAGCTTCCAGGACTGTAAAGACAATAAATGGTCGTACAGCCCTAAGGTAAATTGCCATTGAATGCTAAGATTTTTGGGGGAAATTTGTCATTAAATATTAAAATTCGAAGGAAGAGGGAAACCGACAGCAGTTCTCTCACTCACACACACACACACACACACACACACACACACACACACACACACACACACACACACACACACACACACACACACACAGATGAAACAAGTTCTGAGAATGGCTGTTTTTATAAGAGTTCACGGAGAAGCATTTGCTGAGGTGCGTTTCTGGGGTGAGAGGTCTCACCAAAGCTCAGCTGCTGACTCGCACTGCAGGATGTGGCAAACGGCTCGAGCCCCGTCACGATGGGGATCGCGGGAGGACAGGAAAACAGCTGGACGCGGCTAAGCCAAATCATGCGCTTTCTGATCCAAGCAATACCGCCGTGCATATCTCCCAAAGACCTCTCGCGTTTGACTGCTTATCATCCGATTATTATCAACTCTGGAGACGGAGAAAAGAAACAGAGAACCCCGTTTACAGCACGTAAGCATTTATATCGAGCCAGACGGACAGGATAAATAGACTCGTAGATGCTTTTTCTGCAACAGACGTGAAGCACAACAAGCACAGCATTGTCCAAGTGCGCACCTGCTTAGATTATGGCGTATTGGTTTGAGGCACGCGGCTTTGAAGCTAAACCCTTTAAAGGCTTCTGTGTGCTACACAAAGAACTGGGTCACATCTATATTTGTATTTTTCGATGCTTGCTCCTGGCTGTGAGCACATTGACAGGCTCGTTCAAGTAACCATGGATGGTACATATAATCCTTGTGTCTTAAACCAATAAGTCAAGAGCATTTTACGTTTAATTAAGCATTTTACTTAGGATGTGCTGCTTTATGCTTTATTTCCCTTGTTAACAGTTTGTAACACAGTTACACTCAGTTCACCCCAAATTCATTCTATGTTAACAATGACCATACTGAATGACTGAAATGTAGCCCTCAATAACTGTAAATGTATAACCCAATATAAGTTATTTAATTAAATAAGTTATTTAATTAAAATAACATTTAATTTTACCATATTAGAGAAATAGCAGCGCAGGCATGGCAAGTTTTATTATTTATTTACTGCAATACATCACAACTACTACAAGAGGGCACCATGTTTCATAGTGCAAAACAGCTGTTTGGCCTCAGGCCTTTCAGACATAAGTGCTGCTGACAGCAATGTGATAATTTATCTTGATTTGCCTTGTCATTTGTGAACACAATTCATTTCTGGCGGGTCTGTTCTGTTCAGTTTCCAGGGGCGAGCTCAGTGGACTTCTGGGTTTGCCGTACGTATCCGACGAGGCGTAAGATGGCACCGACCGGCTGGGCAGAGATTTGTGCCCCAAGCACTCCGAGGGCGCTGCAGTTACTGCATGTTGATGCCAGAGCGACTGGCAATAAAGGCCATTTCACAAACCCTGAGGTTTTTGGTCTGATAAGTTTGTCTCGCATAAACAGTTTTCATATAAACAGGATTCGTCCTTTCTTCCGTGGGAGGATCGCAGCTGTCTGTGGCCGTCTGTCCCACACCCAGCGAGACTCGGCCTCCAATTTGACAAGAGCCACATTCCCAAAACATTTACACAATAATTGGTCTCATTTTCTTGTCGCCTCAAAAGTTTGGAGCTTCTTTATTTACTTCTGCTCACGACCGCTGTTAATTTATGGCAGGGATCTCAAACTCCAGTCCTACTGACACTGCGGCCCTCCAGGACTGGAGTTCAACCTGCAGACACTGCGGCCTTCCAGGACTGGAGTTCAGCCTGCGGACACTGCGGCCTTCCAGGACTGGAGTTCAACCTGCAGACACTGCGGCCTTCCAGGACTGGAGTTCAACCTGCAGACACTGCGGCCTTCCAGGACTGGAGTTCAACCTGCAGACACTGCGGCCTTCCAGGACTGGAGTTCAACCTGCGGACACTGCGGCCTTCCAGGACTGGAGTTCAACCTGCAGACACTGCGGCCTTCCAGGACTGGAGTTCAACCTGCAGACACTGTGGCCTTCCAGGACTGGAGTTTGAGATCCCTGGTTTATGGCTTGTCTGAATTGTCTCCAGCCATCTGTGCTGTTGAAGATTGCCACACATTGATCTGATATTTATGTTTCATATTCACAGCCATCTCTTGGGGAGGGGATTTATTTATTTTCCTCAATCAGACCTGTTACACCTGTAAAGGAGTTGGTTCTGCCTGCAGCGAGTTTCAAACTGAGAATCTCAATGCGACAAGGGAGCGATTTAGCCCGCTGAGCTAAAGACTCAAGTCTCTAACTCAGGGAACTAATCACACTCTTATCCACGCCACTTTCTGTAGCGGACGCTCCACGTACCGGAGCGACACCGCTACACACCCAGTTAAGTGAAATTCCCACATGAAGCATCTCTAATGTTCATTACATGATCGATGATTAGTGGGAACCTGTGTGTCATGTAGCAATAACATGAAATGTTCTCTCAAGATAATTACCCTGCAAAGCTTTGGTTCCTTTCAAGGTTTCTCCACATGCTTTCGAACAGGTTACATGCTTTCCTGTTACATTAGGCTTGCTTTTGGGGGGTAGGGGGTCTCGTCCTGGGTTCTGTTTCGTTAAGTAAAAAGTATTTGCAAAAAGTGCTATAGAAGTACATTTGATTTGATTATAGTTGATAATGAATGGCAGGCGCTTGACCTTGGGAGGTGCAGGTTACAGTGTGTATCATGCCTCAGATATGTGCCAAGAACAGCAGATGATGAAAGAGCGGGGGCAGGGTTTGTTTTGTAAAGATAAAAGAAAAAAAGGTTGGGGGGGGGGGGTGTTGGGAATTACCCCTTTCAGACTGTCATTAAAGGAAGACTGGCTCATTCTGCTGTCCTGGCACATTCCAGCTCAAGGGTTTGTTTGCACAGCGAAGCCCTTGAGGGTAACAGAGGACAGAGTGCCTGTGCGGGGGGTGGGGTGGGGGGCAGCACACTCACATGAACGCGGCCCGATGAACACCCGCCCCGACAAGTCTGAACAAGCAGCGTACGGCCGTCGAGCGCCTGGACTGACTCATTTCCCCGCCATCAGCTGCCTGATATTTCAGGAGCGGGAATTCCCCCCTTCCCTGTTTCTCCTTTTCCAAACCCTTCAGCTCTTGTGTTCTTAAAATGTTGCAACCATTTAAAAAAAAAAAATTCCCCCAATCAGTGAATGTCAACTGTGGGGGACGATTTTGGACAGGAAAACCTGAGTGAAGGTTTGGGTGTTTGGAGAGCGTTCAAGTGTGTTTCACAACAGCACAACAGCGCACAACATAAAACATGTGGAAATATACCATGGCTCAAGATTGCTGGAACTCAATGTCCAGCTGAAGGATGTGTACCTTTTCATGGATTTGTACCTTTATACAGCAACGTCATATTCATCCAGTGGAGTTATAAATTGTGGTTTATAGATTTAATTTCCTCAAAATAAAAATGATCATAATCCTGAAAACCAAAACACACCGAACAACTTTACAGGCATTTAGCGGATGCTCTTACCCAGAGAGGCTTACACAGTTGACACTACTTCACATACGATCTATTTATACAACCGGATATTAACTGAAGCAGTTCAGGTTAAATACCTGACTCAAGGGTATAATGGCAGTGCCCCACCTGGGAATCAAACCCACAACACTGTGCCCTACATGCACAGTTCCCTAACCGTTATACTGCACTGCCACCCCTGAATGAATAACTTACAAAAATAAAAAAATAAAAGAATAATAAAATCCTGAACAAACTTGATTGTTTCCAGTGAAATAAATGCATTACCATGGCATCCTAAAGTGCTTTTGTTGCTAAGCGGCAGTGTATGGGGTCTGGTGTCCTATCTCGCTCCGCATGATTCATTGACTATCGGGTAATACATTTGTCAGCACGAATATGACACAGCGCATACATGCGAGAGCATTGGCTGAAATCCACATAGTAACCAGAAATCAATTGTGAGGTGAAATACGATGTCAGAGGCCTTCATAGTGCGGCTTCACCCCCAGGGCCACTGTGCACCACCCTGTCACGGTCTGCTGGCAAACAACAGCACTTAGCCTTCATGCCTCATATAATTCATGTTTGTTTCGGTCTCTGTCAGAAGTTCCATATAAAATGAACCACGCAGCCGGATTACTGTGTCAAACATTGCTCATAAAATGTAATATGATATATTGATTCATTAAACACGGCATACATGTAGTCTCTTTGTACATCATGTGTAATTCTCGGTTACAGAATGGACACATGATGGATATTTCATGCATGCTGCAAATGTGGTGGTACATACAGGTGAAGCCGTGGCACCTAATTGTGTAAAAGCTGATTGATTGAGCTAGAGTATAGCACCGTACGTCTTTATATCACGATAGTATTACGTTTCCCCCTGCCAAATAAAACAAAATAGTCGCTTTGGGGAAAATAACTGACGGGCAACAAAAAAACAGGGTCTTTCGGGGTCTATAGGGGCCTGTCTCACAAAGGAAGTCCAACATAATCAGGGTCTTTGTGTTAGCTGGCTACACAAAGCCTAACAAAGGCGGCTAACCTGTCTCACGACGGTGGTTATCAACTTGTTCTGTGAACAAGGCTCTGATCGAGCCATGAGCACGTGCACACAAAAGGGGCAGTATTTGTAACACAGCCAATCGCATGCAACATGAACAGATCCAGAGCACCGTTTCACAAAGCAGGATTGGTGGGTTAGCGAGCTAACTTTGGGATTAACCCTAGGTTTTCGGTGTCATGTGTGGCTTGCCCAGGGCTGTGGGTGATGGGAACGTGAGTGCAATCTATTGCACCAATCACTCGGGAATCATGAGAAAATTACACTGCACTTAATATGCAACAGTAAACTTTATTAATTATTGATAACTATATAAATACAACTATATAAACTATGTTTGCGCAGGTTCTCTGCATCACCAACGGAATACGTATTTGTACCGGTGGCTAGAAAACATACATACTGCTGCACAGTAATTGGATGGCCTTGACGAGTGGCATTTGTGACATGAGGCTCCAGAAGCTTGCAAAGACAGATTCTCCGCGGAGGGAATATTGTATCTCTGACACACACACACACACAAAAAAAAGATTACGCAATCCTCTAGGATTGGTGAAGCCATTTTCCAGAGAGCTGATTGGGGAGGGGGCAGGATTATTAGGATTAGGATTTGATCTGTTAGTCTGAATTTAACCTGCTCCGGAGCAGGTTAGGTTCGTAATATAAGTTACCATGGCGATACAACCCGGTTCAAAGTGAGCCACAGTCGTGAGACCGAAAACCCAGGCTTAAACCCAAAGTTTGCTTCATGAGACAGGCCCCAGGTCTATGACCATGACCACCCACTAATCCTATCAAAACAATAGGCAAAAAGAAAAGATCCAAAACAAAAAGGAGCAAGTGAAAAAGGAAGGGAGGAATTCAAACAAATTAATGGAGAAATCAACATAAAACAGAAAAGACAAGAAAGCTAAATGAAGACAGCTCTAAGGAGAGAGCAACTGAAGTCGTTGCCTCTCCTACACCAACAGAAGAAATGCACTAACTGGAGCTACTGCAGTCAGGCCCTATTTATCCCAACTGGGCAGGGCTTAATTACACCCAGGTGTTAATTAATCCCAGGTGTTAACCCTCTCACCTAACGAGGTGGTTGTCTGCAGTGGCCCAGGGAAAAATGAAATCAGGAAAACCCGAAACGGAACCCAATTCATAACAATAGTATACGTTGGTGACACCGTTAGTAGTTTGGAGGGGATGATGGATGTGGGTCACTCTGCTTTGACTCAAGAGGCACAATTGGCAATGAAAAAAAACAAACATATCCTGTTTCATATATGTGAAACGTGATATTCTTACGACATAATTAAAACCTACCCCTTACCAATTTATCATGAAATCAAAGGGAGTACATTGTTTTTTCAATGGTAATTTAATGTTGGTTACATTATCTAATCTGAACTATTTAGTTCTGAACTGTTACTATTCATGAACTACTACCCTTCTTTTCACAAGTAATTTCTGTGTATTTAGGAGTTATCTTGGTGAATACAGAAGAACATAAAAATACATAATGATGAGAACAGGCCATATACTGTACACCAGTGGTTCTCAAACCTCTCCTCGGGGACCCCCAGCCAGTCCATGTATTTATTCAATTCCACCACCAGCACACATGATTCAACTAATCAATGCTCGTTAAGTAGTAATGAGTTGAATCAGGCGTGCTGGTAGTGGAATTGAACAAATACATGTTCTGGCTGGGGGTCCCCGAGGAGAGGTTTGAGAACGACTGCTGTACACACTCAAAATATTAATAATTTTAGTTAACGTTAGCATCACAAATCGTTCAATAACATTTTCTCATTTATATCAATAGATTATGCACATTTTTTATTTGTGTTTATTGTCTTTTCCACATTTTACCTGATGTGTTATGGGCTGCATTTGAATGACATACTGTAGATGAAACACTGCGGGAGACTTTCCATGCGGGAGTTCTGGCTCACCCATGACTGAAATCGGTTCTACCAACTTCTTTGCCTCTGCGTTTGACAGCAAAGACCCACCACAGGGAGAAAACAAAATGACAAACAAGCTCTTTAAAACTTTAAAAGAAGTCATGAAGGCGTAGTCCCCACATGGCTCTAGATGTTAAACGGGCAATAATAATATCCAACGGGCAATAATAATGGCCAATCAAAAGGCTCCGGCACATCTCTCCGGTCTCTCGCTGACTCAGCGAGGCACGGTGACACTGGGATACACGCCCTGGACCCAAACCACAGCTCTCATTTAACACAATCCCACTGCCGCCCCAGACTGGGGCAGTGCCAGACTCTGGGCCCCAAGAGGCATGCAAGGGCCACAAAACCGCCTCACCACAAACCAGCCCGACTTTACATTACATTACATTAAATTACAGGCATTTGGCAGACACTCTTATCCAGAGCGACGTACAACAAATACTTCACACTGCCCATCTCTCGGGGAGCCTGTCTTTCACAACTGTGACTGCTCCCAGTCAACAGCAATCTGTTTAGACCAGCTCTCAGTCTACAGTGCTCTCTGTTTAAACCAGCTCTCAATCTGCAGCGTTCTGTCTGTTTAAACGACCTCTCTCTCTACAGGGCTCTCTGTTTAGACCAGTTTTCAGTCCACAGCGCTCTGTCTGTTTAGACCAGCTCTACATACTCGAAGGACAACAACACGACAGCAACACAACCAGGGCTCTGCAACATCAACGCAACCTTTGCGACCTACGCAGAGGGGGTTTCAGAGGGTGTACCTAGCACAAACTTGCGACCGCAATGCAACCGTTCAAGTAGATGTTGCACATCATTGATTGGTTGGTTAGCGAATGGAGGCGGAGCTGTCATAGTCATAGTTCATAGGTCACAGTTCATCAAGCTAGTAGCTAACAATATAGATAGCTAGTATCATTTGTTCAACATGGTATGAAAAGAACCAGCTTCAGGAAAGATTAGCTGAAGAAGTTCAAAGGTACAGATACCTTTATGACTCATCATGCGCTGACTACAAAGACAGCCAAATGTCCATCAACTCTTGAAAAGAGGACACCACGTTGCATAGGCTGCACATAGCCTTTGTAAACGTATGAATTGCAGAGTGCGTGCGACATTGTTGCTTTGCGCGAACCGCAAAGAAGTCGCACAAGTTACGTAGAGGCCTTCAGTCTACAACGCTCTGTCTGTTTACACCAGCTCTTCGTCTACAGCGCTCTGTCTGTTTAAACCAGCTCTTAGTCTATCGCGGGCACGCTGTCTGCTTCGACCAGATTCTAGGCCTCACTGTTTACATTTGACTTTTCCACTTTATTACTTTTTTTCTTTTTTATTACAACAACGCCTGATAGCTCTTTAAATTCTCTCATTAAATGGGGCTGTTTTATGCCTTGTGTGTTGTTTTTATTGTGTGGTCAACTGCTAAAAATTACTGCAGCATCACTTCCTGCTGTCAGACATGAGAATGGGGGTGGGGGTGGGGGTGGGGGTCTGTGATTCCTGCTTATGCAGCGTGCCCATATTTTGCCCTGTCTGCACACAGCTTTGCTGTTATTGTGGTCGGCCAATCAGGAAGCTGCAACAAACAGTGTCCAGCAGCTCTTCCTTAATGTGGTCACTGTGGTCCCACTGCCTTTGCCAGGTATTTGACTCTGCTGGGCCCTCTGGGCAAAGTAGTGCAGTTGTTCCAGGAAAATATGTCCTCATGTCACTTTCGAGCCAAATAGCACAGAAAGCATACATCTTGAAGGTTTTATTATTGTAATAATAATAATCATCATCATCATCATTATCATCATCATCATTTTACAGTTCTGATACCACACTACCTTGTTGAGCTTCTGTCTGATGCAGTGTAGCCAGATCCTGTTTTTGATGCATTGTGTTCTAATGTAGACTAATATAGACACAGAGACAAAAGAGTGGTAAGAATACGGAAGCATTACGCTATGGCAGTGGGGTTTATAAAGGGTTTCCAGCACAGGGCACCAGTTTCATTAGTCACCATTGTTGTTTGACTTGAAATTTTGAATAAACTCAATGTTTTAAAGCTGCTGTCTTGGCCAGGCTTCCGTTGGAAAAGAGATCATTGTGTCTCAATGGGACCGACCTGGTTAAATAAAGGCTAAATAAAAAAAAAAAAAAAATGAATAATCATTTAGGAGTAGACTACCAATACCTTCAATTTGAGTTAGTTGGAGAGGCCAACATTTTAGAGTTTGGAGACAACACAATTTGTAAACAAAGAACACCTACAGTATTTGCAAGTACTATTTACAAAAGAATGTTTAATTTTTTCTTACAGACAGTTTGAAGTACACGTCTCTGTCGATTGGATCAGCAGCTGAGACCAATATGTCTACCGATATGAAGGACAGCAGTCTCAGCTGCAGGAAGTATTGAGTATCCCATAAATCTGTTTTCGAAGATCCGTGTAGGTGACAGGCCGCCATTGTAAATAAGAACTTGTTCTTAATGGCTTGCCTGGTTAAATAAAGGTTAAAAAAATTTTTTTTTAAATAAATAAAAAAAAGACATCAGTTTCACGGTGAGTCAGGAGACATGTGTGTGGGAGATGGCCAGGAACAGAACCAGACAGAAAATCTAAAGTGCACTTACTATATATGTAGAGCTTTTAAGCCCTTACGTAATGACTCACCTTTTCCAAACCTTGGACAGACAGTAGCACAATCTCACACACGGTGCCTCATATGCACAGGTAACTGGCAAAATAAAGGCAACACCTGAGTAAGCGAGGGATCCTTTAAAATGGCTAGTACAATGGGGGGGGCGGGGCAAAATGGCTAGTACAATGGCTCCCCCACTGCCCTTTGGGCCTCTTCTAGCCCAGGTCAGGGACGTTTAAGTGTGTCCCCCCCCAGGTTTCCAAAGTGTTACCTTTATTTTGGAAGTTACCTGTATATCCTTCTCTCATGGTCTTATAGTTCACCTTCATTGAACACATCACCAAACATTCAAAATGACATTCATTCACTTGAAAAATGCTTTAATATTGGGCAACACATTTTGCCTCCAGGTCTGGATTCATCTTAACTTTGACTCATTAAATTCAAATGAAATTTTGGACCTGGATTCATTCAACATTCCTTAACAGATTTGACTTACATGGCAAGTAAATGTAAGTGTTTTGTTTTTTCTATTTTTTTCTTCACAAACACAGTTGGGCTAATTTTGATTGATTGCTGAACGCAGGTTTGACAAACAAGCCAGATCTGGTTTCAATTTCAGCGTTACAAGAGTGCATTGAGGTGTAAAAATGTAAAATAAATAAACAACGATGCCTGGAAAAGAAGTTACGTTATTCTGAGCTTGAACTCAGCCTGTCCTCAGAGTTCATGTATGGGCCCATGGCTGGTTTCCCTAGCTGGGCAGAAGTCTGGCATAAGCCTACATCTTCTTCATATTACACCCTGCTACAATTTAAAATACAAACACAAGCAGCACCAAAAACAAACGGGCACTGTCAACACTCTGGTACGGATGCTTCCGTGTCCTTACCACTCTTTTCTCTCTGTGGTTCAGCCATCTTTGAATAAAAGAATACAGTCTATATTAGAACATAATGCATCAAAAACAGGATCTGGCTACACTGCATCAGACAGAAGCTCAACAAGGTAGCACTGGTCTGACATGAATCATAAGTGGCGTGACCTTCGCATCTGTAATGGAAAAATAAAGGCGATGTTTATGAAAGGCACAGAGCAGCTACGTGCAATAGGCTGTGACGGTATGAAACTTTCACGGTCTGATAATCGTACTACTCAATATCACGGTGTTCGGTATCACGGTATCAGTTTTTAAGCTAAAAAAAAGTATCACACAAAGTTTACAACTCGATCTGTTTAGTGTAGGCCTATGCCTCGTTGCAGATTTATATACCATTTTAATTGATAAATAAAACAAAAAATGCAACTAAATATAGTTCACTCCTTGTAATTGTATGTTTATATCAATTTAAATCATTCACTTTGCAAATTAAACAACATTTTACTTTATCGCGTTATCAGGTTATCGGATCTAGTACTGTTTTTCGCTACTTACTTTTTCCATTGTGACATAACGTGAAGGATGATGCTCATGCAGGTGGAATGCAAGGTGTTCCCTCCTCTGGCCATTACATATTTCCCACATTTGTCCACTTTTTGCTGAGTTCACTTTTTTGGGGGATATCATTTGTTATTACAGACCGCCTCAGCATCGAAATCAGCTTCGGACATGAAAGTTTTATAAGGAACTGCAAACAGAGATTTATGCCATGTAGCTAGCTAGCTAATAACAGCTACCTACCAGGTTGGGAAATGTGAGGGAGCTGTCTGTACGTGCGTTGTAAACAAAACAAAATGCAAGAACAGCCAAAGAGGTGGTGGGATGAAATTACATTAGCAGACACCCCAGGTCCAGTATTATATTATTTAATATGGGTTATTTAGACATTTTAGTAGGGTAACGGTTGAAATATTTTTTTCCCCACATGAAAATAGCTTTTGCCATGTGATTTGCTATCACGGTATTACGTTAAGTTTATGATAGTACTATTTCATATTTTAATATCATGGTATACCGTCATACTGGCACACTGGCACACCCTAACGTACATCCATGTTAGCCAATAACAAACACCCAGGCCCGTTTTCATCATGGACCAGTTTTTCCTTTAGCTCATAATGGATAAGGTTAGGATGTGGACAGGGGAAACTTGATCCTATATCAGCATTGCAAGACTGAGACGCTTTATGAATATAGGCCCTGATCTAGGATCAGTTTAGCTTTTTAGCTCATCATGGATAAGGTTAGGATATGAACACACTCTCAGAAAAAAATGTACCATGTTGTACCTATTAAAGTACAAATGCTTGTACTGAATTGTACTTTTAGTCAGAAGAACATAATTCTGTACATATCTGTACCTTTCCTCAATTTGTACCCTATTCACAGGGAAAAGGTACAAAGCCATATAATTAAGGGTCTTATGTGTACCTTTGAAGGCACAATGAACACATTTGGACCCTGTACCTTAATTTTACCATTATTTTTAAGAGTGAAGGGGAAACCTGATCCTAGATTAACACTCCTACTCTGGGATGCTTTATGAATATGGGACCTGATCTAGGATCAGTTTTACTTTTTGAACTCATAATGGATCAATTTAGGATATGGACAGGGGAAACCTGATCCCAGATCAGTGCTCCTACTCCCTTTATGAATACAGGCACAGCTCTCTCCCAACAGACTGTTCAGTGCTTGTAATAGTTCCTGGGTCTTTACAGGTTCTTGTGGTTTACCACCATGACTCCTCTGCCCACTGGCCATAGCGCTGTTTCAGGCTTCCTGCTGCAGTGTGTAACTCCTGCCTGCTGCTGAGACAGGATGTGATAAAGGTGAACCTGAATTGAGGAGGACGCTCTTGTGACATTTTGGAGTGTACCAATGTGTGTGTGTGTGTGTGTGTGTGTGTGCGTGGGCCAGAACCGTGTCGTGTGATCCCAACACCACTGGCAAAACTACTGAATCGTAACTTTAACTATTCCAAATAAAACTTCAAGTACTAAACAAATTAACGTTTAAGTGCACTAGTTTATGTAAATGTTTACAAGTTCACCACATCAGTTGAATAGAAGCAGTTTTTTCCCCTCTGTCAGGAAAGAAGGGAATCATATGGGGTAGAACCCATTTCCTGTTTACTGGGGAAAGGACACTGGGTATGAAAAAGGACATGGTCATCCACCCTGAATCAGCGTTTTGTAAAAGCAGTAAAATTGGAAAACAGTCCTGCACATCCCTGATCATTCATTTCAAACATGGAAGCATGGTGTTAACCAAAATTCAATCATTTTGTTCTGAATTTTCTTTTAAAGTTGTCAGTTCGACAGGTGTCCAAATGGACCAAAGTGTTTCAAATGAGCTATTTGGCTGCGTTCGGACGGCAGGCGTCAGTGCTCAATTCCAAATTGTTGCTCAGTTCCAATTTTTTCATTTTTTGTTCAAATTCATTTTTGAAAGTACCCCATATCTGATATTAGTGTAAACTGACCTTCATCCTGAAATGACCCATCTAGACAGTCGTGTCGGGCCTACCAGCCCATCATGGATGCCACCAACATGATGCGTTTTTGCACCCTTCTTTAAGAAGCGATATGAGCCCTTGAGTTTTGCTTGGATACAAAAGCCTCCCAAAATACGTATTAAATTGGCCACATCGCTGTCCCTCCATGGACGTACGTCCTTGCTGTCCATATTTACAATGGTACCACAACTGCAGCGTTCTGATGAGAGTAACCTGACACATGGAGAGTTACCTAAAAAATCACTTGGGCCACGTTAAGCACCGAACAATTCTGATTTGACCACAGGCACAGGTCACCTGGCTAGGTCTCAGATTTAGTACCACATGTCTCTGTGGTCCAAAGTGGGTCTGAAAAGATGCAACCCCATGTGTTTCTTCCGCTGTTTACATCCCAACTGTGTCACATATGAGGGAGGAAAATTAGAACTGGGTCCCTTTCAGCTGCAGCGGCGTAGCCTCTGACCCAGTGTATGAGTAGTGGTCGTGTTCTTTGAAAGCAGGTTTTTCCAGAGCGTGCGCGCGTGTAGGTCAGCTCTAAGCTCTGCCTCAGAGCAGCTTCTGGAAGCCTGCCATGTTTTACAGACAGCCCTCCCCGCCTGCTTACAGAGAGGTTATTTTCGACCATAAAGCTGTGGTATTAAAATGCGGAGCTGCAGACGATGGCATTATGTTCGGCACGGCTCCCCACTGGGCTCCCCCCATCTCCATTTAGCACAGAAACGGGAATATAAATCACACTGGGCATGAGTCTGACACTATCATGTACACAATCGCGCTCCTCTATCATTAAAAAGCACGGTTAACCCAGGAAATGGACGTCCAAACCCCGCTCTGCTCCGCTGGGTGTTTGTGCTCTGTGAAACCTGTGGTATTGCCCCCGTAGTTTGGGTCTGTGTGACGTGCGTCATGATGTCACTCGGGAGATGCAAAGAATAAGGACACAAACAAACGCAACGTTAGCTACGCCGTTCCCCATAGACTGCATTAGAAACGGTAGCTATGCTGTTCCCCATAGACTGCCTTAGAAACGTTAGCTACGCTGTCCCCCGTAGTAGACTGCCTTAGAAACGGTAGCTACGCTGTTCCCCCTAGACTGCCTTAGAGACGGTAGCTATGCTGTTCCCCCTAGACTGCCTTAAAGACGGTAGCTGTTCCCCTAGACTGCTTAGTTCCCCCCTAGACTGCCTTAGAGACGGTAGCTATGCTGTTCCCCCTAGACTGCCTTAGAGACGGTAGCTACGCTGTTCCCCGTAGACTGCCTTAGAGACGGTAGCTATGCTGTTCCCCATATACTGCCTTAGAGAGTATACCCAGCAGGCAGGGGAAGAGGGATACCAAAATATCCATGCACTCTAAACATCCGCAGAGCCTTGTTCATTGCCCATCTGATGCCACGCTTAATTAAGAGCAGATGTTTTCCAAAGAAGGCCAAATTGCTTTGCGGAATATGTATGGCGTAAGCATATGAGTGCGTATGAACAGCCTCTAGAGACACATTCAGCAGTGAGGACATCTGTATCCCCACTGCCCCACTGTGACCGCAAACACACTCGGCATAGAGCCACATCGAACACCAAACACACTCAGCACTGAAAGCCCAGCAGCCCACTGTCCTGGGTTTGATGGGTTTGTGGGCCTGTCGGCTCGGCTCTGCCCGAACGAGCACAAGCATATCCCACAGCAAGACAAGATTGCATAAAATCAATAGTATTTACCAAGCAAGGAAATTACATGGGATTAAAATGGATGAATCACCGTGTGTTGTTCTCCTTCGGTCTGGCAGATTGGGCATTCTTGTCCAACAATGTAAGTAACGACTAGTGTGCTGGCTGCCTCAGCGTATCAAATGAAATGAATGCGTCCATTCGTTGATTTTTAGTGTATGTCTGCTTATTTAATATTCACAGAGTGGCCCTTGGGATGTCGAAAGGAAGCAATCTCTCATTTAAAGGATAGAAAAGATACGGAGCGTGCTGGATAATCCTTCACAAAGCAATATTCAAAGAACAGTTTGAGAGAGTAACTGACTTTTTAGCATCTACTGAATTCATACTCGAAGTGATTGTGGGAAAGGAGCCAGACAAATTAATGCGCTTTCAATACTTGGAAACTGACGCCTGTGTTTGTTATGAAAGAGTAAATGATAGATTTCATCGGAATATCTCCTTTGCCCTTTCCAAAGGGGGGGTCTCTGGTCCCACACACACTGCAGTAGACTCTCTCATGCTCCATTGTAAGTGTAGACCATTTCTTTCCTTCCCCCATGTACATGTTCCTCATCTGGACTCTCACCACTGTGACACCCACACCCTGTCAAAGGAGCACCACAGCTGCACTCCTCTGGCGCTCTCACCCACAAACACGTCACTGTGGTTCTTCAGGAGAGCTATCGCTGATCGACGACTGATAGCATTGCGGATGCCTATTCTGGCTATTTTTGCTGCAAGCACACAAACACGCACTCTTTCATGCTCACTGTGGCCCAGCGTGGACTACAGAACTATGACTTGGACCCGCATGATTTCTCCACAGAAGAAGAGGACTTCCCTGTTTTCTTCTGGAAGGTTTTGCTCACACTGTGACCCTTGTCACAGTTATTTCAGTGGTTGAGATGAACAGATCTTGAGATCTGAAAACCAATCACCACACCAATTCACCGATTCACTGATTGACTGATTGACTGATTGACTGGTTTTGAAATAATGATGGCTCTTTTGGGGATGCAAATCTACTGCTTCTCATGAAATTATGGAAGAGCTTCTGTAGGAGAACCACCTGCCAAATACATTCATACAATTTAATATGGGATTTTCCACAAACATTCACACAATTTAATATGGGATTTATCAGAAACATTCACAGAATTGAATCTGGGATTACTGTAATGACTTACGTAATACTGATGATCTCTAATCGTGATAATTCACACAATAATTTGGATAAAACTGTTAATTGTAAATTGTCCTGCACTTGAATTTACAACCAACCTAACCCCCCCAACACCCCACCCGCCCAAAGCCCCCAATTTAGCCGCTATCTGATTGAGCTGTTCTGTAGCGGTCAGTCATCCTGCTTTGATCCATTACTCTGGTGAGACACTTCCTGTGGAAACTTCCCTCTCAATTATCCCCTAACTTGATCCAGAGTGGGAATTCCTGACACATGGAATGCTATGACATTGCATCTGTACTGCTCCAAAATTACAGAGAATGATGGCATTGCGTGTGTGTATTTGTGTGTCTGTCTGTGTGTGTGTGTGTGTGTGTGTGTGTGTGTGTGCATGTGTAGGTGTGTGTCTGTGTGTGTGCACGTGTGTATGTGTAGGTGTGTGTCTATGTGCGTGTGTTTGTGTGGGTGTGCGTGTGTGTGTGCGTGTGCATGTGTGTATTCATGTGTGTGTGTGTGTGTGTGCGCTTGTTTATATTCTTATTTATTTGTAAACATGATCCCAGTTAGTGTCAGAATGTTTTTGGTAAAACAGAAATAAAACATTGCCATATTAAATGACAGGAATGCATAGTATATTTGATTATCAGCACACACTGCAATAAGCAGACTCAACCGTGCATTTCCCAGGCCTACTAACTGTGGGCCCTGGTGGAATGGCTTTGTGACCTCCGACACATCGTATGCAGATGCAGACGTTTAAAGGGATGATAAGAATCAGCAGTTCTTTTTTTATTATTCAGCGTGGGACAAAGCACATTTGAGTTTGACAGAGGCCAAAGAACACAATGCTTTCATGAGACAAACGTGCGTTTATCCACTTTGCTTTTGAGACAAAAGTGTCCTTTATTTTGGCAGTCACTTGTACATCCCTGACTCCATTCCCATGGGCCAGGAGCTGACTTAGGCCCACCCCTAGGCTGTGAATAAACGCAGTTTGGGAAAAATCACAGGCCAATGTTGTCTGCCTCTCTGCCCCCATACTCGCACTCGTACCCATGGGCCCGTGTCTGCTAAGTGGGGGTGGGGGGCATGGTGGCGGCTGGCTATTTTAGATGCTGTGGAAGTTCTCAGCACGCCAGGAGAAACATCCCACGGTCCCACAATGGCCCTAAAGCCTCCGCAGTCTCATCCGACAGCGCTGCCATTTACAACACCGCTGGCACTGGCTCTGTCACTTTCCAACATTATCGTTCGGGGTGAAAAAACTGTTTGTGTGCGTTTACGTCAGACGGCTGCAGGGCTTAGTCCCAAACATTTGGGCATAGTTTCCACAAATCAGTTCCATTTGACAGAATCGTTTTTTTATCATTATAATATGTATAATATATAGCTGTACAGGCGGCACGGTGGTGCAGTGGATAGCACTGTCGCCTCACAGCAAGAAGGTCTCGGGTTCGAATCCAGGCCGGGGGCCTTTCTGTGTGGAGTTTGCATGTTCTCCCCGTGTCCGCGTGGGTTTCCTCCGGGTAGTCCAAAGACATGCACATTAGGCTAATTGGAGAGTCTAAATTGCCCGTAAGTATGAGTGTGTGAGTGAATGGTGTATGTAGTGCCCTGCGATGGATTGGCGACCTGTCCAGGGTGTATTCCTGCCTCTTGCCCCAATGCATGCTGGGATAGGCGCCAGCCCCCCCGCGACCCTGACTAGGAATAAGCGGCTGAAGATGAGATGAGATGAGATGAGATATACCTGTACACTGTGATACTGAAGCCCACACGGAGGGCCTTATTAAGGCTGCATGGATAGGGCTATGGGGCTATCATGACAATCAGGTCACCCAAAATTTCACAGATCTGTGGGAACCGCACACGATAAGGGAAGTGTGGTCACCGCGCTCGGCTTGCGTCATCCAGCGTAGCGTAAGACTGGTCTGGGGAGCTGGCAAGCATTCTGCAACTGCGGCCCGCCAGCTCCATCCGTCAATCACCAAATTCAGACAGCTTGGCTTCCCTGATCCGCAGCCCTGGCGAGGACACAAGGAGGCCCTCAGGGATGGTGAATAAAACTTGATGAATAATCAGCCACTCTCTAAAACAAGCATCCTTCCTCCGATTGGCTCATCAGGCCCAGAGCAGCAGGATGTTTCAGGGACAGGGTGATGTCAGAGCATTTTACTGGAGAGATCTTGCACAGAACCTGACAGGATGTTCTCGGTTAGCCTGCACAATGCAGCAAAAGAGTGTGTGTGCGTGTGTGTGTGTGTGTGTGTGTGTGTGTGTGCGTGCGTGGGTGTGTGTGTGCGTCTGTATGTGTGTGCTTCTGTATGTGTGTGTATGTGTTTGTGTGTGTGCGTGTGTTTCTGTATGTGTGTGTGTACGCGCGTGTGCGCGTCTCTGGATGCGTGCGTCTGTGTGAGACAGAGTGAGAGAGAGCAAGCTTGAGAGACAGCTTTTATTTGTAACTGGTGAAAAACACCCCCAGTTGGGATTACACAGCAGACACACTGCACACCAGCTGTCCCTGCACAAGATCCCTTCCCAGAGAGTAATCATATTACAATAACAATAACATAACAATAACATATAACAATATTGCACAACTGTATGATGCATGTACTTCATGTTGGTGATTGATGGATGGAGCTGCTCCCCAGACCAGTTTCATGCCAAGATCATAACTCATGCCACAACAAAGCTCACCAAGTCCAGTAGTGCAGGATATTAAGATATTACGCCTTTTTCATTCTTGATCACATCCAGTAAGATAATTAAACAGTAATATCCTCTTTCAGTCGTAGGCCCACCCTGCTGCTGGACGGCCCACGTACAGCTCTTTTTGGGTTAAATGTGTTATGGAAAGATTTAACCACCATGTGTGGAAACCCCTGTGACGCGTAATTCTTGTGGCAGCTTTCCACATCCTTCACCAGCACCTGTACGGTTATTTGTAGAGTGCAACACCAATAAAAAAAGCAGCATGGTTTCACACCTCCTTCCTGAGTGACGGCTTCCAGTAGAGATACTGACATATCACCAGGGCCGATGTGAAATATTTATACATACACAATTCATTCTGAGGGCGTCAATCTCCCAAATGATACTCACCCTGAACAGTTAGCCTGTGTGGCTCATAAATAAGTATTAGGAAAGTGCTCAAATATAGTAGCCTGGTCTCTGTCCTGACTCAGGGACATGGGAAGTAGTTTTCCACATCTGTAAAAAGAAAAGGAAGCTTTTCAAACCAGCGACGGGCGTTTGGTCTCTGTCTGACAAGGCCACTCATCCTCATTACAAAACATTTGAGGGCACGTCTCCCCTGACCATTGTTCAGGGGCCGACGGACGGCCACAGTGCACTGTCAGGATGCAGGATAGAATGTTTTGCCTGACCATTGCTCAGCGGTCACATTCAGCATGTTACAGAAACAAAAGGCAGTTTATTTACTGTTAATTCATTGAGGGGGATGTGGGACGAATGATGTGGGGGTTTCCGTTTTTCCCGATAAGCGTTACACCACACAAAAGACCAGTAAACCTTTGTGGAATTGTGTTCCGTTGCCTCACCTCTTCAGGTGTGGTTTCTCTCATTTTTGTGAGATGTCACACAGCTGAATAAGCCTGACCACAGCTGCAGAGAGACAGTGGTGGGCTATATTCAGGCCCCTAGGAAAGACCACTGGCGTATCACTTCACCATACAGTAAGTGGGTATTTCCATTTTCATTTTTGTCATTTTTCTTTTCTTTTTTTGTTTAACTGCGATTCTGTCTGTGAACAGCTTCATACAAACACACACCTATAAAACCTAGTTACAGAATGTACTTTATAATATAATAATAATATAATATATGCCATTTATTGCATGCTTTTATCCAAAGTGAGTTACAGTAGTGAATGCATGCATTTTTCAGTATATGTGGTCCCAGTGAGAATCGAACCCACAACCTAAGCATTGTCAGCGCCACATTCTACCTACTGATCCACACAGAACCACCAATTTACAATGTGATTGGATGTTGAATTTAAACGGGGGTAAATAAATAGTCATAACACGTAAATGCCCATGTATGCCATTGAGATTAAGTATGTTTTCATTGTGGGGAGCCGGATGTCAGGTTTAGTGGCACAGAAATAATGCAAAAATGAAAAGACAACATGTAATGGAAACTAAAGCACTAAAATAAAAGTATTTACAAAAGAGAATTAAACTACAAAGATCTGACTACATCCACTGTTTTGAAATGAACCAATATGCCCAGCAAGACGAAACAAGAAACTGTGCCGCACACACGCACACAAGAATTGTTAAAACACCACAAAACTTTGATTATACTAATCTGGACAGAGATTGCTCATTGCCCACGTTTGTTGGCACATTCTTTGGCACAAAAATGTGTGTGTCTGCATCAGGATGCTGCTGCGATAGAACTCTGTGCTGCAATCAGGTAAATTACAACAATCCAGATTGGGACAATCGACATGCCAGTCCACCAACGTCCCAGGGCAGAACTCCAACTTCTGTCTGTTTGCCACCTTGTTTGGTGAAAATAATCAACAGTGATCCTCTTTCTCCAATTTGTGAAAAATGTTCAGCAATATTAATACAAATGTAATATCTGCACATTCAAATTCGGTTGGCAGTTTTTCTTTGCTCAGCGGCACCAGGAACCTTACCAAATAAGGCAGACGTTTTGGAAACCCCTTCTCCTTAAAATGTACCAAAATTTAAAGAGAAAAAAACACTTGTGTATGCAAGCATATATGATGTCCACCCCCCAGCCTCGCCCCCCCCCAAAAATAATGCAAACAGTAGGAGTGGGGAGGTGAACACACAGAGTGGGAGTGACACAGTGACTAATGCAGTTTAGAGTGCATAAATACACACTTCACAGCTACAGAGACAGAACGCAGAAGGACCAGGACACACACCGACCAAAACAATAGCAGGAGGGAGAACCCCAGAGAACCTTCACTATCATTTTGTTTGTCAGCCTCTCCAGACAGCTCCAGATCTCCAGCAGAGAGTTCTTTACAAACATATTGCAGATAAATCCTTTTGAGAGTTCGTTTTTTTTCCACCGTACTGAGCAGCGCACCTGCATCATCCCGTTGAAACCTGCCAAGGAACCGCTCTGAGAATTCGGGATGAGATCCGGAATCCTTGCCCTTCTGGTGTTGGGGACATGCGCTCTGGGGTGCTGGGGTGTCCCCCTCAAATCCGTCTTCGTCACCTTCCCTGGGGACATACTGAAAAACAGGAGCGATGCAGAGATCGCAGACGTGAGTTATCCTTCCCCACTCGTGTGTGTGTGCGGTTGCCATGACGCACCCTCAGATGTGGCTGAGGTCTTGTGGCTTTTGTTGCATTTAGACGGAGGCCCGTCAGTCCTTCTGTAGACTGTTTGTGCCTGCTTGGGTTTGCTTTGTAGACATAAATACACAGACTGATGTATGGCAGGAATGGGGCAAATACGCATTTGAAACACTCTTTAGATGCAGGTCACATCTGAGAACACTCCTGCAGATCCCTGAGAATCTTCAATGAAAGATGCTGCAGCCAAAATGTAAAATTATGTGAAATAAGAATTTAATTGTTCAAGATATTACTGAAAATAGATTATTTTAAAGTCTTGAGTGTAGGGAGGCACTGTACTATAGTGGTCAGGTCAGTGTAGCTCAGAGGATGCAGGTTTGATTCACAAGTGGGACACTGCCGTTGTACCCTTGAGCAAGGCACTTAACCTGAATTTCTTCAGTTAAATATCCAGCTTTTTAAATGGAGTGTATGCAAAGAAATGTAAACTGTGTATGTCTCTCAGGACAAGAGCGTCCGCTAAATACTTGTACTATTCAGTAATCTACATGAATTTTACTGGTGTCTAAAGGGTTGAGGCATTTGACCCAGCTCTGATTTATAGTCAAATGCAGAGCCCTGCATATTTCACAAGAAAGGCAGTCTAGACAGATCTGCAGATTAGAGTGCTGTGGATTAGACTGCGCCAGATCAGAGAGATGTATTTCACCTGTGAAATGCCTGCTCTCCCCCGCAGGATTACCTGAAGCGCTTCGGCTACATGACCGTGCAGCACCGCAGCGGGTTTCTGCCCTCCGTGTCCATGTCTAAGACCCTGAAGAGGCTGCAGAGGCAGCTGGGCCTGGAGGAGACGGGCCAGCTGGACCGCTCCACCATCAGCGCCATGAAACAGCCCCGCTGCGGGGTGCCCGACGTCCGCAACTACCAGACCTTCCAGGGGGACCTGAAATGGGACCACAACGACATCACTTACAGGTATGGGGGTGCAGGGTTACGGGGCACAGGAGTGCGGGGGTACAGGAAAGACTGTGAAGTCTGTCCAATTTATAGATGGGCAGAGAGAGACTTTGAAGTGATGCTCAGAATGGGTTTTTTTCTTCCAATGCTGCTCCTGGTAACAGGAACAGCATCACATGACAGCTAATATGTGACAGAATAATTTTGGTTAACAGATACATGTACACATACAGTAATTGTAATGGAACATCACTGGAAACTGCCCAGTGATGTAATGCACCGATTCAGAGTTCCTTTCATAACAAGGGCTATGTTTTTACGTGAGTTTTACTGTGAGTTAGTTTCCTCTGAGCTAATCACCAGAGGCTAGAAGCCCGGTCAATATCACGGTGTAGCCAAACGCAGTGTGACTGAATGAGGGGTGTGTAAAATATCCAGCTGTATAAATGGATTGTATGTAAAGAAATGTCAACTGTGTAAGTCGCTCTGGATAAGAGCGTCTGCTAAATGCCTAAAATGTAAATGTAAATGTAATGTAAATGTGTGGGTGTGATCCTCCAGGATCATGAACTACTCCCCAGACATGGACGACTCGGTGACCGACGACGCCTTCGCCCGGGCGTTCAAGGTGTGGAGCGACGTCACGCCGCTGACCTTCACCCGCCTGTTCGACGGGACCGCTGACATCATGGTGTCCTTCGGGAAAAAAGGTGAGCCACGGGGGCGGTGCTAGAGGAGCTTATTCACTTATTATTCAATTATTAACCTGAGCCTGAGGGACAGACGCTGCCTTCCTGTCACTCTGCGCTGTTTCACGATCAGCTTTAAGCAAGCTTGGACTTTGGGGACCACTGTGCACCAGGGCTGGTTGGTGCCAATTCACTTTCCATTCATCAAATTAGGAAATGCAGCCCCACAACTGGTACAACCGGTTGTTGTACAACTGGTAAAAGCACTTGTTCTAAAAGCACTTGTTCTAAGCGCAGGTTGTCCACTGCAGC